>JAHREE010000248.1:264780-340105 GCA_033628505.1 Tringa tobata | reverse complement strand
TTTCCAATTTTGAGACCAGTATGTCATACGGGACAGTGTCAAATGCTTTGCATAAATCCAGGAAGATGATGTCAGTTGCTCTGCCCTTGTCTACCAAGTCTGTGGCAGTATCGTAAAAGGCCACCAGATTTGTTAGGCACAATTTGCCCTTTGTGAAGCCATGTTGGCTGTCATATATCGGGTATGACAAAAATGTACATGGGGAAAAAGTACCACAGTCTGGCCTGCATAAGGACAAACAGTCTTGCATTTACCTGTCTCCGTGACCATGCCTGAAAGTCTTTCAAAGTCAGAAAGGATGAGCCAAAGTATTTATGTAGGAAAACCCCTCTACTCTGCCCTAGTGAGGCCACAACTGAAGTACCGTGTCCAGTTCTGGGCTCCCCAGTTCAAGAAAGATACGAAACTACTGGAGTCCAGCAGAGGGCTACTAAGATGATCAAGGGACTGGAGCACACCTCTCTTAAGAGGAAAGGCTGAGAGACCTGGGTCTGTTCAGCCTGGAGAAGACTGAGAGGGGATCTCATCAGTGCTTATAAATGTCTAAAGCGTGGATGTCAAGAGGATGGGGACAGATTCTTCTCAGTGGTGCCCAGTGACAGGACAAGAGGCAACGGGCACAAACTGGAATACAGGAAATTCTGTCTGAATATAAGGAAAAACTTCTTTACTTTGAGGGGGCCAGAGCACTGGAATAGGCTGCCCAGAGATGATGTGGACTCTCCTTCTCTGGAGACACGCAAAACTCACCTAGATGCGTTCCTGTCCAACCTGCTCTAGGTGAACCTGCCCATGGCAGGGGAGTTGCAGTAGATGATCTCCAAAGGTACCTTCCAACCCCTACCATTCTGTAATTCTGTAATTTGAAGCAGTGGGAAATTTAAAGTGGGTCTCTTTTCCATCAGATAAGTAAAAAAATGACAAAAATATATATAAAGATACTGAAGCATAGTTTGGGTTTAGATGAGACAACTGGGAGAAAGACCCTACCCTGCTGCCTGAGTGTAGACCCATGTTACCCACCAAGAGGTGGAAGGGGCAGGCTTACAGCGGCTGGATGGCCATTACAGCTGGGATGGAGAAGATGACATCCTACATTGGTTCTTGTTTGTCGAAGGTTGAGCTGCTTTAAAAAAAAAAACATAGCCCAAAGGAAGCAGAAATAGCCCACTGCCTTTTCTCACCGTACAGCACAAAGCATGTGGTTTTCCTTTTTCACACAGGGACTTGCAACAGACGTCTTTTCTGCCACCTCCCAATTGGAGGATGCCAAACAGCCTTGCATGAGGGTTCAGCTGAAGGTCATATGGAAATTTCCAAAATACGGAGATATATCCAGTGCAGGATGTATCTCCATGGCTGATTAGTAATGTTTCTGAACTGGTGCCTTGATTATTTGCTGTCTAAAAGTGGGGCTAACTCCTGCTGCACTTTTTTTCTGTTTTCTGCTCTTGTATATTCTCTAATGTCAACTGTACCTTCTCCCAGAGTTTCAGATACTGTTTCTCTGGTTGAGCTTCAAACCCAGCTTAACTTCTCCTTTTCAGCCTTGCATTTAACTCCTTTGACATTTGCTTTTGCATGTCTATCCACCATACCAATGCAAGCTCTTTAGGGTAAAACACAGATTTTTTCCCTCTGGACTTTTCTGCATCATCTGTCACTGTGGAGAACTCCATATTCTTCTCTTTGTCTTGTAATTTGGACTCTTTTCTCTCCTTCAATGATACTAAATCTCACCTCATTAAATCTTGTAATTTCTTTTTTAATATAATCAAGATGGGTCTTTTCATTGCTATCTCCAGTCTTAACACCTGATTCAGCTTCTATCCTTGTGACAATAAATTCCTGTAACAGATAGGTAGCTGGAATGTTGCTAGAATATTTCAGTAGGGGTATAAATCCTGCTTGTCTACATTTTTTGTTCAATCTGAATGATCTGTTGCTCCATCATAAACTGACGTTTGCTTCATGGACAAAGCAGACCTCAGATAGAATCGTAGAATCATAGAATTGTCTAGGTTGGAAGGGACCTTTAAGATCATCTAGTCCAACCATCAACCTAACTCTGATAAAAAAAAAACAAAACCAAAAGAAAACCATAACACACACACTTCCCCCATTACTAAACCATGTCACTAAGCTTTATGTCAACCCGTCTTTTGAAAACCTACAGGGATGGTGCCTCAACCACTTCCCTGTGCAGCCCATTCCAATGCTTAATAACCCTTTCAGTGTAAAAACTTTTCCTAATATCCAATCTGAACCTCCCCTGGTGCAACTTGAGGCCATTTCCTCTTGTCCTATCACCTGTGAAACTGGCAGGAGATGTAGTCCTGTTCTGTGTGTTGTTAATTGTATGGCCAGTATCACTTTCAACCCAAACTATTATTGAACAAAATTTCTTATCATAGCTTGAATTTCCTTTGCTACTCCATTGCAGGGTCATCTGATCTGTTTTCTTTTCCACAGTAATTACTTCATGCCACTCATTATAAGTGAAATTATATGCTCTGACTTTTCCCATCTGAATACTTTCTCCAGTGGACTGTTTCCAGGTTGTGTTCCTCTCCAAGTCACCAATGGGACATGCCCAGACTGGATGGCATATAGAGAAAGGTCTTTTTCCTTTGCTTGCAAAATGATTCAGTGCTAGCCCTACTAGAATGGGAAAGATGATGATTCCTCTATGCTGCTTCTTTATTTGAACTCTTTTATTTGCACAATCTGTCTCTCTTCCCCACATACCTTGTGCATTGCCAATGTAAATCTTTACTTATCTGAAACTTTATTTCTCATGCTCAGTGCATTTGCAATGTGTTCATTATAGAATCATAGAATCATAGAATGGTTAGAGTTGGAAGGGACCTTAAAGATCATGTAGTTCCAACCCCCCGCCATGGGCAGGGACACCTCCCACTAGAGCAGGTTGCTCAAAGCCCCATCCAGCCTGGCCTTGAACACCTCCAGGGATGGGGCATCCACAGCTTCTCTGGGCAATCTGTGCCAGTGCTTCACCACCCTCACAGTAAAGAATTTCTTTCTGGTATCTAATCTAAATCTCTTCCCTTCCAATTTAAAACCGTTGCCCCTTGTTCTGTCACTGCTCTTCCTGACAAAGAGTCCCTCTCCGGCTCTCCTGTAGGCTCCCTTCAGATATTGGTAGGCTGTTATAAGGTCTCCCCGGAGCCTTCTCTTCTCCAGGCTGAACAACCCCAGCTGTTAGGAGTCATCTGGAAGATGTGCCATTCATCATAAACACCTTTGCTTTTCAGTCACATCCATTTGAAGCCAATGGACCCCATTCCCGCCCTCCAACTCTTAGAACCCCAAAGATCCCTGAATCTTGTAGGTTTATAAGTGTATGGTGTTATATCCTGTGGGAAACTGGTAGGGATGCTTCTCATTAGGAGGTCTAAGTCTTCCTTACTGTAAAGAAAATTTATTTTTGTTAGTACTGGGATGGATTTTACTGTTTTGCACATCTTGGGAAATCGGAGTGACAGCAATGATGGAAGACGCATGCTGCTGCACATAGGTGCACATATAAATATATTAATTTTACACACACAAACACACGTGTCTGCCCCTGCCAGAGGAATCTCCATCGCATCGGAGCAGCACAAGGCCCATGACAAAACCTGAACGTGTCTGATTCCTCCCAGCAGAGGTCAGTGGTATCTTATTTGCCAAATTGCTCCATGCGTCCAGTCCAGCATGCACACATAACCTTGCACAGGGAAAAGGTGCCCTGCAGAGGTGTGGCTCAGGCAAATTTCTACACCCAATGCTGGGAAAT
Source organism: Tringa tobata (assembly GCA_033628505.1). Lineage (NCBI taxonomy): Eukaryota > Metazoa > Chordata > Aves > Charadriiformes > Scolopacidae > Tringa > Tringa tobata. The sequence continues at coordinate 336,306 of JAHREE010000248.1, read as the reverse complement.
TTCGTATTAATTTCTCACTTTAGGGCGATAAGCACTTTGAATATACAATACTGCCTTAGCTTTTTCCTGAGAGGTGTAGTAGACTTTGCGTTTTAGTAAATAACATTTCTGGCTCACAGCAGCTTCCCTTTCTCATTGTTTCTTTTTTGCCCCCTGTAAATCATGTTGTAAATATCACATTGGCCATTGTGACCAATTAAACATGAAGTTAAGATTTCTCAAAACAGTTGTAATTGCTACTAAGAGTGCAAAATCTATTAAAAACTGTTTCATTTCATGTTTTCTTTTATCTTTTGCTGAAGATGAGCGCTATGTAAAATTCACTCCCTCTTGTTTTTTCCCTGTTTTTGTGCTTCACCCCTCCTGCAAGACTCATACTGCCAATATAAAGTGTATCTCTGATTTAAGGGGATAGAGAGCTTGTTTAATTAGCTACCTTAGAGAAGATAATTTTGTATTGTATTTTCCAGAATATATTTTCTTCTTTTGAAAAGCACTGCAAGCTTTATTTCACATTAGCTTCCATTTCAGTCCAACCACCAGCTTTACAACAGAAACAAGGTGCAGGTGAGTGGGAACAAACTTCTAATTAGAAATCAGTTTGCCTCTGTTAATTTATTTCAGACTTACCAACCTTGAACCACTTGATATATGAGAATGACACTCTTGTAATTCACAGTTACTCTTCATTTAAACAGCAATAAAAGAGATGCAGAGCGTTTCATAGAGATTAATGACCCCCTGGAGACCTACTGACCTAAGGCCAAGGCCCAATAACCTCGATTGATTGTAAATTCCCAAACAACTGCTTTGGCCAGAGTTCATCATTGCTGTTGGAAGCTGAAAGACATGGTACGAAATGTAAGATACCTGCTTTCTCCCCACCACCAGGTTCTGCGATGTGCATGCCCTGAATTGCCCTGGAAATGCTGAGGACTGCCACAGAATTGACTTCCCTTGTGTTAGCTCACCATGTTCCATTTTTATATCCTAACTACCCTATTTCTCTAATTTAGAGAATAAGTTACAGTACTCTGTAAGATTTTGTCCGCAGTCTTTAACTCATCTTTCTAGCGGAAATACAAGGTACATGTACTGAAATGTGCTACAGTCTTAATGTTAAAACCAAAGATGCTGAAGTCTAATCACCTATGGGTTTTCTGCTCTCCGAGGTAGATTTGTGTGGTGCCAGAGCTCTGATAGATGAGCCATCGTCCCTAAAGTAATGAGGAGACCCAAGTCAGAACAGCCCAAGGCAGGGCACTACCCTTGGGGACTGGTGGAAAAGATGCTCACAGCTGTCACACAGCACATGAAGTGACCTCTAAATTACTGATGGTGTCAGAACCATAAGGGAATCGGGACACTTTCTTATAATAGAGGTATCAATAACTTGGTGGCTTTGCTTTATCAAGAATAAATAATGGAAAACATTCTGGGTCATTGTTAGGACAAAGGAGCAGCACAAGCTCAGTATTGTGTTGTGGCGTGGACCGCGCTGATTTTGGTAGGGACAGTCACTGTGATGTTAGGTCTATTCAAGGTGGAAGATCCCTTCTATGAAGTCCTATGCCTCCAAACATTTCTGTTCTTGGCCCAGACAAGACTCTTCCCAGCCACTGCTTCAGAGGAGATGATGAAGGAGAAAACTCCCACCAGCAAGCTCCCTCACTTGCTTCCTCCCAGTCCTGCTGGACCCAAGGGAGAAGCGGAGACCACCCAAACAGAAAGAAGCTTCCAGCACTGTGTGAAGGAGCTGGAGAGCTGCTGGAAGAGCAGGGAGGTGGCTGGGCAAAACCCATTGAGCCCAAGGAGGACCTAAGGGGCAAAGGCCTAGTGAGGGACAGGGTGTGTAATGCCATTATGTTTTGGTCATGTTTTGGGGGGAGATGAGGCTTAGAAATGATGAGGCATGCAGGGAGGCGGGGGAGAGGGTGAAGGATGCTGCAAAAATGGACAATTTTGTAACAACGTCATTTATTTGGCACTGTTTCAGTGTTCTTGGAGTATCCCATATTTTATCACAAACTTGCAACCCGTCAAGCAAAAGGAAATGTGGGTCATGTGGAAAGGACAGCTTTATTATCTTCACAATAAGATCTACTGGCCTGTGGTGCCAAAACCACATGAAAGCATAGATGTGCAGTCTTATTTAAATGTTTCTTCTCAGATATACTAATTTACCAGACTCATACTTAATTTTGTGTAATCTCTCCTGCATCTGTTTCTGACTACTGAAGGATCACAGAAGTTGCAGCTGAAAGATTTAACCAGATAATCCACCTCAGCATTACTGCAGAGCTCTTCCCTTCAACATTTAATAATGCCATGTTAATCCTAATGGGACACATCCCAAGGAACTCTGAGCAATGTATCTTGTCATCTAGATGCTCTTTTCTCTCACTTGGCCCACAGTTTCATCTTCTTCATTCTTACAAGCTCGGGCTACAATAAAAATTCAGTAGTGATGTTTGAAAACTCGGTAAGTTTCAACAACAATTGAAGACTGATGGACAGAGACACCTCCCTTACAAACCCTGGGCTCTCTAAGGTGGTCCAGCAGCGTACTGGGGGACGTTCAGCCACTTTTTGTTATAGCCACTGAACTGTAAGAGCAGTGAAAAGGCTACTCTTTTATCAAAAATTCATCTAGGTTTCTTACCTGTGTGACTTTTGTTAGAAAGAAGAACTCTCTTCCTGTTATTTACACCTGCTTGAAAAAACACACCAGATGAAAGATTACAGCAGAATTTCTCTCCATGTCATCGTTTCTGACTGTTTCCTAATATTTCAGAAGGTAAACAGCAGTAGTTTTTTTAAACTATTCAGCCAACAACTATGTGTTTTTTTCATATAGTTTTCCTATCATAAATATACTGCACGCACAGCACAAATCAGAGGGGATGGGTTGTCAAAAAAACCCTAAAAATAGGGCTCTCAATTACCTACAGTTTATTACAATCACAACTGTACCTCTTTTGGGTTGTTTTTCTGCAAGCATTTTTTATGGAGTTTTCTGCTTGTGTGGATGGGTGAGTGGTTGAATAGATGGGTAGACAGATGTCTGGACAGGGAGTTTTATTCAAGCAAATGGGGATTCGGCATGTGAACAAGTATATTCATGCCAGAATTGCTTTCTCGCCTATCATGGGTAGGGACATAGAAATAAATATAGGTACATAAATGATTATTGGCAGAAATGTGAGATAAAAATGAAGGGAGTATCTTTCAGACTGATAGCATTTCTGCTTTGTCAGGAGGGAAAACAGCTATTTAAAAACTGGGACCAGCATACCAGGGAAACATAATGGCCTTTGATGTGCTAAAAAAAAAAAAGAAAAAAGAAAAAAGATTAAAACATTGTAAAATGCTTTGATTTTTCCTAGGTTTATTTTTCACCTGTCTGTATCTGAAGCTGCAGGCTAAACCCAAGCACCGACATGACGGCTAGTCTTCTGGAGACCGGGGAGAGGGGAGACACCACCTGTAGTGATCCCGACGGGAAGAGCTGGTGATCCACACAACAGCATGCCACGTGTCGGCTGGCTCCAGGGCTGTGCCACCCTGCCCATCTCCATCAGTACAGGACAGGTCTTTGCAGAGGATCCCGCAGGCAGCTCCCACTCGGTACCGCGATTACACCATCTGCGTGGCCTTGCCTTTATCTAACAGTGCGGCAACAAGTTCTCATGTGAACAGGCTGCCTGGTCAGGGGAAATGATGAACAGAGTTGTTTTCTTGTAAGAAAATCCTAGAATAGCTTGAATGACCAAAGTGGGGTAACCCTTTCTATGGATGGGGTGTGCACACCGTGCTGTGCCCCGAAGGGAGGCCAGTTTGACGCTGCACAACTTGGTGAACCCAGCATCTAAAAAGATGTTTGGTTATCTATACTATTCTCTCTTTCTTATAGCATTAGGCCTAATAAGTAGCATTTTAAGTGCCGTTTCTTGTGCAGAGTTCTGAGTGGTTTTTTTTTTTACTGGGATCGTAAAACACCAGCTGAAGTACAGGACAGGCAGCGAAGCCATCACACACGTCCCTTGATAAATGCACCGCGCCAGGGTGAAAGGGACAGGGGATGGGGGCAGCTGCCTTTGCTGAGACCTGGGCTTCTAAGCATGATTGTGGCCATGGGGAGTGGGACAACAAGGACCTGGGTCGCGAAGATCACTTTGCTGGAGCTGGTTAGGTCATGTCCCAGGAGCTGTCCTCTTTTCACTGTCCACCCGCTGTGCTTGGGAGCAAGAAATCCTCCATCTTTTTAAGCACGTGTAAAATACATATTGGCATTGCCCTCTGCTGGTTAGTGCTGGCCCCATCACGGGGTTTGCTCCGGTGAACGCTCACGGACCCACAAAGTGCCCTTTGCTCCCAGCTCCCTGACTCAGTCTGCCCCAAACCTGGGCAGGTCGGGCGTAGGTGGCCACCAGGGCAACCCCCTGGAGCTGTGTGGAGAAGATTGCCCTCTGCGTTTTATTCATTTATTCATTATTTTTTTCTGTATTTTTTTATTTATTCTAAAGGACATTTATTCATGGCTTATATTTGCTTAATCTGCCTGAATGGCTCCTCAAGGGATGGAGCTGATGGCTCCCGGCGAGCACTTGATGCCGTAAGGGTAATCTGTGCTGTGCTGGTAAGTTTGGTCAAGGGTGTTGTTTCCATACCCTGTTGTGATGAGCACTGCGCTACTCATCAGGAAAACGGCTTGGAGATATTGGCAGAGGGAGGGGGATGATTGTCCCAGTAGGAGGAAACAGAACAAAAAGATCAGGGAGATTTAGAAAACTAAGATTTAATTGAATGGGCCTCAGTTTAAACTGCCATGTTCCCACACGTTCAGGGCTTGTGTGCAGACATGCAATGAAGAAATGATCAGATGTTGTGATCTTTTTCTAGTCTAGTCTAGTCTAATCTATTAGTACTATTTATTTATGCTTATATTAATTATTCATATTATATTTTTATATGTATAGTTATGTTATTTATACTATTTATATGTATGTTATATGTGCAATTTATATTCTTGTTATAATATTAATTTAACATTATTATTTTATATTTTTCTGTCGTGGCTTGGGGGAAATTTTTTGAGAGGCCTGTCTTGGCTGTACCCAACAAAGTCCGAGGCAGTTAACAGGGCCAGGGCTAAAAATCAGCACATCCACCTCCATTCAGTCAGTTGAAACGCTCATGGACACAGAACAAACAAGGACTGAAAACACATTTTAAGTGAAATAAAAAATGAAGGGGTACACATCTGCATCACTCTGACAGCCTCCACACACGGCTCAAACAGGGTGACAAGGGCCTCAATGAACAGTTTTCATGAACAGACCCCCCACACACACAACAAAGTGGCAAAGCCAAAACCCAAGTGCACCGGGCCAAACTCAAAATACAAACACAATAGTAGCTATGATGAGTTTTAAGCAAGTTGTATCAGCCTGGGGGGCTCTGCAAGGCTGCAAAACTTGCAAGTGCAGAAGATAGTCAGCAAATAAGGAAAACGGGGAGGAACAAAAGGGCACATGCATTCTGGTCTGCATTCAAGGCTTCACACCCATGCAGCTGGGCAACTCAGGGCAGGTCTCCTCCGTATTCATGGACTGCCAAAACATGTGTTTGTAGGGATGCTCTTACTCTGCGGAACCTGGTTTTGCACCAGGATAACTGCCTGCACACCCTGTGATTGTGCCAGTTCACCTGTATCTTAAGGGAGGGGGGGATCCTTTGAGGCCTGAAGTGATACTGAAGTTCAATTTTCTTAACCTGCCAAGAGTTTTTCCTCAAACAGAGGCAGACATTCCAGGAAGATCCTGGGAAGTTAAAAAAAGCAGCTGCTGGTGCAATATCTGTTCAGGCATATGTTCATAGAATTGTAGAATACCAGGTTGGAAGGGACATCAAACATCATCTGGTCCAACATTTCTTGGCCAAAAGCATGATCTAGACAATATGGCCAAGCACCCTGTCCAGCTGAATCTTAAAAGTGTCCAATGTTGGGAAATCCACCACTTGCCCAGGGAGATTATTCAAATGGTTAATTGTTCTCATTGTGAAAAATTTTCCTCGTGTCCAGTCGGAGTCTCCCCAGGAGTAGCTTGTACATAAAACCCCTCATCTTTTCCATGTGATTCCTTGTAAAAAGGGAGTCTCCGTCTTCTTTATAGCCACCCTTTAAATACTGGAACATGGTGATAAGGTCTCTCCTAAGCTTTCTTTTCTGAAGGCTGAACAAACCCAATTGTGTCAGCCTTTCCTCGTATGGCAGGCTTCCCAGTCCTTTGATCACCTTGGTGGCCCTTCTCTGGACCCTCTCCAGCCTGTCCACATATTTTTGTATTGCGGGGACCGAAACAGAACACAGTATTCCAGGTGTGGCCTGACAAGTGCTGAGTAGAGTGGTATAATGACTTCTTTGTCTCTGCTGGTAATTCCCTTGTTGATGCGACTCAGCATCCTGTTGGTTTTCTTTGCTGCAGCACTACATTGTTCGCTAAGATTGAACTTGTTCTCCACCAGGACCCTGAGGTCCCTTTCCACAGAGCTGCTCCCCAGCCAGGTAGATCTCATCCTGTGCTGCACTCCTGGATTATGTTTTCCCAGGTGCATCCCCTTACATTTGTTCTTCTTGAACTTCATAAAGTTCTTGTTAGCCCACTTCTCCAAGGTCTTCCCACTTCCCCACTCAGTTTGGTGTCATCAACAAACTTCACCAGCGTACGTTTGATGCCATCATCCAGATCACTTACAAAGATATTAAACAGGGTTGGGCCCAGTATCAAACCCTGGGGGACCCCGCTTGTGACAGGTTGCCAGTTTGAAAAGGAGCTATTTACCACCACCCACTGCATGTGGCCTGTCTTAAATCTCTCACTTTTGATCGCAGGGTTTCAGCACAGTGGGTACTAGAGCGAGCCAAGATCTGAGAAGTGCTTGAATTATTCTTTTTTGTCCAGCATGCCATGAAGCCCAGCCAGGAAAGCATTCAGGTTGCAGGATCCTGTGGAAAGCATGCTGCGACCAAGTGCCACAATGCAATTATTGCTAACAAGGCAGCAGGCTTTGAAGGCGTTTCTGTTGGATTTTGGAGCAGATCTGCCACACTGCACACGCTCTGCAGTCACGGGCAGTGGGGGCTGCAAGGCTCATTCCAGGTACCTCACAGGACGCCTTTCGTTAAAAAAAATCCAATAATAGCAAAAATTAACCTTGGGACATAGTATTCATATACACGCTGATCTTAAAATTGTCCCTCAAGATACTCATGTTTGCTCACTGAGGTCTTGCATTTGCCCTACAATCGCAGATTTCTGAGCTCACAGGCTCACATACTTCACCCAGAGCTAAGAAAAAGGTCTTGGAGCGGTTTACCGGGGAAAGCGCTTGATGCAAAGGCTATACCTTTGCCTTCTCGAGTCTTTCAGTAGCTTGGGGACAAAATCCACCCCTATTGCAGGGGCATTGCCACTATTGTGCTGGTATAGCCCCATTTACAGCCCTCATGCCCAAGAGATACCTGCCCTGCAAATTCGTTTTTGGGGCTCTGCCATGTTACCCTGCCTAGGGCTAAGCCTAGAGGAGCCAGCTGGCAGTTAGTTGTAATGTCCTTTAGCGCTGCTGGAAAAACCAAAGAGGGAGATTTATAAAGCAAGCTCATGCCCAAAGGGCTGTGGTTTGCAAGGCATTTTGGTGCTGCATTACTTGGGCGTTTTGCTCTACAGTGCAGCAAGAGCAGGGAGCAGGCATTCTGCTTCAGGGAGAGTAAGAAGGGAAATTAATTTCACACAATATTTTGAGTCCATATGCTCCTTCCATATATGTTAGTCCTTTTCAAACACAGGATGAAAACACCCAGCGATTTCCCTGCCAGGAAAGTTCTTCTTTTTATCCCTATTTTAAAATCTGGGGCTCAACAGGTGAGCACTTGAGATGCCCCAATGAACCAGACCTGCCCCTAGCTGCTGCCCCACAACCTGTGCCACCTCTGCCTTCCCAAGCAGGACATCTCAGACACTATGGGACACTGAAAGTAGGGCCAGGAGCCTGTGTTTAGTGCAGGTGGGCTAATCAGGGTGTTAAGCTCAAGGGCCCCCTAAGAAGCATTGGGCACCCTAAGAAGCTGAGCTCCCCACCCTGCTGTTCCCAAGGGGGAGAGCAGCTATGCTGGGACACCAGGCAGTCCCCAGCAAAGAATCATAGAACTGTAGAATGGTTAGAGCTGGATGGAGTTGGAACTCGATGACCTTAAAGATCATCGAGTTCCAGACCCCCTGCCATGGGCAGGGACACCTCCCACTAGAGCAGGTTGCTCAAAGCCCCCTCCAGCCTGGTCAGAAAGAAAACCTCCTAACGCAGGGCAGCAAACCTGCCTCCTCAAGCAAGCTCATTTCATCTGCCTCCTTTGGGCAGAAAAATTCAATTTTGTGCAGACCAGTGCAAAGCCTGGAGCCAGCTCTGGAAGACAGCCCCAGATGTACCCTGTGAAGGCACATGAGCTCACAGCAACCACCAGCTTTTGCCTTCCATCTGCTCTGATTAAACATGTTTGTGACAAATTGGCTGTGCATTCATCCAGGAAAAGTGAAAAAAAAAATAATCTTGAATTGAAATAAAAACAAAAATGACAAAGCAAACCTGTTTGAGAGCTGGGAGTTCAAAATCATGTTTTCTGGAGGATTAAATCCTTTTTCTTTCCAAATTCCCCCCTCTCCCTTCTGCTACTTTCTATACAAGGGGGAAGTCATCTTAGGAATTGAAATTGTCCAGTTCCTTTTCAAATGGACAGGGTAAGGTGTTTTTTTAACCTTTCAAGGCATGTGTTGTGAGGAGAAGGCAGGCAGATCCTGGCTGCCACCTTGGCAGGTCAAGCAGAGCCTGGATCCCACCTGAGCAGAGACCTCCCTGCCTCTAGCTGATGGCACCCACGGCACAGCACAGCACCTGGGGTACGCTGTGGCCAGTGTTTTAAGGAGAAGGCCAGAAGAGGCTATGGAGTGGGTGGTCAACCATCCCCTAAGCTGTCGTTTTCTGCTAAAACCAGTATCGGCGAGAGCTCAGCCTTGAGGGTGTGCGAAGAGGAGCAGCGTTACACACGGCCAGCCCCCTGTGCCTTAGCTAGGGACGGCATATCGCTGCTGTATATTAGGTATCGGGTAGGAAATGAGCATGATCGATCGTTTCTAAATCAGGCCTCCTCTGGGAGCACTGCTCTCCGGCTGCAATATACACGCCTTGATGTGGCTCGGAGGTTTTGACCGGCCCCTCTCCGCCCCGGGGGCTGGTGAATGCCACCGGGCTTCAGGATGAGATCCGGACCTTCGTCTGCTCCTTCTATCTCCAGCTCGTCAGCCCATCCGCTGGTAATTGAAAGCTGCCTGGAAATTACTTGTCAAAGTTTCTGCAGCAGAGGAGCGGCTGCTCTTTGTGGATTTCCTCCGTGGTTTCCTGCAGCCTCTTGTTATGAATGTCAAATCCCTGCGTTTCCAATGAAAAGATCTAACAAAGCCTTCACGTGGGCTATTTATTATTCCACTGCTTTTTACATCCACTGCTTTTTACATCCTTTTCTCCTGCCCTTTTGAATGGATTAAGAAGCCCTCAGATACTGGTACCTGAGGGAAAATTCAGCGGCTCAGCTTATATGCAAATTCCGCATGTTTGTAATTCAAACTGTGTTGATTAGGTACAGTAAATAAGTATTGATTCTGACTAGATGGTTTATGTAACTAAGCAGCGCAGCAGGAATGAAGCATTACAACTATTACAGCTGCATGTGCAAATTACAGAGCTCTCATTTATCGGAATAGTTGAAATGAACTGCTCCTGCTGTGCTGATTAGTTAAATAAGCCATCAAATCAGGGAACATAACCATGTGCCGTAACACCGTGCGCAATCTGGAATTATGTATTGGACTGTAACATTTGTGATTCATACCGGCTAGTCATCCGTCTAACCAACTCAAGGCAAAGAGCGATTTTTCTTATCCTAAACACATAATGTGATATTTGCTCTCCCCAAATATTTAAATGCAGAGTTAGCCTGTGGTGACTGGCTAGGGCTTTAGAGTGCTTGTGAGCATGAACTGTACAGATATTAAATGTTAGCAGAGAGCAGGCAGGAAAGATTTTGTGAACCGGAGCCGCATCTAAATTCCAGGCAGGGCCAGCCGTGGCCCTCATCTCCAGCAGGTCTGAGTGCCCCTCTATCATGCCTTGGCAAAGCAACGCGCATCTGCCAGGTGTGGCCACTTCCCTCGCCTGGATGGTGCCCCAGGAGGCAATTGCTTTAGCAGCCCTATGGTATATATTTTTGTTAAGGGTTTACTTTCAGCATTTTTGTTGGTTTTACCTGTTACACCCACGCAGCATGTGGAGGGGAAAAAAAAAAAAAAAAAAAAAAAAGAAAAAAGGTAGCAGTGCAGTTTGCATGCAGGGGTATGAAGATTTGTGATTATTCCTACTTTTATGGTCTTAGACAGTTATTAGATGCAGTAGACTTGCTATGGCCTCCAGCTGGGCAGGTCTTCTGCCTTCGGCAAGCTGCATGAAGGGCAGGCACCCTCTTCTCTCACCCCATTTTTGCGCTCTTTCCTGCGTTGACCATCTCCTCCATCCAGACACCATCAGAAGTCCTGCTTAGATAGACCTTAGGTCTGGCCCACTGAGGCTGTCCTCATTTTTTTACCTCTTGGGCTGTCCCCTCTTGAAACTCTCCACTGCTTCTCACAAAATTTCCAAATAGGAAGCTGTAAAAAGAAATAGAGGGAAGTGCAGAGCGCATGGTTGGGTGCTGCTGGGCTGAGGATTGTGGGTTGCATGAAAGACCAGGAATGGATGTGAGTTGGTATTTTAGGGAAAGCTGGTGCAGAGAGCAAAAAAAGAGATGTCATGGGCTGTGTGGCAGCCCTAAGGGACACCTTGTGAACACACTGTCACGGCACACAGCCTTTTACAGGGTTTCAAAGCGATGAGCTCCTCCTTCAAGCAAATCTTCCCTATTTATCCTTCTTCATCCTGGTCTGTGTATTTCTCCCATCAAGCAAAGGAGGAGGCAGGGAGGGCTGGGGCAATGCTGGCCAGTGCTGGTCCTGCTACAGGCCCAGTGGTATAGAAAACTACTCCAGCTAAGCTGAGTAACTCATTCCTTCACCTGGATATATGTCCTTCTTTCAGACATTTAACTGCATAGCCCACAGCATTAAGCTTGGCAGCACGCCTGAGTAGGGTTTTGGGGTGATGCCTGGTGGTCCTTGCACAGCATATGTGAATGAGGCATGGTGCTGCAGGGCTGGGGAGCAGCACAGGCTGAGCCACAACAACAGAACCATGAGGCACCCATGAACAGGCTGGATCTGATTTTGCAAAATCTGCCCAGATCTTTGGCTTAAACCTTGCAGAGATGTGATGCCGGCTGAATATCAAGTAGAGCTGAGTTATATAATGTTGTGACTGGTAAGATTGATGACCTGGAAAATAGGATTTGGTACCGCTGCCGGCAATTGATGAGTGTGCTGCTGCCATGTGCAGGTAACAGGGGGTCTCTTCGCCAGGCTGTGTCTACCTCAGGTCCTGGCTTGGGTTCGTTCCTTCCCTACACTGATGTGCCTCCTGACTTCAGACTGACCTTTGCCCATGCAAGGGTGTTCTACCCCTTTCTGTAAGCACCCTGTTGGATACCTCTCAGTGGCTTGGAGAAGGGGATGAGCTGCGCCCACACCAAGTTTGCAGAAGGCAACTTTGTAGGGAGATGCAGAACTTTGTAGGGAGATGCACTTCAAAGGTCCCGCCCAGCCTGGCTCTTTAAGTCAGTAATACTGCGTTTGCTGTGCAAAATGAGAGTTTGTATTTTGCAAGGCAAATCAGTCCTATCCTAATGGGAGGTCCAGATCACCAGGGAATAGGTGAAGCATTACTTTTGAGATCCTCTGGGGAATTCTGGGGTTTGCCTCCTAGTCCAAGCGCATTGTCAAAACAAATCAGCTCAGGCTTAAGCAGGGGTCTGCATCTTGGAGCTGATAGGAAACGTTAACGCTTGATTTACACTGCCATGAGTAGGAACAGGATCACACTTTTGGTCCATCAGCCAGGCTTCCTGGACTACACCTGGACCAGACGACATCCCGAGCTCCCTTCTATCCTCAACCATTCTGTGATTCCACGATTGTATTTATTTAGCACCTTCTCACCAAAAGCACTGATGATATTGTACAATACTCTCTTACCAAAGCCCAGTGCAAATACCAACTCCTGGATTAAAAAACAGAGGAACAAATTAAATGATAGAAGAGACAGAGGTGGGCGGGAGGGTTTGTAAAGGGCTCAGAATTGGCGGATATTTCAATGACAGTGAATTTCTATTACTCACCCTCAGTTCAGATCTGACACCCGAGCAATATAAAAATGCACTTCAAATATCCTATAACTGCGCAGTTTTGCAATACCCTTCAGAGTATGTACCCTTTAACATGGCTCTATCTATATAAGAGAAGTTATCTATATGAGGAAGTTATTACAGGAGCATGAAAAGTTGGAGGCAGATGGACCATCATAATTACCCCCTAATTATTGCCACAAATAAATAAATATTACAATAAAAATAAAGAGTGATTTCTATCTAAAAACATCCTCCTATTCCTTTGGCCATAAATGTATATTACAATCAGGAAAATAAATATGTAAAGACAGAACACCTAATTGGACCCTATGGGGAGCTCTGTCTCTTTAAGACGCTCTGCCAAGGCACCACAAAGCCCTTCTGAGCTGAACTGAAGCCAAAGTTTCCCAGAAAGCATGCAAAAAAGTCCGGTCACGTTTGCCTCTAGGAAGAAAAAAACACTAGCTTTAGGAGTGAACTCTTCTCTGCAGCGAAAGCTAAAGGGAACAACTTGCTGAGGAGGGTTATGTGAGGGCAGGAGTTTCGAGCTGGACTGAGAAAAGGAAAGGAAGCTCCTGACATCGTCCACCATTTTGGAGAGACTTGAATTAAACTGGTTTTGTGCCTGGATTTTCCTGTGGTCAACAGGGTGGAGGTGGTCCTCCGAGCTGTGCTGGGAGCCCGTGGTTTGTGGTGGGGTGCTCCCCCTCCTTGGCAATACCTGAAGTACAGCTGAGCACCAGGGTTGGGGGCTGGCTCAGCAGCTGTCCCTGCTGCCCCTAAAGCTGGTAGCAGATGTGGACAGCATCCCTGCACATCTGGAGAGCTCCAATAGGCCCTTCTCCCCACTGCCTCACAGCAATATACGGGTGGGAAACACCATGGTCAAGTCACGGCCTTGCAGCCTCTTTGCTCTGCCATGAAGCAGCGTGAAGGGCATGGTAAAACACCACGGGCAATGCATGAAGTCAACAGGCTTGTTTCAGGTAGCTAAAAGCAAACCTTGCTTTTCCCTCTTGGCCTGGGCTGCTCCCCATTTTGGAGAGCGCAGGGGAAAGACGTCACTCAGCTGCTCTCATCTCACATATTGCAAAGCCCATATTATTCAACGAGGATGCCACCAGAGGAAAGCCACTTCAGAAACAGCCCCGGGCAGGGGGTCAGAGTTGCTGGGGGCTTGGAAAAGTGGAGGCATCAGGGGGTTGCCTGGGCAGAAGAAAATGTAAATGATGTTGCTCACACCAAACTGCTTCCCATAGCCACCCTCAGCACTTCCCCAGCCACTTTTTCACCGCCTTTTCTCTTTTCACTGGCTTTTTCACTTCTGCTTCTCACCATAGGACCTTCCTGTCGCCCTGCCTGCTATAATGGATTTCAGCATCTAGGTACTGCCCAACCACGGTCAAGCTGCTCTCTCGTAAAACTGTTGTCCCTCAGCCCTGCTGTAAAAGAGGGTTACAACATGCTATATTTATTTAAAAAAAAAAAAAAAAAAGGAAAAAAGAACAGAGTATATTACAGCAGGGAAAAAAAATCAGAAGTGAATGAATTCCTCAAGAGGAAGGGGATGATGGCTTTAGTCTTGCATACGCTTGCTGACTCTATTTAGAAAGTGGTAGGGGGTTGCCTCTCCTCCATCACTATTCATATTACCTGAGCATTTCCCACAGAGCAGAGGCAGTTTTGCAATTTTGTTTTACTTTTCATTTCCCCTCCCTGGCCCACTGGGAAATCACTGCAGAAAGCACACAGCACGGGGCATGGCAGGCGGCTGAGGCCAGTCCTGCTCCAGGGCTGGGGAACGGGGGCATCACGGAGCCAGGCACCCGCTGCATCCCACGGGGAATCTGTGTGCAGGGGGATTCACACCAGAGGGTTCACCTCTGGTGTGAGGTTCACCTTTCCCCCATAAGAAGAAGGTTCAGTGGCAAACAAATCCTGGAGAAGGTGGATTTAGCCAAATAAAAACCCCATTTCAAATGGCTGCAAGGATCGCTCTCTACAGCTACCCGAAAGGAGGTTGTAGAGACCTGTAGGAGGTCCATCTCTTTTCCCAAGTAACGGGTGATAGAACAAGAGGGAACAGCCTCAAGTTGTGCCAGAGGAGGTCCAGGATGGATATTAGGAAAAATTTCTTTGCTGAAAGGGTTATCAAGCATTTGAACAGGCTGCCCAGGGAAGTGGTTGAGCCACCACCCTTGGAGGTATTGAAAAGAATGGGTAGATGTGGTGCATGATTTAGTGGTGGTTTTGACAATGTTAGGTTAATGGTTGGACTTGATGATCTTAAAGATCCCTTCCAACCTAGACAGTACTATGATTCTATGACTTTTTGGCTTCTCAGGTCAGTTGCTGTCCCCAGGAAAAGAAGCTTGTCTTGGACTGTGGACCACCTGCAAGAACAACCATCCTGCAGAAGCAATCTGCCAGCTTTTCCTGGCCCGTGCAGAGCAGCACCCTCTCAGCAACCCACCTGGAAGACAAGAGGTGACCAGGACTACGTGGGCATGGAGCAGGCTGAGACAGAGGTAGAGAGAACCGGAATGGCAAACGCGACATCTCTGGATCTCAGTATAAATACAGCCAGGGGAAAAAAAAAAGCTCAGGACGTATCTCATGGCATGTAGGAAAGAGCCAGGTCTGTGCGGAGACACATGGAAAGTCACAGTGGGAGGTGGCAAAGGCAGTTGAGTTGCAAGCATCCCAGAGCCACCAGAAGACCTGAGGTGGCTCCTCCAGTGAGGGAGGTCTGCATGAAGTATGGGCAGCAGGTACCTGGGCTGCAAAAGCCTGGGGCTGTGGTCTGTGTACCCTCAATGGGGGCTGATCAGGTCCCCATCATTTGTGCTGGCTCCTGCCCCTTCCTTCTCCAGCTCAGTGGGTGCTGATGTCAAAGACAAAGTTCTGATGCAGAGACCTAGTCTTTGGGCACCGTCCAAGTGAAAGAAACGCTGCATGGGCCCAAGTTTGTGTAGAAGGATGGGTGGCAACATGTGTGAAGACTGAAAATAATGGGACACCGTGAAGGGGGAAGGAAAATGCAGAAGAAAAGCTTGTAGTTGAGCTTCGGGAGTCCAAACTGGGGAAAAGCAGGGTCTGCAACAGCAGAACTGGCCCAGGATCAACTGCAGGAAAATGATCACTTGAAAACAAACAAGTTAACTCCTTTGAGGAACCATAGTCCTCAGTCCAACGTCATCTGTATCATTGCATTTAGGTACAACGTTTAGGTCCAAGGACCTGCATCTTTGCTGCTCTGATTTTTCTTATTTATAATTAAATGTAATTATAGGTGTAATGTAGGTGTAATTATATGAGAGCTTTTTCCCATGGACTGCATGACATCTACGGCTGACAGCAAGCTGCCCCCTCCCCCATCCGACCAGCATGGGAGCGAGGAGGAGATTTTGCCTCCACTCGCTTTGCACCAGATTTTGTTGACTTCTGGCACTCTCAGAATATTCCCAAGGCAACTGATTTTTGGGATCGTGCTGCCTTTGAGTGGATAAGTATTATGAAAACTTTCGTTCTCCCCTTTGGTAGGAGCTTATTGCAGTGCAGGGCACCTTGACTTCCAAATAATAAGGTAACTTGCATCATCACCTAATCAGTTGCCTTAGTAACAGATTTCCTAAATTTCCCTGTTGCATTTGCATGTTCATAAGTATGAAAATCAGACGTGGGAGAAGGAAAGGAAACAAAAGGAAATCCAAGGCTTTATAGGATGCGTTCCATGATGGGAAGGCACCTGTAAGGCTGTTTGCTGATCAACCTGCGCTTTGTTTACTCACCTTTGTCATGTTTGTGGCCCCCTCAGTGACGCAGCAGCAGCTGGTGTCACAGCTGAACGGGGAGGGGGGGGGACGGACAAGCCTGGAAAAGTACTGGCATCCTCCGTGCAAGGTTTGGTGGCACAGAGAGAAATAGATTATGGACAAATCTTTGTATTGGTAACTGCCAAGGGAGAGCTAAGGCAGGCCTGGGATAATGAATTTAAAATTTTAAGAAAGCTGGAGATAAAAAGCTTGGGTGTGAGGGTGCTGTTTAGGTGTCCCTGCCCATGGCAGGGGGGATAGAACCAGATAATCTTTAAGGTCCCTTCCAACTCTAACCATTCTATGATCCTATGATTCAGTGATGCTTGGATCAGCAACGGTCACCCCAGCAGAGGTCATTTCCCTGGAATTTGCATCAAGCAAACCTGCTGGAGAGCAGCTCTGAGGAGAAAGACCTAGGAGTCCTGGTGGACGAGAGGATGACCACGAGCCAGCAATGTGCCCTTGTGGCCAAGAAGGCCAACGGCATCCTGGGATGCATCAAGAAGAGCGTGGCCAGCAGGTCGAGGGAGGTCATCCTGCCCCTCTACTCTGCCCTGGTGAGGCCCCGTCTGGAGTACTGTGTCCAGTTCTGGGCTCCCCAGTTCAAGTAGGACAGGCAACTGCTGGAGAGGGTACAGCAAAGGGCTACAAAGATGATTGGAGGACTAGAACATCTCTCTTATGAGGAAAAGCTGAGGGACTTGGGTCTTTTTAGTCTGGAGAAGAGAAGACTGAGGGGGAATCTGATCAATGCTTATAAATATTTAAAGGGAGGGTGTCAAGAGAATGGGGCCAATCTTTTTTCAGTGGTGCCCAGTGACAGGACAAGAGGAAGTGGGCACAAACTTGAACAGAGGAATTTCCATCTAAACATGAGGAGGAACTTCTTTACTTTGAGGGTGGCAGAGCACTGGAACAGGCTGCCCAGAGAGGTAGTGGAGTCTCCTTCTCTGGAGACATTCAAAACCCACCTGGACACGTTCCTGTGCAACCTGCTCTAGGTGGACCTGCTCTGGTTGAGAGGGTTGGTCGAGATGATCTCCAGAGGTCCCTTCCAACCCCATATCATTCTGTTATTCTGTGATTCTGTGACCAACTCTCTACTTAATCCGGACTCAGACAGCCCCACTTGCACAGTCAGAGGAGTCTCTAGAGGTGATTCTGCTTGCCATTTCTCCAGGCAGATCCACTGCAGGTCAGTAACTGAAGCCTCTCAAATCTGACACTGAGTCTCAACAAGCAGCTTCAGCCTTTCTTGCACTAGCAGCAGATGATGGACCATGCAGCCTGGACTTAGAAAGTCTGCTTTCCTTCTCCTTCCTGGTAAGCTTCACAGTACAAATGTGAGTTGGGACTGACCTGGAGAAAATGGTGGGGGAAAGGGTGAAGGCACCTGGGGTCAGCACTGGGTGCACACAGTTACCAGCACCCTGGACCAGTTGTAATGGCCTGAGAGCAGAAATCCCGGGGGGAAAGAGAGGAATTTGTCCATGTGGGCATAAACCCTGCTTATCCTGCTGGAGCCTGGGGATGGGGTGGCAGGATTCTCCCTATCCTGGACACCTGAAGCTCCAGCCCCCTGGATCTGTGGAGGCCTGGACTCCCCTCCCCTCTCCTCCCCTCCTTGTCCTTAGGGGACACACTGTGTGGAGACACTGGGGGAAAACGTGTTTCTTAGTACTCTTCTCTCCACCATTTTTAGCCTAATCAGCATTTGAGGAGAGAGATGAGGGCACTGGTGAGGGTGCTGGTCTGTCAGCCAAACTCCCACCTTGCCCAGAGGTATTTCTCATTGTGTAAGCATACCCTGGTTGATAAGGCTGAGAATGAGCTCCAGTCACACATAGAATCATAGAACCATCTAGGTTTGAAGGGACCTTCAGGATCATCTAGTCCAACCTTCAACCTGACAAAAAAACCCCCATCACTAAACCATGTCCCCCTATTATAAAGCCCAGCTCGAAGAATCCAGCTTGCTGCACGCATCCTGTAGCCACCCAGTGCTGCCCACGTGTGGGATGGGAGCAAAAGCTACAGTGGGAGGTCAGCAAACACAGCAGATACACAGCCAGCATGATGCGGCTGTTATATCAGGAGTCTTCTTTTCGATTCCCGTGTTTAGTCTCAAACTGAGTAAGGTGCATGTGAAAATTAAAGCACGCCTTGCTATAAGGTGAATGTAGAATACAATGAATTAAGAAAGCACAGTATATAGAGAGCACTGTAATTATATCATCAGTGAATATCATGTACACTGTGCAACGCCGTGATTCATGATGTTACAAGTAAATAACAGGAGATTAAAAATGTTCTTGGGTTCTCATCTGTAATGTAGCCCGCTTTAAGTTTATACTTATCAAAATTATCAGTGGAAAAACACTGTATTTCAGAGCTTCAGTGGAAAAACACTGTATTTCTGAGCTGAGTCACCAATGGTCACAACGAGTCAGAGACGAAAGTCGTTCTGGGAGAGCTGGGTGATGAGACCACAAGCAAGGTCCTGCGGTATCCTCAGGGACTTCCGGAGGTTGAAAGTACTGGGGAAAACATTACCGGATCTTTTGGGCACGGCCGTGGGAGGCAGGATTACCCCCATTTTACAGATCACTTACTTGAAAAGCAGTTTCTCAAGGGAAAATGGCAAGGCACTCTAAGCCAGGGAAGTGGTGGGGGACATCCCTGCCCCTGCTTGGTCTGTCACAGCACCCTGCCTTTGGTGGGCATCGGCACCTTGAATGTGCAGCCCCCTCTCTCACGGCAGTGCTCCTCATTCACACTGCGCCAGACAGGAGTGAGTTTTCTTTACATGTTGTTAAGAAAGGCTTCAACAAATACTTGGTGCCAAGTGTCAGGAATCGTCGTCCCCGGGAGTTGCTTTGGCAACTCGGGCATGTACACGGGGAAGTCACCTCACACAAGGGCAGGAGGTGGGAAGCAGAGTCCTGAACCTACTCACCTGTTTCATCTCCCAGCGCTGGAAATTGTAAGAAATCATTTCAGTAATCCAGGCACAAACTTGCCTTATAAAAAAGGCAAAGTGCAAGCACAAGAAACCTTGACCGGATGGGACGGGATTTCCCTGCATATTAAGCTGAAGGAGAAGGATGCTATACATGCAGTGATTAATTTCTGAAATAAGACCAGAAATGGATTTGAATGTAAATAAAGGCCATGTTAGTACCAGAATTTTGAAGAAATTAATGTTCATATTGGAACAGGTTGCTCAGAGAAGCTGTGGATGCCCCATCCCTGGAAGTGTTCAAGGCCAGGCTGGATGGGGCTTTAAGCAACCTGCTCTAGTGGGAGGTGTCCCTGCCCATGGCAGGGGGGTTGGAACTAGGTGATCTTTAAGGTCCCTTCCAACTCTAACCATTATATGATTCTATGAATTTTCACAGCTAATTTGAGAGGTTAAAAAACCCACCACTCTGCTTTTGTCCATGACAGCAAGGCATGATGCAGAGAAGTTAAGGCAAGGTACTGGCATGCAGGTGGACTGCTGATCTGTGTAGCACCTGCAACAAGTCTCATGAGGAGCAGTACCAACAGTGAGGTGAGTATCGATGAGCTCTTCATGGCAATACCTATGGGAGAGCCAGAGATCCCTGTCTGCATTGTAGCACCGTCCCTGTGGTCACTTTATGGTGTCAGCGCACCCTGCTGGTGCTCTACCTTTCCATGTGGTGGGGAAGGCATGGTCAAAGAGGACCCTGTCTCCATGTTTGCCAAAATTTAGATTTAGACATCTGATCAAGTGTTTTCTTACTGCCAGAGGTGCTTGCTACTCACTAATCCCTGTCAGACCTCTCAGTATTAAGCACTTTTAATAAACCTAAACCCTTGTATAGATTCAAGATGCCTAGTGGCACTGTTGGGACAGTCAAATAATCTCTCTTAGTGGCAAACTTGGCTGTGGATCACTGGGTCCCTGCCCCTTGATCTGAAGTCTACCAGGGTTGATTGAGAAATTCAGTGGGGTTTTGACCAGGTCTCATCACTGCTATTGCCAACGAGTGATGGATATTAAACCAGTGAGGTGATACACTTCTAGCCTGCTTACAACTGTGGATGACATGTTCATCCAAAGAGGTGAAAGCACTTGTGGATGTGTTAAATCCATGAGGAAAGATGCTAGCGTAACTGGGCATGTTTGAACTAACAGCTGAGACTGTGTCCTTCCAGCCAGCAGCTGGGTGTGAGGTCTGGGGTCAGGCAAACACGGAGGGAGAAAAGTTCTTTAGTCCCTCCTAGGTCTGTAGGAGGCTATTGTGCCACTGCTGCTGGCTTCATGAACTAATGAAGGCTGGGGACGCTGATCCAGACGGTACAGTGTGCTGCTGAAGGTACACAGCTGGGAGCACATGGCCAGCAAGCTGTGTGGTGTGCTCCAAGGAAAGCCTTCCTGCCTTTCCCCTTGCTCCCAAACTGACCTGCGGGTTGAATCATGCAGGTATCAGAAACTGGAGATCAGCCAGAGCATCCAGAGACTGTCCAGGAAAAAGATAGAGCTGTATCCCCACAGGCAGCAACAGGACTGTACAGCCAAGGCAAAGGTGTCCCAGGTACAAAAGTCCTTATGGGCGTTCAACTCCACGCAAAAGCTGTATTTGACTAGTCTTGACCTGAGGACAGCAAAAAGAACAAAACAGCAATAGATTTCCTCAGGCTTGGGAGAAAGCTGTAGCAGAGCTTTACTGACGGAAACCAGGCAACTTAATGGTGTTACACAGAGGCCAGTAGTGCTGGCTTCTATTTCACCTGCAAGTTTTGATTTCAGACGCTTCTCAAAGTGTTCTACAGCTTTCTCTGTTGATAAGAAAGGACCCGGGGCCAGCCAGTACTGCCAAGTGAACACTGAAGGACATTGCTATTTGGCCACCGCTGACCCAAGGCTCCAGCTCTCTATTATCTCACCACAACCCAGTAGTGATTCTGAGGAAAATCCTGCTTACCAGAAACCTACCAAATAATGCACTGGAAATGTAAAACTGTTTGTCCTTCATGCTATTAAACAATTAGGGGAAAATCTCTTTTTGTACACAAGGCAATTAATAGTTGCTACATTAAACCATAAAATAAAACAAGGACTTGATTACTGAAGTAATTTACCAAAGCCTGTTATTGTTTCATATACAATAAAGGATATTACCATAAAACAATTGCCAATTTGGAAGAAAAAATGGAAAGGCTCCCTCTTGGTTGTCCTTTGAGGAATGGCGGGGGTGAATCGGCTACCTGTAGGTGCCCCAAGCCTTCACCATCATCCAGATGTGATTGCTTTCGGGAAGAGACACCACAAACAGCACAGCTCCGAGGCAGGGCACAAATGCTGCTTAGTGCTAGGACAGTGCTCAGATTGGTGCACAGAGACTTGTGTGCAGAGGAGACAGCTCATGACTATTTTAAAAACCTTTCCCAGCAAAATAAAAATGACCCTTGGAAAGGGGAGAGAGAGTTCAGTATCCCTTATGCCAGCCATAATGTCCATGGCAGTTTTTATTAACTTGAGGATCTTACATTAGACAAAAAAAATCACATCCAGTGCTGTTGCATCAGGATACACATTCATTTGCAAGACCCCAGCAATTTGAGGTGAGTTCTGGTGAATCCCCCTCTGTCCAGCTCCTGCCAAGGGGACCTGGGGGCACTGCAGCAGCTGGGGGAGCCCAGAAGCAAGGAGGAACCAAAAGTGGGAGAGGGAAGGATCAAGGTCACTTGGGGAGGAACAAATATGGGAAAACGGAGGGATAAGAGGATAAGCCAGGGCTGGTCACTGTGCTTGTCTGGCCATGCCTTGCCCTGTCCAACATAGTCTGTCCTGTCTCCTCATTAAATGTCATTTCTAACTTCTCCTGGGAGAGGGACCCCATTCAGTGTCCATGGGTACATGTGGGGTCTGGGCACAGCAACTGGAGCAGGAGCAGGGTCAGAGGGCCACGTGTCTGGAGTGCCACCATGGGAGCTGCATCATCCAGCTGCTCACATGCCCAGTTGTTGGCCACTGGGCAGACTGGGATGCAGGGGCAGCCACTGGGCAGGCTGAGCGTCTGAGCCCAGCTGCTGCAGGGATTCACACCCTACATATGTATATGTATATGTATATGTATATGTATATGTATATGTATATGTATGATTTCCACTGATGGACTGTCATCCTGCCCAGACAGAGGGGGACAGGATGAGGTCGCCGGCGCTGTTTGTGTTTAAGTGAGCGCTGGCCACATCTGCCTGTGTGGGTCAGTGTGTCCGGCCGTGTGTATATATGGGGTATACATGTGCTTGTGCATGTGCCTATGGGGAATACACTCTCGGCCTTGTCGCTAGCTGGACCTTGGAGCCACAGCAGCTTCACCTCTGTTGGGCTGCTCCCTAACTGCTTACGCATTCCCCTTCAGCATTTCAGGCACCAATACAGGTTAGG
The DNA here is from genome assembly GCA_033628505.1 of Tringa tobata. Lineage (NCBI taxonomy): Eukaryota > Metazoa > Chordata > Aves > Charadriiformes > Scolopacidae > Tringa > Tringa tobata. Next base: position 313,685 of record JAHREE010000248.1, on the reverse strand, counting down.
CATGGATCCGCTGGAGACAAGTTCTGAAGAGAAAGATCTGGGGGTCCTGGTAGACAGCAAAATGACAATGAGCAAGCAGCGTGCTCTTGTGGCCAGGAAGGCCAACGGAATCCTGGGCTGCATAGGGAAGAGCGTGGCTAGTAGGTCAAGGGAGGTCATTCTCTCCCTCTACTCTGCACTGGTGAGGCCACAACTGGAATATACTGCGTCCAGTTCTGGGCTCCCCAGTTCAAGAGAGACAGGGAGCTACTGGAAAGAGTCCAGCGAAGGGCAACAAAGATGATTCAAGGATTGGAGCACCTCCCTTATGAAGAAAGACTGAGAGAAGTGGGACTCTTTAGTCTGGAGAAGAGAAGGCTGAGGGGAGACCTTATCAATGCCTATAAGTATCTAAAGGGTGGTTTGAAGGAGGAGGGAGCCAGACTCTTTTCAGCGGTTGCCAGTGAGAGGACGAGGGATAATGGGCATAAATTGGAACACAGGAGGTTCCACTCAAACATGAGGAAAAACTTCTTGACAGTGAGGGTGACAGAGCCCTGGAACAGGCTGCCCAGGGAGGTCGTGGAGTCCCCTTCTCCGGAGATTTTCAAGACCCTCCTGGATGCCGTCCTGAGTAACATGCTCTAGCTCTGGGCAATCCTGCTTCAGCAGGGGAGTTGGACTAGATGATCTCTATGGTCCCTTCCAACTCTAAAAATTCAGTGAAATTCAGTGAAATTTCATGTAAAGGAAGGGACTTTAGCATCGCCATGGAGGCCACACATGGTAGCTACGTGTCCTCTAGCAGTGCCAGGAAGAAAACTGCTGAAGATTTCCCCGGCGGAGAGGAATCCTCGGCTGCCTGGAAGGGGGGCACCTTCCGATGACTCCCCCTGCTTCGTGCAGGGGGCAACCAAGGGGCAGGGAGCAGCAGTGTGCCCAGCCAGCCCTCCATCTGCCCTTGCCCCTCCGAGCAGGTCATTTCTGCCAGCAAAGCCCGTGTTTGGGAATGGAAGTGAAGACTTAGTGAGGTCAGGCTGCGGCAAAACTGCTTTTTTACTCCACACTGCACAAACTAACATTTATGCTGCAAAGGATGCTTCCACTTTCTCCTGACTTTTCAGTGTTTTCTCCTTGTTTTTATCACCTAAAATAAAACTCTTGTAGTGGGGCGGGGGAGAAGCATCAGTCCTATGCCTTGTAAACCATTCCCCTGATGCTGTTTGGAGCCATTCTGTTCCGTGATTAAAGCCGGGCTGCATATTTTATTCATAACAAGCACGTTAGGCTTTTTTCTGTGATGTTTGTGCTTCTCTTTCCTCAGTCCCTCCCCTTGTCAGGGCATTGACGTGGGTAATGATTTTTTTCTCTGCAGGAGCAGAGTTCGCAGCTTCATACCAGGAATAAACACGCAATTTACCCAAGGGTGAATTCATGGCTGTAATTCCTTTTCTGAAACAGGGCAAGTCTTTTGCTTATAGCCAAGCAGATCATGTGGTTGCAATTGAAATTTAGGCATCAAAACACTAAGCGTGACATTTGCAGAGCGTCATCCCCACAGAAGTGGCAAAAAAGGAGCAGGGCACCAGCTGTCCCCCTCTGGTAGCTCCTTGCCCGGGCCCTGCCTTTGCCACCAGCGTCCTTGCCAGGATGCGGAACCCTGCGCCGCTTTCCTTCTTAAACGCCCGGACTTTATTTGGGGAAGTTTGAAAAGGCATGGAAACGAGATGCGCTCCACTTGGGAGGGAAGCTGAGGATCTGCGGAGGCTGTTGAGTCACTCTGAAGAAAGGAAGGGTGATAAGGAAAAAGAGAGGATGGCCGAGCGCAGGGGGATCCTGGGAGCACCTGAGCGGGATTGCATCCTTCCTACCCGGGAAAAGGCGAGGCGCGCGTGATGCACGGCGGAAAGATCTGAGAAGGAAGGAAACGCCTGGCAGGGAAAGAAATGCACCTTTGTCCCGATTGTTCAGCTTATAGAAAACGAAGAGTAAGAGAATCCGGAGGCCACACAGCCAGTCTCGAAAGCTTTCAGAGCCACGAGATTATTGCACAGAGCGGTCTCGTTCCTGCAAAGACGGGCAGTTAACGTTAGAGGTTGAGCAACCCCAGCAGACAAACCTAAGCACGCATTTGTATTCCCTGACAGGCTACAGCATCTGTTTGTGTGCTTAAATGTTGCCTTGGCAATGGGGAAAGGCAGGCAAAGGACCAAGTCAGCACCTCTGGAAATCCAAGATTGGGACTGATGACTCTGTGCTCCTGCACTGATGGCAAAGCTCCCCAAAGAGGCCTTGGTGTCCTCTCACGCTCAGGCGGGTGTGCGGTGTAAGCACAGGCATGCAGAGCTTCAGGAGTCAAATCAAATCCATGCCTGAAGTAGTTCACATCAGGAGGTAGTTAACACACAAAATCAGCCACATATCGAGAGCTGAATCCTTTACCTGGAGAGTTACCTGGGGTTACAGATACAGGTGCTTCTCAGTGAGCTGCAGACATGGAGAAGCCTGGTTTATCCAGAAAAACATGTCCTTCGTCCCCTTGCCTTTTGCATGGCAATAGCCCAAATACCCCATCTCCTTTAGGACATCATCGCGCAGGCAAGAGACAGCACATGCTTTAGGTTTCAAGTGTCCTGTGTCCCAATTGCCTGGTGAGTACGTGCACGTCCACCACCCACCCAGCTGCTGCCACAGACCACCAACAGCTGGATTCGCCCTGCCCTTCCCTCCACCAAGAGCTGTGTTAGTCCTTCCCTTGGGAGCAGCCAATTTTCATGGCACGTGTAAGGTAATTCACCCTGAGACCCCCATCCCACCATCAGACCAGGCTGGAAAGAGACCAGTGGGTTCACAGCGTTTTGGGAGAAGGGGCGGATGGGACCAATAGACAGTCAAGGCAGATGGGTAGCCTCATCACATCAGCCTTGTTTCTTTAGCAAACCAAGCTAAAAATAATAACAGCAGGAGATAGACATTTGAGAAGCTGTGAATAAGGCAGAAATGTCATGTGAATCACAGGGCCTAAAAGGATGCCTGGGCTATCTCAGGCAACTGCATTGTGTTATTCCTTTCAGACACCATCCTCAAGGATAGTTTGCTCTTTCACTCCACCTACTCAATGGAAAGCTTGAGTTACTCTTTATTCACCTGGTCGTTGAACACATCTTCCTAACTTCCAGCCTGAATTTGTGTTACTTTTGGATGACTTAATTGAAACAAGAACTTAGACTGCGCCCAATGAATTTTAAGTTCAAAGGAAAAGCATGAAGTTGGGGAAAATTATGTCAGATCTAGAAGAGCCAAGACTAATGTTTGGGAAACACAGATTGCAAAAGGCCTGTCGGTCTGAATGTGTGTGAATGATGCTTCTTTGTGTAACACCTCTTGGACAACATGCTCAGGAAACCAAGGCTGGACTACCACCATGAAGCCCATAAGGTGGCTGAAGCCCAATCTCACGGACATCGAGTCAGGGGTTTTCATCCTTTTATTATCTCTGCTACTGATGTTGTGTCTACTGTAATTGTTCACAAACCCCATGCTCTGAAGTGAGGTCCTGTTCTGCATGGTGCTGAGGTTAGAAAAAGAGAAAGACCACTTCACTGGTCAAAAATCCTTGGTTGATGTGAGGTGGCTTAAATGAAAAGTGAGACCGAGGGTGAAATAGCAGGGAACCAGAAAACATTTTGTATATGCTAGGAAGTAGTAGCTTGTGCAATGAATTTTCTCATCAGCCTTCACTTGCCTCCTTGAGAGGCGGTTTTTCATGCAACAGTCACCACCTCGCTTGAAAGCCACAGCAACAACAGGGCTGATGCGTTAGTGCTGCGTAACAGTCCTGACATCACTGCTTGGAGGAGACAGCCCCAGGATCGGACTGCAGACTGTCAGAAAACAGCTATTACTGCCAGTCAGATGCATACTGCATGGTGAACACACAAGCTTTACCAGCCGGCATTTTGGTGTGGATGAAGTAAGGCACCTTTGGACCACGTACAGCAGCAGCTGGACCTGTCTTTTCTCCCTTGCATTCTGCAGCAGTTTGTTTTGTAGCAGCCTCTGGAAGAAAGGGTCAGGTTGAAGGTGCTTCTCTAGCAGGATCTTGTAAAAAGAGAAATAAAGTCTGTGCTGTGAAAAACTCACCAGTTAACACGTCAGGGCACTACAGATGGATGAAATACAATGAAAAGGAAAAGAAAACGGTGAAGAGACAGTATAGGAGCAGGAGCAGAGGGATTAATTTACTCTAATTAAAGCACTCGGACAAGGAGAATCATAGAATCATAGAATGGTTAGAGTTGGAAGGGACCTTAAAGATCATGTAGTTCCAACCCCCCTGCCATGGGCAGGGACACCTCCCACTAGAGTAGGTCGCTCAAAGCCCCATCCAGCCTGGCCTTGAACACTTCCAGGGATGGGGCATCCACAACTTCCCTGGGCAACCTGCTCCAGTGTCTCACCACCCTCACAGTAAAGAATTTCTTCCTAATATCTAATCTAAATCTCTTCTCTTCCAATTTAAAATCATTACCCCTTGTCCTGTCACTACAGAGAAATAGATACCTCACACACTAAGGTATGACATGCAACATGTGACTCTCTAGACGGGCTTGTTGATACCAAATATCTGTAATATTCTCTAATATCTATTTTGATACCAAATTTGGCTCTAGGAGGAGCTCAGGATGCTAGGCATCTGCCTGAATTAGGTATGATGAACTGCACCAGAGAAGTCAAACATTTCAGCTGGGGCATGGTGTGGTGGTTCCAGTCTTGTAGGATTTGAAGTGGATTATTTTATAAATAATAAAAAAAAAAAAAGTACAAACAAAGGATTTCACGGTCCCATGACAAACTCCTGGTCTAGTGTTTAGGTATGACAAGTAGGCACTGTGTTAGTCAAGGACTTTCCCATGGTGGAGCAGAGCCACCTGAGGAGACTGAAGAGGATGTGCCACGAAGGAGAACATGGTGGGGGAAGCCCTGACAGAGCCTCACGAGCTTGTGCCCACATCAGCGACACTGGTCTGGGCCTGCTACACTGGATACAGCAGATATTTGGCAGTGGATACAAACCCAGATTTGCCCAGAGTCTGAGGTTTTCATACAAATTCTCTTCTAGTGAATAAAATGCCCAGCACTGAAGCAGCAGTCCTTCCCCAAGCCACCACTACTGCTTGTGATCAAGAAGGGCATTGTATGAGCTTCCTAGAAACCGGTGGTTCCCATCAGAAACAAAAGACCCACCTTTTTGTTTCAACGTCCCAGTGGCATGTACAAGGGGAGCAGCAGCAGCACCGGCAGCAGGAGTTGGGGTGGAGACAGCAGCTGAGTGCAGATCGTTGGGAGACACGGGAGAAAACTGTGACCTTTCCCAGACGGACATTTTTTCACGGGACAGGAGGGAGGAGATGGGGCGAGGCTATGGTGACGTCTCGGTTTGTTACCACCTAGGCGTGAAGGGCCCTCGTAGAGGCCAATGAGACGCTTTGCCAGCAAAGGCAGGTCAATGTCTGGGTTTGCCCTTGCTTTCTAGGCTTTTGGCATTGCTGCTACTCCCCATCTGTAAGTGCCAAGCTGGCCAGGCAATATGCAGGAAAAAGGCTGATTCACCCCAAATCAGGACATGTTACAACTACCTCCGGCAAACAACTTGCCAAGCAGGACTGGGCACCCTCCCTGGAGTCCTTGCTTGCAGATGGGGCATGGGGAGGTCACCCCCAGCTCTTTCAAGAGTCAGGCAGTGCTTTTGGGGGACAGGTCAAAATGCATTTAGACGGTTACCTTAGGAGGAGAGGACCTGCAGCCTGCAATTGTGTTTATGCCTAAAGTGAAGGGACCTGATGGGCAAATCCTGCTCAGGGCAGGTGCAAGGAGAGAGGTAGGTTTCATCCACAGGCACCACTAGTGTCCCTCACCACCATCCACCCCCACAGTGCCATTCCCACCGATGTCCCATGGCTTTGACACATCTTTCTCCACGAGCAGTCAAGCTGGCGCAGACCTGCACATCCGCTGCTTCGCTGCAGACCCTTATGTCTGAGGAACCCAGAAACCCTTCATCTGGGATCTTCCTCTAATTAAGGCACTGTCCGCTGGAGGCTGGGCATGTGACTGACCTAAGCTGTAGAGTTTAGTAAGGCAAGGGGAAGAAACAGTCTCTATATTAGCGAGATTCTATTCCACTGTGAAAAGAAAAATGGAAATACCCCCTGAAGGCCTTTCTTTGGTCAAAATGATGTGATACCAAAAATAATTAGCCACTACAAGCTCTTCAGTTTTTTCTTTTTTTTTCCCTTAGTAAGAAATGCAGCTGATTCACTTAGATGTAAATTGGATTTACAGAGGTGCAAGAGAAAGTTCTTTTCTTAGTGGTTCCTGCATATTTTTATGTCTCATTGTGAGGATGTCTTGTACTTCAGCAGTAGCTATCAAAGGACATAAAACCAGAGACACAGCAGCATGGTGTTTTGTCAGCTCTGTAACTCTAGTTAACCTTGGATGAGAAGGGCACTATTGCTGAAATATAATAACAAACTACTGGGCAATATGATCTCCCGTTTCTCAGGTGATCAAACAAATTATTCATCTTTTTAGACTGAACCTAAACTGACAGCAACCTTTTCATTTGAAGCAAATTAAGGATCTCCCACTATCTAACATGAATGATGATTTTTTGTTGTTTTTTTTCACCTTAATTAAATGAAAATGGGTTTTATAATTTAAACATTCCCACACACTGTTGAATGAATGCAATTTTTTTCCGTGATTATTCATGCAGCACAGTGGCAGGCTGAAACCAGCAGTATTAACTCCCCAGTGATTCCTCCTGGAAGTATAGGGTGCATACAGAGAGTTACAGTAGCTCCTGGAGACCCACCACGGAGGGCTTTATTGTGCTAAGTCGTGCACAGAGTAATTAGAAATGGCAGCGTATGCTCCAGAGCTTCCACTCTAAAGCAGAGGTTTAATGTGGTGGAGAGGCTGGGAGCGACAAGGGGGTGCCCTGCTTCCCCCGTCACACGAGCCTGCACAGTGCACATACCTGGTGACATTCGACAAAGTAAAGCCTGGACCGTCACGCAGCTCCATTTTTGGGGTCCACGCTGTGGCTGTGTCCATCCCTGCTTAGCGGCGGGATGAGGCAGGGCAGAGGCAGGAGGAAGGTAGAAGAGATGGACAAAGAGCTGAGATGTGCTGTTTCGAAGCTCTGCCCAATGCAGCTGTGAGTGCCTGAGGAGAATCCCATCAGTGGGGTGACTGGGGCACAAGGGCTGGTCACGCTGCGGGGCACATCTGCCCAGAGGGTCAGTCATGAGCAGAGTGCACCTTGCACCATTGCCATCGAGTGGGTTTTGGAGAAGAGGTGAGGCTGGGAGGACAGTGCTGGTCCTGGCACTACTGGATTCCTCTGCTGGAGACCTGCATGGAGAGGCACTGCTGACTACACCAATGTTGGTTGCCTGAACAGGATGAGGTGTTGAATGTCCTGAGATGCAGATGACTTGGTTTTCCCCGGTGCCACGCAAAGGGATACGAGCTCCCTTTATGGGCAGTGGGAGATGAGGGCTGGTATGGCTGGGGTCTCCCCCCACACTTGCAAGGCTGGCTCTCTCCACAGTGCTCTAAGAAGCCTTGGCTCCCTGTCGTCCTTCCTTTAGCATGTTCCACCACCCTCAGGACTCCACACAATGCCACATTTGCCACAACCCTGGCAGGCTCAGCCACCTCTCAAGGAGCCCTGCAGTGTCACCCAGCTGGCAGCAGGCTCTGTTCTGCTCCACCACACCAACCACCCTGCCCTGGCTTTTCACATCCCAGCACTCCCACTTCTGCCCCAGCAGAGACACCCATCTTTGCCTTCGCTTATGGCTTTGGAGCATCCATCCGAGCCAGAAGAGCACACACAGAGAGAGGTTGTGTATGTTGTGGGTGAAAGGAGCCCATCACTATGGGCAGCAAGGATCCCAAACAGGGCTCCACCTCCTTTCCTGAAGAGAAGGATGTGGTTCACTAATAAAATGATCCTGGTGAGACTATCCAGACACCATTTCCCCTCTCAACTAACGAAAATCAAGGTTTTATGTGACCCCTTGGTCTGAGCGATCCCAGGGACACTGTACCTGTCATTTCTTTCATTTCCTATGAAAGATACTGTTCCCTGCCCCATCCACAAAGGCAGACTCATGCAGCCAGGAGAAAGAGCTCCCTACAGCTGTCCTGTGAGCACAGAAATCCCCAACAAAAGGATCAGGATGAGGAGACACATATGGATGTCCAGAGAAAAAGCCTTCCTCAAGAGCAACTCCCCCATGAATGATGCTGGTAAGTGGGGAAAATATGTGAAGAACAGTAGAAATGGGAGCATTTACAAGTGACCCATCTTCTGGGTGACTTCTGCCAACAGAGGGGTTGAGGGACTTCCTGAGCAGGAGACCGTATTTGCAATGTCATGCTTAATAATCACAGTTGGAGGTAAATTTTTCAGTCTGGCTTCAATATCTGTGTGGTTTCCACCTTCACAATTATCACAGCAATCAGTTCCATCATTTTATAGGTACTGTCTTTTGTTTGTGCCAAACTTGCTGATAGCTGGAAGAACCTCTAGTTCTTACAGTGTGAGAAATAGTGAAGAACATCTACTTCTTTCACCTTCTCTATGGCATCCCAAATTTGATGGACCTTGATGGGATATATAGGTCTCTCTAGACCCTCAGCTGCCTCTATCCCAGGGTGGAGACTCCTAGTCCACTTTGATTCTTTTAGTTAGGTAGCTGTTTTCTACTCATGGTTATTCTTCTCTGAATGTTTTCTGTCTCTGAGATGGTGGGAAGAGAACTGCATCCTGCATTCACAGTTACACTACTCATTACTTAGTAATATAATGGCATTTTCTGCCCTATTCTTGATGAATTTCCTAACTATTACCTTACAAAATCTTCAAGCCCTTTTGCAGTAGCATTGCCTTACCTCTTGGCTAATAGTTTCAAACTGCATTGCCTAATATTAAACATCTCAGACCACAGGAAACTGTGACCTGACTTTTCAGTGCTTCCCACAATTCCCGTTTAAGTTGTTTCACCCAAATTTCCCCTGAAGTGCAATCAGATAAAGATATATACATTCCTCTAGGGAAATAACCTACATATTTCTAGTAAGCAAACAACCATCTGTCTCTAGCTGAGATATGCACACTCCAGAACATCCCTGACTAAGCCCTAGGGTTACCCACATCTCCCCTGTGACAGCCCTGAACACCACATTGAGGATGGAGCACTATTTTACCCCACAGACACTTGTTGGCTTCAATAAATGTTAGCCAGACTTTAAAAGGAGTCCAATCCATTAGAAATTACTCATTAAATGCAATAAATGCATTTATTTATTAGGAAAAAGAATGGCATCTAAGCAAATGCAACACAAGTTGGAATTAGGCTTAATTGTAGCGTTAGCCTTGGTGATCGACATCTGACTTATCCTTGTACACTGCAGAGCCAGATCAAGCTTGTTGTGTCTACATCCATGTCTGTATTTCCTTGTGTGCTCTGCTAGGCCATCAGAAGATGTAAATACATGCTTTTCTGGGCTCCAGTGCCTCTGGTTCTCCTCCATCCAACCGCAGGAAAATGCCTTTGCCTTCCTGGGTAGAGGAGGGGGTCATAGGGAGGCACCAGAAGGCTCTCAGTGGTTTCTGGTGAAATATTTCAGTCTCTCATTACTGGAAATCTTGGACAAATCTTGGACCTTCTCATTCTGAGGTCAATGCCCTGTCTCTGAGAAGGTCTGTCAGGGACATCAGAAGAAGCAGCAGGAAATCACATCAGACTGTTGTGGAAACGGCTGACAGAAATGGCTCGTATGTATTGGAGCACAAACATGCCCGGTACTGAGGATCTTCAACCTTTCCAGAACTCACAGAGGTTTTACTTATTTTGTAATCTTTGCTAATAAAACTGGTTATTCTCATTATCCAGAAAGATAGCCAGTTTTCTTTTGATTCACACTAAACTCTTGGCCACAGCGATATATGAAAGTTCCTAAAATAATGCAGTGCAAATGTTGAAATTTGCTCTGGGGTAGAATTTTGTAGCAGGGACCTACCTCACAAAAACATTCACAAAAAGCCTACGCAAAATGACATCTAGCTCTTACACAGCACTTTTCCACAGACCTCAAAACTATTTGCAAAAAGGGTCTGAATCATTTCATTCTTCTTTAAAACTGAAATGACTCATTTTTATCAATAAATCAGGTACTTAATGATGTCAGACTTCTGGTGTTACTCCAGGCATCTACCAATAATCTACAGTCTTCCACAAAGTGGATGAAATTACGGACAGTGTAACCACACGTGGGTGTCCTAACATACGTAGATCTTCTGGCCATCTTTGTACAGCGCAGCCACGGATGCATCTGCAGTGACCCACATCACGTCACTGTTCGGTACTCTTAAGCAGTGTGGGTCCTTGTGGCAAAGACCAAGCAAACACCAGGCTGCGCTAGCAAGAGTGTCACCCATAGGTCAAGGGAAGGAATTATTACCCTTTACTCAGCACTTGTGGGACCACATCTGGACCACATGCTGTGTCTGCTTCTGGGCTCCCCCATGCTCAAAGGCTGGGGCATAGTGGAGCAATCCCAATGGAGGGTCACCAAGCTGGCCAGGCGGCGAGACCAGACGATATACAAGGGGAAGCTGGAGAGATGGGCTTTTTGAGCCTGGAGAAGACTCAATTTTTTTTCCTCTGGTTCCATGATTTTGAGTACTGAAGACCCTAGAAATTGTACCAGTTCAGAAGTAGCTAATAAATCCCTGGATATGCTGTTAACCAGTTGGTCAGACATTTGAGAAGCCTTTGGGATGAAAGTCACAACACAGAAGTTAAGGTAATTATCATGAGCTTCTGAAGTCTACTGTAATGTGCGTTTTGCAATTTTCCCAGCTCCTCCCTGTTAAAGATAATAACTTCCATGCTGAACTGAGGGGCACTCAAAACACTTCATAATCTAGGCAAGGTGCTTGATGCCAAATTTAGCATATCAGTTTAAAGGGAGCTTGAGCCCAATCTGTTTTTTATATAACTCATTGAACTAAATCCCGAAAGGTGGAATAAGGCTACTAGAATCAGCTGATACTAAGTGAAAATGTGAGTAATGCTTGAATGTTTCAGAAAATATATTTTTTCTCCATAGTTAGCGATGTATGAGTCACTCAGGCTCCCTAGCTACTGCACTGCATGAATGACTCAAAACTCCACCGAGATCGGAGGCACAAGCAGTTCTCTCTTTGTGCCAGATTTTCTCCTTTTAAATCACCCTTGCTGTATCTCACCCACTTCAAAAAAAAAGGAGAATCTCTTTCCCTATTACTTTCTTCCGCTGTCCCCATGCAAGCCCAGATAAAACATTGTGCACAAGAATGGTCATTGCTCTTTGTGACTGAAAAAAGCACAGGATATAATGCATTAAAGTGAACTCAGTTAACCATTTTTAAGAAGTGAAAATGTACATAAACTAGTTGCTTCGCTGAGCCCCTCTGAAGTTCTTGGAAAAGCAAGGACACCGCACTTTTAATCATGTTGGACCCAAATGTCCTCTATGGAGTATTGCTGTTCAGCAAAGCTCAGAGTCTGGGGTCTTAGAAATTTTAGTCAACCATTTCTTTGGGAGTAAGTTTTGAATTCAGGTCATTGTGGACCTTGAAACACCTCAGTCCCTGGAGACCTGTATGCTTTTACAAATTAGTAATCCCTGCTTAGTTTCAGTGGGATAAATTGCTGCTGAGAGGATCCTTTTTAATTTGTACTGGGTATCTCCATCAGAACTACATACACATCCCCATTTTTAGTGATTGCTGGACACATGTCTGAACCCAGGTTCCCTCTGCAGAGCTCTGAGCAGCTCTTCAGAGTCACAGGCAAATCCGTCTTTGGTGTCACATTCCCACTGCCTCATCATTTGATGCATCACATGAGTCATTTTCCAGGGACTGAAAGATGGAGAGGGAGAAAACACGCTGCTCTGTATATTAGTAGTCACTTGAAAAAAAAAAAGCTGCATAATCTGGCTATTGCCTAACTCCATTAGCTCACCCCTAGGCTGATCACCAGCCTCTTGTTCTCTGGACCACAGCTCTGTTGCAATGACCGTGGGGTATTTTGGACAGTGATCATTTCCTCTTCTCAAAATCCTCCTGCCGTAAGACCAATCTGACCGTCTCGTCATGTAATGAAAAGAAAAGTATATGGTCATTTGTTAGAGCAGATCTCAGCTAGGTGAGCCATTGGTTTCAGTTCTGCAGCTTGTTTCCTATTTATGAGAAAGTTCCCAAGTTCAGAGGGATTTACTGTGATTTATTTCCTTAAGACATTCTTCCTGTTACAAATTTTTAGTTCAGCTTTTTCAGAAGTTATTTGAGTTTAGTTCTTTTTGATTCTGCTAATCTTCAGTAGAACAGACATCTCGTGGTCCCTCCCACCAAAAGCTGTTTTGTACTTCACCAGTGTCTGAGGAGCTTGTGCTGTCACTGTCCTCAGGGCTGTAGGTGCAGCCTTCTGGATACAACATATTTATACAGACAGAAGCAACAGCTGTCCAAGAGTCATGAACTCTTAATGCTGTTAACACAAAGTCTGTTTGCTAGAATTTCTGTTTCAGAGTTAACCACATCACAGCTGGCCACCTTAACCATCCAGAGACAACAAAATGATCCAAGAGTATGGAAATCTGCTACTTAGGCAGAAGCCTTCACTGACAAAAAAACTTAGTCTGGATGAGTCCCTTCAGCTTGTCTAGAGCCTCTTCTGTTGCCACCACAAAACACAACATTCTTCTGGGTCAGTCATTCTTTCTTTTACCCTGGGGCTTCTGAAACAGCTTTTGATCACAAGACTCAAATTATGGTCAAAGACCGTCAACGTTGTCCTCTCTCTTGAATGACCCAGATTCATTCTATTGGTATTTAGATGCCTAATTAAGGAGTCCAAGTTATGCTATAGTCAACTGAGAAAGCAGATACCCAGAAGAAGGATATGGGTATATGAGGAGCAGGAGAGGGAGCTGGACTTGTTCAGCCTGAAGAAAAGAAAGGTGCTGACCCCAGCTACATAATGGTATGATGAAGAAAACAGAGACAAAGTCTTCTCAGAGGTGTACAGCAATAGGACAAGAGGCAACATACACAAATTTCAAAACCAGACATTCCAATTAGATTTTAGGAAAACTTTTTCACCATGAGGATGGTAAAACATTGGAGCAGGTATTGGAGAGGCGGTGGCATCTCTATTTTTGGAGATATTCAAAATTCAGCTAGACAAGGCTCTGAACAACATGCTGTAACTGGATGTGCTTTGAGTGTGGGATTGGTAAAGATGACCTCCAAAGACCCTCTCCAACCCAAATTTTCCTCTGGTTTGCAGGCTGTCTCAGATATTCATCAAGAGTCAAAGCCACCCTGTTAAGTTGCATTTCACTGTGTAGCTTAAGAAATTTTACACTGGTAATTTCCACACCATTAATAAAGAATTCTTCTCTCTTCTGACTAGTTTATTGAAGTTTAATTTTGTTTCAGGTGAGGATCTATTTATTGTATAATAAAAGTACTTTAGCCATAATGCTACCTGAAATCTTTTGGACATTGTCTAAAAATACTCATTTCTTTCTTTCTTTTTAGTTCCACTTAGTGGGTCTCATTTTTTCCTTGCTCATCATTTCACCAGCTGAATTATTTCTGTATATAATCTCTTCCATTCCTTAACTTCTTCTTGCCTGCTGGCAGGAAAGATATTTGGCATTGAAAATTGACAGGATATCAGTATATGTGGCCTTTGAACATGATTAATTAGTGTTTGGAAAGAACTTGGTAATCAGTCAAGGGAAAACTGCAAGGCTGTGAGGGTTAACAGAGGAGTCTTTTCCCTTACTTTTTGCTTGATCTGTTTTCTAAACAGTGACGCAAGCAAATACATCAGGACCCAAATTGGAAAGCCACTTCTTACTATGTTGGATTAAAGGAATAGAAGATGAATGGAAGGATTTTACCTGCATTTTGAAAGATATAACAGCTCTGGCTTGCTCTTTACATTTGCAGGCAGCTTAGTTCTCCATCAGCCTGTATTCTGTCAGTTAAATGCTTATCTGAAACCTTTGCCCAGCAATCTTACCAAATGATGGTTTTCTCACTACTGTTGCTTTCAAAGCAAAAACTCACACAACCTTGTTTGGCATGTTATCTCCTATCAGCTCTTATTCAATTGGAAAAAATGGCTTGAAAAACAACGGGAAACCCAAGAAAATGTGATAACAAACAGCAGTGTGTCAGGGTTTAGGAAAGTGTGATTACAAGCACCATGGAGACCATTGTCAAGTCAGATCTGTCTTTTTTAATTAACTGAAATAGAGGGAAAATAGTGTTAACAAGATTAAGAAATGAAATTACCAAATTGTAGGTGTTAATATCAGTAACTATCACTCCCTGTATTATCTCAGAAGAAATCAGCCTAGAAAATCATTTTGTTTTCATTTTTAATATCTATGTTTCTCACTTAATTTTCTTTTTTCTTTTTTTTTTTTTTTCATCTCACAGAGGCTTGAAAATGTTCTGTGAGAGCCTCCCGAGGACTGGATGGGAATTGGCTTTCTTGTACAATAGCTCAGAGATCAAACTCTTTTGTGGGGAAGAAAAACAATGCTTTTGGCTTTTCCTTTTTTCCTAACGTACAAGCTTAAAGATGTCCATACTGATTTGTCTAGGTCCCTAGAGCAAAATTCTAGGCTACGACATGAAGCTTCTCTATTTTCTTTCACATTTTCAAAATCGGATCCTGGAAAATTAATTTAGGGCCAGGACTAATAAGTACGTTTTTATCCCACTTTAAAGCTTCTTGATCTTCCCCCAGAAAGATGGAAAAGAAAAAATCTTGGAGAGAGAGCACAGACACAAATTTCTGTGCACAGGAGTGTGGGTTTTTTTTTCTCAGAATCTTTATCAGTGATTTGGAAGTACCTAAAATCACTGTTGGCAAAAATCATGACTAAACCAAGCACTGTCTAACAGGTAAGTAATAAGGAAAACAAGTAAGTAATGAGGAAGACAAAGCTTGCCATAGAGATCAATCTGGATTGATCAGTATATCAGTACAATTAAAATGTAGTTTGCAATACACCACAGTGAAATTAGAAGATAAGCATGCATTATTCAGTAAGAAGACAGATAAACCTCTTTCTACATTAAGAAATTCTCCAGTCACTATACATTTGCTGGTAATGTTCATGCTTGTAATGAAAAAATAAAAGATGCCACTGTAGCACTGTCAAAGTCTGCTGCCCTGCCAACGTTTACATGAGCCAGTGTGGAAACACTGAAAACTACAGAGAGGGAAAGACTCCTGCCCCTTTGATGTTTGTGCAGCCTTGGCCACTTCCTTAAGCACGTGTTTTGGTGGGACTTTGTAGTCAACAGCAACGATTCTATTTCAGTCTCACGCACCCTTCCTATTCCTTTATCCCAGATCGAAATGACTGACAATTCATAACATCCTAGAAAACTTTGGCAATGCCTATACAGATGCTAGGAACTGCTCCTTCCACATGTGCAGTCCTGTTCCAAACGCTCTCCAGTAAAAATTGACTTTTGCCGTGTTTTTCATAGTGCACCTCACAAGAGCTTATACAAAGCAAAAGCAAACAGCTAGGACTATAAATCATGCAGTTCCCCTAGACCAGAACTCTTTTATTCTAACTCGTTTCCTAGGACAAAAGTATGTAGCAGGCTGTTCTCAATATCAGAGAGTTAAATGCCTTGCTCCATCCTGCTGCTCTCCCAGTTCTCGATATGAGAGACAAATGACAAATACAAAGCCAGCCTGCAGAACACCCCATTGAAGTCACTATGAATACAAGGAGTGCATATGCCCCATCAGTGTTTCAATATTATTCAGAGTGCTTGCAAATACTACAGCAACAGCAATGCCAACCCAATGCCAAATGATTACAGAAGTGTTCTCATAGCTGGAAGATTAATAAGGGCTGCCTCCTTCAAATAGATTCAGTGGTTGGCAAACGCAGTATCAAGCCTTTTCCAAGCACTAAGCCTCAATATAAACAATAAAAAATACATTTTCACACTGTCTTCTACTACACAAGGGAGTTTGAAGTAAACATCCCATCCCAGCAAAAAAGATCTAGATACGTTCATCTGCCCCCTCCCTGGTGCCTAGGTTAAGGACATCACTAAGAAATTTCCTAGCCTGGTATGGCCCTCAGACTATTACCCTCAGACTATTTCAATAATAAGATGGCCTACGCAGCACCAGGCTTGCTGGCGTCAGATGGGATTCACCTTTCTCAAAGGGGGGAGAGGGTCTTTGCTCACAAGCTAGCAGGCCTCATTGACAGAGCTTTAAACTAGACTTAAAGGGGGAGAGGGACAATATCAGGCTTGCCTGTGACAAGCTGTGGAATGGCACGCCAAGGCTAGAGGGACAGGGTGCTAGCAAGGGCCCACAGCCTGTTGCTCTGAGACATGGGGGCTACACTTCAGCACACTTGAAGTCTTATGGAGATCAGCCAAACGCTCCTGAGGTAATAGGAGCCAACAGGAAAACACCAGTGAAATACCTCAAAGGAATTAAGGTGTGTTCCTCTACACCAATGCATGCAGCATGGGCCAAGTCTAGGTTCCTGCATCTGGATGAGGGCAACCCCTGGTATCAATACAGGCTAGGGGATGAAGGCATTGAGAGCAGCCCTGGCAAGAAGGACTTGAGGGTACTGGTGGATGGAAAACTGGACATGAGACACTAATGTGTGCATGCATCCCCAGCGGTCAACTGTATCCTGGGCTGCATTAAAAGAAGTGTGGCCAGGAGGTCAAGGGAAGCAATTCTGCCCCTCTACTCTGCTCTTGTGAGACCCCACCTGGAGTACTGTGTCCAGCTCTGGAGCCCTCAGCACAGGAAAGACATGGACCATTGGAGCAGGTCCAGAGGAGGGCTGGAATACTTCTCCTGTGAGGACAGGCTGAGACAGGTTGTTCAGCCTGGAAAAGAGAAGGCTGTGGGGACACCTTATTCCGGCCTTTCAGTACCTAAAGGAGTTTTATAAGAAATATGGGGACAAAATTTTTAGCAGGTCCTGTTGTGATAGGACAAGAGGTGATGGTTTTAAACTAGAAGAGGATTGATTTAGACTAGATATAAGGAGGAAATTTTTTACAATGAGGGTGGTGAAATACTGGAACAGATTGGCCAGAGAAGTGGTAGATGCCCCATCCCTGGAAACATTCAAAGTCAGGTTGGATGGGGCTCTGAGCAACCTGATATACTTGAAGATGTCCCTGCTCACTGCAGGTGAGGTTGGACTAGATGACTTCTAAAGGTCCCTTCCAACCCAAACTATTCTATGACTCTATCATTCTATCATTTCATCATTCTATCATCCTATCATTCTGTGATTCTATGATATTGCTGGACTTGACTGAAACTGAGGTCCCCAGTACAATCTTGTCTTTGATTTCCATGTCATGTAGCAACTTACATGAACATGCAACACCTCAAGCAAAGCTTCATCTCTGCTACTTCCACACACAGCTGAAATTTCTCTACTTACATTCCTGACAATTTACATTTCATGTCACTAATTGTGCTTCCCATTCTAGTTCCAGCTCCATTCACAGTGGGAGAACAGGAGCCACTTGGCACAGCAGCCCTCCTTTCATTCTTAGTCTCACAGAAAAGATGAGTTGCAGATGTTTTTCAAATTGCCTGGGGAGACCACATGCTCCAAGGGTAATTCAGGGCATTGGCTCCCCACAAGAGTCACTACACTATATGAAAGTGATACAATACAAGAGATATGAGAGCAGTACATTGAGCGTATGGGGACTTCTGGAGCAGTGCATACAGATTATGTCAACTAGTATGACTGCAGTCACCACTACAGTGGTGACCCAGTGCACCCACCTGCCCCCAGCGTGAAGGAGCAGACCCAACACACAAGGTCACCAGGAAAGACAAGTCCCTCATCCCAGGAGAGGAGCTGTTTGAAATGATCTCTCCTCTGTGCTCTTCACTGATGATCTTCTTCTCCTGTGGCTGCGCAAAGCTTAGACTGGTATTCACAGTGAAGCCAGAAGGGCAATGTGCTCAGCTCCACACCACAAACCATTGTCTTGGTATGCTAGGACTTATGTATGGGCACATGTAAGGCATTTGAATGAGCTAAGCAGATACTGCCAGAAAAATTTCCAGACTCAAGCTCACAGTGTCCCGGGGAACAACAGAGGTGGAGGACATCTCACAGAGCTCCAGCTACACAAACAACGAGTAGCTTTTCATGGGTGGATGACTTTAAGACAACAAATGAAGTCTACAATTCCCGTTTTTTTCTAGGTAAGTCTTTACTGATGTTTAATGTGTCTCCTCAGACTCACACAGCAGCTTTGCTTTAATCTGATTCGTTCTGAGTTTGTCAGCAGTGTTAGTTTTTTCTCGGTTTGAACCCATCATCCTCATCTTCTTGGTTATTGTTGCCCTGGGACTCTGTCACTGGCTTAGCTCTCATCTAGTGCTACAAAGGCACCGACTCTGGTCATGGCTCTGTGGAAAGGAAAATGACCAACAGATGCTTCCTTGGAGGCATTTTTGTTTTATGCAGGCTGGGAAAAATTTCTGAGACAAGCATTCATTTCTTTAGTAATAAAGTCAGCCAGTAAGTTAAGTGTTTCTGCCAGTAGCTGTCTCTTTATTTAGAAAAAAAGTTTTAATTTTGAGAATGAAATTCCATGAACACAGCACTTTCTGGGAAGCCTCATCTAGACAAAGTCTTTTCAGAGTAAAGCTTCATTTGTGTTTTTGATTTTTTTTTTAAATAAATAGGACCAAATTGCTCTCAGCTCCATAATTTCCAGCTTCCGTTAAAATCAATGGGAATTATGCATATATACCTGTGACTGGTAGTTCTTAGAAATGAGAGAGGAATGAAATAAAAATGTATTTTGGATTAAAAATATCAGAGGGATCAGCTGACTATGTACTATAGAAAGGAAAAGAGCTGACTTAGCCTTAGGAATCAGGGTTATCACAGAAATTCTGCCAAGGCATTTATCTACAGTTGTAGATACTGCTATTTTGACTTGCAAACTGTTAGAGAAATATAAACTGCTTTATTCCCTTGTCCCAGTTAGATTAGTCAAGTACTTAAGCACTTTATCTTTTAATTAATTGTATCAGCTAAGTGTGTATTTAAAAACTGAATTTCTGCACAGAAATCCCAAGCATATTCATCACTTCTCGTACACCCCTCTTCTCCACAGTCTGCCAAGCACTGAGTCATAGCTCCATTTTATCCTATTCTTTCCATTGCTGCACAGCAATTACACAGTCTATGAAAAAATTATATTTGTTGTTTAATCATCGGGGGACCAACCATTCATAAGAGAAGGAGACAGCAGCCTGTGCAGAAAGTGGATGATTTAAGGGAGGATTGCAGAACGTGATCTGGTTAAAAGTCAACTAAACTTAGTAAATGGAAGATTTAGAAGCCACGGTGGAAGGTCATCTCTTCTGGCAGTTTTTGAAACAAAAACTGTGAAGATGGAATACAGCTGCTGGTTTCATGTTCATTGTGCCAACCTGCAAACTTCTTATTTTCCAAAACTTTGCTAAGCTAGAAGAAACAGAAACTCAATGCGACCATTGTTGTGGCTTCGGATTGTAAAACAAAACTCAAAGCAAGGCTTTCCTAACCACGTATCATCTTATTTGCCCATTGTGGATGGAGCAATACCAGTGGCTAAACACAGGGATGATTCCAGTCAAGGGGCTTCAAATGACTTCTCAACCTCATCCACTCTATGCTTCCCCAGGCAGCTTCCCCACAAATGTAAGCCTGAACTTATCCCTAGTCAGCACTGCAGGGCAATTCTCCCTCCTGAGCGCTCAAATAAAACCAGAAAGGGACCTAAGAAAGTCTGGCCACACAATACTAATTTTAACAAATGTTAAATATATAAAAGCCATTTTCAAAAGCTCCAAAGTTGGTCAAATGAAATCACAACAATCATCTGCTCCAGGAGAAGTGCAGATTGCCTTGAAGAAAACATAGGGTTTCAGGTTGTGTTTCTCAGATATAAACATTAATTCATCCCGAAACTGTTCCTGACTAGACAAATGAAACGCCCTCAGGTAATAGCCCAAAGCAACATGCCCAAGCCATTCTGCAGGGATGTGCAGGCAAGAAGCATGTCTTAAAGGGTTGTGCTCAGGGTGTACTTGGTCCATTACAAAGCACAGTGGAAGAACTGTAACATGACAAAACAATAAATTCTTTGTCTGGAAATTTCAGTGGAGTCACATCCAGGATGTGACTGCTCTCTTCCAGCCAGCTCTTGCAGTTGGGACTGAGTTTGCCAGACCTACCTGGACCTGCTCCCAGATGGTGAGGCAATCACTGTGTTCTTGTGCTGGGGGTGCCTGCTGCAGCCCAGCAGCAACGGGCCACAAGTCACCCTCGCTCCCTGCAAGCTAGCCCGGCGCTGAGGGCACGATGGACTCACGGTGGACTGCACGATGGCTTTTAGTGCACACTGGATGGACACCCTGCCCCGGTCAAACCCCCATGCCTGGGAAGCCTGCTGCAGATCGGTATTTTCTTCAGCTGCTGGGATGGTGCAGGTTTGAGGTATTTGCGGTCACGCTGCTCAGCCGGTTTCTGAAAGTACCATTAGGTGTGGGGTCAAGTCATACCAAAAAGGAGGCATCGGGTGACAGACTAAAGCTCTGACATCCAGGGGCTTGCAGTTACATCTTTAAGCCAAGCTACTGACTCACGCTGGATGTGTGAACATGAGCAATGCAGTTGGCTTCTTGGTACCTAAATCAGCTAAGCTGGAAGACTGAGTCATGGCTGGACCTCCCAGAATCCAGATACGACGTCTGAAGTGACCTTTCTAGAATAAATAAGTACAAGTCTGCCTGTTGCCTTTAAACCCAGCACATAAGTGTCAGACTGTGCTAGAGAGCTACAGTGAAGAGGGTGGGGGAGAGGATGACATAAGCCCACCCCTTCCTCAGCACACAGGGGAGCTTCTTGTAGAAATGAATGGGGCCTTTTCTCTCTCACACTGTGGGAATTGCTACTTTCCAAGGCATTTGCACTCAGCTTGCCTAAATACACACTGGGCCACAACACAGAGCACACAAGCGTGTCCAGGACATCGGAAAGACGAAAAAACACATAGAATCATGCAAGAATGGAGGCTGAAGTGGCCTTTGGACGTCACTCAGGTTGACCTCTTCTCTCCTCACCCCTCAGAGCTATCTTCAAAGTTAAATCAGCTGGCTCAGGGCTTCGTCTAGTCAAGTTTTGAATATCTTCAAAGACAAAGATTTTATGGGCTTTCTGAGCAACCTGCTTTAGTATTTGACCACCCGCACTGAAAATTTTTTCCTTATGTCTAAACAGAATTTCCTTTGCTACAGCTTGGTTTTCACCTTTCTCTGTGTACCCAGAGAACTGCCTGGCTCCATGTTCTGTGTAATTCCCTTTTATGTTGGGAAAACGCTCCTTAGTTTTGTCTTCTCCAGTCTAATTCCAGTCCCCTGGCTGTCTTAGTGGCCCTCGGCTGGACTTGCTCCAGATTTTCAATAATTTTCAATATCTTTCTTGTACTGGGGTCCCTAAACTGGACACAGGAATCGATATGCAATCTCACCAGTGCCAAGTAAAGGGGGCCAGTCCAGCGGCACCTTGGTCTGCTGGCCATGCTCTTCTCTTGCTGCATAGTCCAGTATGCATCCATCTCTGCAAGGGCATGCTGCTTACATATTCAACTTGGGGTGCACTAAGGTGCACTGAGGACCTCTTCTGAAGAGCTGCTGTCTAGCCAGCCAGCCCTCAGCTGGAACAGTCATATGGGTTTTTCTGTCTCAGGTGTAAAAGCATCAGGAGTACATCCGTGTTTATGAATATGCTTACTGCACGGGTCAGAGGCAGTCCATAGTCAGAGCAAGCTTTTGGCAGACAAGAGAAGCACTTGTCCAGGACAGCAGACTTCAAAGAGTAGCTCGGGCTCATGATCCTACTGCACATTTCGCTTTTACTCGAAAAGCTGTGGAAACCCAGGGTCACTGCTGCTGAGGTTTGAGACATGTGGATGTGTGGATGTCTGGCTATTGCTAGGAAAGATGGGACTCCTATAAGCTATGGCTGTTACCTCGTCTCCCATATGCCTGGTAGCAGCAAGAAGAGCAAGTCCAATTCTCCAGGGCTCTCCTACTGGGACTCCATCCCAGATCAGCTCTTCCCCCTAAGAGGGGGACTCATTCTCCCCTGGGCTTACACAAATTTGGGCAAGTTCTGTCCACGTTTTTCAGTTACATTCCTGAGATTTTTCCTGTGTAAAAAGCTATTCAGGAAACTATAGCGAATTAAATTATTGTCATGCAGCAGCACAATAACAATGTAGAGATGCAGTGAGAAAATATATTCCAGATATAAAGTTAGTTCTTTTAAATCTACATTAAACGACCGTCTCAGCAATGCTGAACACTGTGAGCCCACTAACCTTGAAAAGTGCTGCATATGCTCAGCTCTCTGGATAAGCTGCGATGTGCACGGAACTGCACACAAAGCAAGGCACGTCATCAGGAGCTGCCTGTGGTGGGTACGGAGGCTCAAAGCTGCTCCTCTCTGCCATTACCAGGCAGGGCACGGGGGCACCAAAATACAAGGCTCTGTCTGGCGAGCGGAGACATATTTGACCTGTGATCACAAGAAAGGTCAACTAGATCAAAATTTTCCTGTCTTACTGGTCTGACTGGCTTCTCACTCTAGGTGGGCTCCTGGGAATGACCCTGGGACTAACTGTGGCTGAAGCTACTCCTGGAAAACAGGAGGAAAAGTCTGGGCAGCACTGTATATCTGCTCCCCAGAAAGCTGAAATCTCTGTTTTACCCTTTCTCAAATGAAACAGCAAGTGTACTAGAAGTGCAAGAAATCTCTGGTTACTGCCTTGACCTATTACAAACTTCTGTCTACGTGCCCTGTAATGATTCAGCTGTAGAGGTGGCGCAGAGTCAGGCAGAGGTTTGACACCTAGCCCGTGGGCGTCCTAAGTGGATACAGATCTCAGGATACAGCCTCTGCTGAGGGATATGCAGGAAACAAGTGGGCATTCAAAGACGTGAGGCTACCACGCACTTCTCTGAGAATTATAGCCAGCTTCCAGCATCCTGGTGACCTTTAAGACAAAGAGGGGAGTTGTAGTTGGCTCATCTGAAGCAATATGGGAATTAATTTCTGTCACGAAAGCTGGTGAGCACATCCTGCCAGCACCCGGTGAGACATGACTTGAGGAGAGGGCTCTGTGCTGCCCACGGAGCCTGAGAAAACATGAAGACACTGCCTTTCGCTGCTGGGCACCATGAAAGTGTCCCTTCACCTCTTCCACTTCTTTCCCCTGGAGTGTCTCGTGTAAATCAATGTTATGCTCCTGCCACATCCTTTAAGTGTCACAGCAGTGACACCCAAGTTAGATTATGAGTGCCTGTGGCAAATTCACATGAGCCCTATTCCTAATGTGAAGTCAATTAAAATCAAGTAACAAAAGGAACACATCTGATCCTAGATGGTCATGACAATAAAGAAACCCCATTATGCTGCTCATGCAATATAATTACTAAATAGTGACTCTTGAGATCACCATGTCAGGAAGTAGCCTGAATCACAAAACTGAGACATTTGTTTTAAGGCGGACTTCAAGCCTGTAGGGTCTGTAGATAAATAGAATCCATTTTCTGTTCAGCTTATAAAAAAGCAAGATCTTAAATGCAGCATTGAGCTGTACAGTCAGTTCTGCACTTTGAGCATTTCTTCCCTAGCAACTCCACCAGATTCCATTACAAAGAAGGCACCTGTGGTTCCGGTTTGGAGGAACGAAAAAAATAGGAATGTGTGGAAGGTTTAAAGCTGGGTTCTGTCAATTCAGTAACACAGAGCAAGACATCAACATCTTAGTGATCTGAAGCACCTAGCTCAGCCTGATGCTTGTGAATTTAACTTAATTTGCTTACTTTGAGCTCTTTTTCTTTTTTGTAACATCTATGAATCATTGCGGGGTCCAGAATGAATACCAACAGAATGCTTCCCGGGCTCAGAGATAACAGACCCCCTTGCTTAGTCAGGAAAATGATTTAAGAAAATCAGTGGCTTTGCTTTGGTTACAAAACAAATTTTAAAAATAACAGGGTAAGAGCTAAACAGTTGGGGTGCCAGCAGAGGGATGCTTCAGTCCACTGCCCTTTCGTACCAAGAGTTTTCCTGGCAGCAACTAGATGAACAGGTCTCTCAGCAACATCAAACCTTAGACAAAGTCCTATAGTCATTATTTCACCACTAAAATATTATGACCAAGCACATTAGGGACTTCCCTTGGGTCAATGCACCCTTGCCATAAGCACCCCAGTGCAGGGCTGTGGCTAGGACTGGCCTAGATCTTAAGGCCAGATGGTCTTGACAGAAATATGCCATTAACTTCCAAAATGCTCATAGTCATCCACGGAGTTGAATGTGGGCATTGATAATTTTTCAGGCTGATGCACAGTTCAGTCCTGCCCTGCCCATAGACATTGACCTTGGGCAGCACATGCAGTTATTCTGGTTTTCCCAGACCAGAGACTCCCATGGTTTGATTTTTGGGTGTCATGGGATGGTGGTGGCAATGCAGCAGCATTTCCTGTCCTCCTCTTCTTCCTCTTCCTCCTCTTCCTCCTTCTCCTCCTCCTCACTTTGCTTTCAACTGCAAGAATACCGCAAGAATATATCTGCAACACACCTTCCCTTCTCCCTTCTGTAGCAGCACCCTGCTAGCATTTATTTTTGTCTACACTGCTAACATCAGTGAAGCCTGGGAGGTTGTCTCCGACTCCTGCCCTCTCTTTGGGATTAAATGGTGCTAGAAGTTGTTCTGCTTCCTCAGTACATATTGATTACACTGAGTATATTGTTCAGGAGAGGATTTCTCCATTCTCTGTGAGTTTAAACTGTGCGTTAAAATCACCTCACGCTGTATGAAAGCTGGAAGAAAATACTGGGAATAGAGAGGAGGTGACACAGCTCAGAACAGGAGCCACTGCCTCCTTTGACTTTCCCTGGGACAGGTCTGCACAAGTTTATGTGTGAGTACCAGAGTACTTAAACTAGCAGAAAACTGGTGCAACGGAGGCGAGGAGACTCCATGTGTAATCCCAGGAACTCCAGACACTCCTGATGGATGGGGTTGCCTTTCCTTGCTTCCTAGAAAACCCAGGAAACCCTAACTCCTTTCTCTCCTTACTCACATACAGAGTCACGCATGCTCAGCTGCACGATCACACCTTTGGTGTGCACACAGAGTAAAAGCAGATAAATGATCCGGGGTAATCTACCCTAGGGCTGAAATTACCTTTAAGAAAGAGGTCCAGGAGAAACTACTGAGCAATCTTTCTCAGCATCAAAGCATTGTGAGAGTTAAAGTGATGAGTTAAGCCTAGATGAAGCTCTGGAAACTACTTGCTGGGGACAGAGCCTCTGTGAAGCACCTGAAGAAGCATCCATGACTAAGTAGAGCCAATCATGGACCATTCAATAAAGATCTCAGCTGTCCCATAGGTTAAAGCAAAATCTATCTTTTTTAACTTGACTATTTTTCTAGGCAAAGACAAACTCCAAACTTACACAACAAAGTAAATTCTTCTGTATTCTGAGTTATCTGGCACGCAACTGGTACAGAAGATGAGAAAGATCTGTGTTTCCCACAGCTCCACACCTCTGATGGAAGAGTGCAAACAGCCTGCGTGAGCAGCTGCCTTGAGCTCGAACAGGGCTGAAGGA
Organism: Tringa tobata; assembly: GCA_033628505.1. Lineage (NCBI taxonomy): Eukaryota > Metazoa > Chordata > Aves > Charadriiformes > Scolopacidae > Tringa > Tringa tobata. Next base: position 287,837 of record JAHREE010000248.1, on the reverse strand, counting down.
GGACACAGACTCATCCTGTGCAACCCTGGCTTTGCACTGCCCAGCATAAGACATTCTGAAGTGGCTTTTTTTTTTTCTCATCATTTTGTCTGAACACAACGCACAGAGAAGGCACTGAATTACCACTATCTCCTGGACTACACAAGTGATCCGGTGTTAATACTGGCAGTACAAGTTCCACTGGCTTCACAGAATCACAAAATTGTAGGGGTTAGAAGGGACCTTTGGAGATCATCTACTCTAACCCCCCCTGCCCTGTTCACCTAGAGCAGGCTGGACAGGAAAGCATTCAGGTGAGTTTTGACTATCTCCAGAGAAGGAGACTCCACCACCTCTCTGGGCAGTCCGCTCCAGTGCTCTGTCACCCTCAAAGTAAAGAAGTTTTTCTTCATGTTCAGATGGAACTTCCTGTGTTCCAACTTGTGTCCATTGCCCCTTGTCCTGTCAGCAGGCACCACTGAGGAGAGCCTGACTCCCCAGTTTCCTTGGCAGGCTTCCTTCAGCCCCTGATTGGAGGGCTCATAGAATCATATGGGGCTGGAAGGGACCTCTGGAGAGCATCTAGTCCAATGGTCCCTTCCAACCCCATATGATTCCAGGCTCATTCCAGAAGATATATTCATCCCTACTGCAACTAAGTTCATTGAGGACAACCGTGGCATAACCTTTCACCATGAGGTAGCTAGCATTTCAACTGAATCACCTACGCTCTTTTAACATAAGTCACTGAGCAACCATGGTTTGGTAAAGTGTTCAGTCACAACAGATGTAGGCAGAGTTTGGATTAGTCACGTAGGATGAAAAGGCTTCGTCAGCCACTCACCCCTAGAAATGACATTTCCATACAAAATAAATTCAATTTAAAAAGCAATCGATTTCTTATATATGAAGGAAAGCCTCCTTCTAACTGAGCTTTTGTTCATTGTGAGCATTAGTGAAGTTTTCCCTGAAAAACAGCCTGCTTCATGCCCAGGGCAGAAAGCACCTGACTTTTAGAAGGTTTCTGATACCCTGTGGTCATCTGCTTCCATTAGGTCTGCACGGGAGAGTCAAAAAAGAACGAAATGTTTGGTTCCCTGACAGTAGCCCAGAAAGAACTGCTATCTGAGGGAAGCGACAGCTGAGCTAGCAGAGGTCAGTCCCAAGGAATGGTTATATTCCCACAATTATATCATAGAATCATAGGACCATAGAATGGTTAGAGTTGGAAGGGATCTTAAAGATCATCTTAAAGTTCCAATCTGCCATGGGAAGGGACACCTTTCACTAGACCAGGTTGCTCAAAGCCTCATCCAGCCTGGCCTTGAACACTTCCAGAGATGGGGCAGCCGCAACCTCTATGGGCAACCTGTTCCAGTGTCTCACCACCCTCACAGTAAAGAATTTCTTCCTAATATCTAATCCAAATCTCCCCTCTTTTAGTTTAAAACTATTACCCCTCGTCCTATCACTATACCCCCTGATACAGAGTCCCTCTGCACCTTTCCTGTAGGCCCCCTTTAAGTACTGGAACTCCACTACAAGGTCTCCCCAGAGGCTTCTCTTCTGCAAGCCGAACAACCCCAAATCTCTCAGCCTTTCCTCATAGGAGAGGTGCTCCATCCCTCTGATCATCTTCGTGACCCTGTGCTGGACGTGTTCCAACAAGTCCATGTCCTTCTCATATTGGGGGCTCCAGAGCTGGACGCGGTACTCCACATGAGGTCTCACAAGAGAAGAATAGAGGGGCAGAATCACCTCCCTCAACCTCCTGGCCAAGGATGGAGCCCAGGATACAGTTGGTCTCCTGGGCTGTGAGCATACATTGCCAGCTCATGTTAAGCTTCACATCTACCAACACCCCCAAGTCCTTCTCCTCAGGGCTGCTCTCAATCCATTCTCTGCCCAGCCTGTGTTTGTGCTTGGGATTACCCTGACACATTTGCAGTACCTTGCACTTGGCCTTGTTGAACTTCATGAGGTTCACATGAGCCCACCTCTCCAGCCTGTCCAGGTCCCTCAGGATGGCATCCCTTCCCTCCAGTGTGTCAATTGCACCACACAGCTTGGTGTCATCAGCAAACTTGCTGAGGGTGCACTCACTCCTGCTGTCCATATCACCAACGAAGATGTTAAACAGCACCAGTCCCAGTACCAACCCCCGAGGAACACCACTCATCACTGGTCATAATGTTTGAACATCGAGCCATTGACCACAACTCTTTGAGTACGACCATCCAAGTGGCCCATCTGTCAAATCCACGTCTTTCCAATTTAGAGAAAAGCATGTCGCGCAGGACAGTGTCAAATGCTTTGCACAATTCCATGTGCATGATGTCAGTTGATCTTCCCTTATCCAACAACGATGTAACGCCGTTGTAGAAGGTCACCAAGTTTGTGAGGCCACCAAATTTTATGCACATATTCCCTCTAGAGGAAGTCCAGAAAAACCCATGGGGGTTCCCAAGGACAGCAGGTCTTTTGAATGAATGGTTAGACTAAAGGGAAACAGAAATGAGCCAGAACATGCAAATAAACACTCTTAACCCTTGATGCCCAAATTGATCTATGACTGAAAATGGCCATCTGCGCTACTGTGCTCAAAACCAGAGGAAATAGGAAAAAACAAAAGCAAAAGCAAAAACCAAAACCAAAACCAAATCAAAACCAAAACCAAAACCAAAAACCAAACAAGAAGTTCTGGATGAAGTCTTGGCTGGGTCTATCCACTCAATACTGGAATAGTTGCTTCTTGCATGCCTTGAGCGCAAACCCCACCCAAAGGGGGCTGCAGAGCAGGAGGCACAGGGCGTGATGAGGCACTAACCTCCAGTGAGCGTGCCCACACAACCGAAAGCCTCCTGCCATTTCAACACCCCCATTGCACCCCGCCTAACATGGAGATCATGGCTCAGGGGCCATCATTCCTGTCTCTGAGCACCTCTATGTCACAGCAACTCCCACAGTGGTGTGATCCCAACTCATGCACAGAGAGAAGCAAATTCATTATTTCCACACAGCCCATGTTTGTAGTCCACATTGATAACCGCGGTGTGGACCATGAAGGAATTTTGTCTTATCAGCAGCTTTTGCTCCAGAAGCATCTAAGGCTCAGCTTTAAGTGGAATTTAACTGTGCCTCCTGCCATTAAAAAGAAAAAATCAAAAAGAAAAAGGACTGCATGAACTTTCCATGTGACCAATGTGAGCTGGGTCCTGTGAAGCATTCACTTGAGGCAGGTGGACATCTATAAAGCAAAGTCATAGCTGGGATCTCACTGTTTGTGACCCAAATATTCAACTAAAACGTTTCAAATGAAGGAAGTTAGTTGGCTTGCAGTCATCGGTCCACTGTGGATTGAGGAGATTTTCCAGCGGGAAAAAAAGGCTTATTAAACAGATGCTACAGAACACAGCAATATGGGGCAGAAAGGAAAACGATATAATGAAATTACTTCTGGCTCAGATACCCCATACAGTTTTTTTATTAAAGTCAACAGGAATTACACACATGGTTCCAGGAGCAGGCATAGCCCATCCACAGAGCATTAAAGCACAAGTTATGGAGAAAATGGAAAGGTTTGAACTCTATGATGGCTAAAAAATCAAAGGCCTCGCTGTTTAAATTTACAAACAGTAAGACTTGCAGATCTTATGCGTGCAAAAATTCGAGTCTGATATCTCAGAAGAAGAGGAATTTTGCACCATTTCCTATGAAGAGAGGTGCAGCAGACACCCCATAGGCAGTCCCAGGAGGAGGAAGCAGTTTGGCACTTCCTTCCCTAATGGAGAAACAGAAGCAACTACATAGATGCAAGCAAGCAATAAATAAATCTTGCTGAGATTTTTGCATCTCAGACAGGGAAGGTTTATATTTCATGTAGTGATCTGTGTTGCTTTATACACTTTCTTTTGGTTTGGGTTTTTTTTTTCACCAAACCAGGTGAAATATTTATGGAACTTTTGAATTTAAACACCCAAGGACTATGCTGAGTGACTGGTCTGCATTAGGTAGTGGTCATGCATCAAGACAAACTCCACCACACTTTGTAAGATTAGCTGCACAAAAGGATCATTTTACTTGCCACTGAAACGCAGCCCTCTTGCATTTCAGCTGCTTGAATGCAAGCAACACTTCACCATGACCTCGGAAATGAAATGAAATGCACTTCTGTAAATCTGCCACAAGAGCTACCAGCACCTCCAGTAGAGATACCAGCACCTCCAGTAGAGATATCAGCACGTCCTCACACCACTGAACAGAAGGAAAGCTGTGAGACCACAGCATGCTCCTGGTCCACCCCCATGGCATGTAATGCCACCCAGCATTAGCTACATCACCAAGGTCACATCACCTGATGGCTGACGATGACAAGATCATGCATATAGATGACACCAGCTTAGCTGAGACATGGTAACTAATGAAGCCATCAAGGGAGCTTAGATTCAGGGTCCTGGTTAGATACTCATGTAAGAACCACTTTCTGCTCTGCAGGGAAACAGTAGCCCAGTGAAAGGTTTGAGAAAGAGGCAGGAAGATGGATGCCTCTCTCTCCCCAGCAACAGAAAACTAGAACAGCCCTAAGCTTTCCACACTCCACAAAGTGACTTCGTGAGTCATTCAGTGCTCCCTTTCAAGGACTCCCACCTATTTATGCAATGAAAAGCAAACAGAAGTTCTCGCTATGGTTTAATGATGTCATTGCAGTGCTAATTTGTTTGCTACAAATCCTTGCAGGCTTTAAATTTGCCGTCTAAGTTCATACCAGGTTTGTAATTTACACTGTTGAAAGGCAACACCAACTCATGCCAGTCAGCTGAGTGTGGCCCAAAAGGAGGACTCCAGACAAAGGAAAAATCCCATTAATAGAGGAAACTTCTGCTGCTCTGGGATTTCTTGCCTCTGGCATAAAGAGCTTCTTCCTTGAGAGGGTAGGGCAGCACTGGAAAAAGGACCCAGAGACACGGTGACATCTCCAGCCTTGAAGTTTTCCAAGACTGGGCTGTACAAAGCTCCATCGTGTGTGACCCAGCTTTGGTGATATTCCCGCTTCAAGTGGGAGGTCAGACTAGAGCCCTTTGCAACCAGCATTTCTACCATCCTGTGAGGTCTTCCTGCAACCTCAGTATATTTCTGATGCATAGAATTTTCCACACTCGAAACAAGAGGGCATGCGGATTTGCATGGGGTGAAAGTATACTTGATCTTTAAATGATCTTTAAATGAAAATGATGGGCATCTGAGAGGGACTCATTAATGGACTCGTGCAGCTGTGCACAATACTGAGGGCTATTTAGGGGCAGACCCCAATAAGACCCTGACTGCTCCCACACACAGTGATGCCAGCTCTCTTACTAAAGAAGGGAATGTCAGAGAGGGACAGTTGACCTTTAAGACGCCAGCACAGTTGTGTTAAATTTCCCTTCACAGTGAGAAGCCAGTCAAATGTCACCATTCATTGTAGAACTGGTCAAAGCACAGGGCAAAGCTGCTGCATTTTTCACACTAGAGCTTTGAAACAAGCCATTTTTATTTTTCAGCAGTTTTAGCATGAAGTCTTCCTCCGCAAAGCAGAACGTGCTGTAGAGCCTTTTATTCCTCTTTCCCAACTTCATGTGCTTTAAGATTTCCATAAAGCAGGAAACATCTGTATGAAGACTCTGTCCACGATGGAGGTAACTGAGTCACATGTTATTTCACATGACGATGGGCACTGTCATCTTAATTCAGTTTCATATACCACAAATTGATTTCTTTGCAGGAGAGGAACAGTTGCTAAGTGTTGCATAGTCTTTCCTGTTAGAGCTGCCCCTTTTACCTTCTCATTGAAACATATCCTCTGTTAGTCCAGGTTATGAATCAAGCCTCATTTAAGTCTCACCACACGGCTCTGCACCGGCGTGACTAATGCTTGCCCTTTAAACATCCTGTGACACTTCTAACAAACTTGTCTGGTACCGAGCAAATTCAGTTTGGGAAAGGCAAGCCTCAATAGCCCTCACATCATAAAGCTCTTGAGTACTTGTTCGGTTCCCTTCTTATTCAATTCTAGGGTTATTTAGGTCTGGCAGCTCCCAAAAACCGACAGAGAGGGGATTCCTGTGGTGCCATCAGTAGGATGGCAGCAGGGAGCCAGAGGCAGCCTACCCTGGGGTGCTACAAGCCAAAGCCCCAGGAGCAGGGCTGCTGTAGTTGTGAATCCCTCTAGGCTGCACAGATGCACATAGGCAGCTCCTACCAGGCTGAAATGTTATTTTGCTCGGCGTGGAGCATGCCGCCAGGGAAATACAACAGGACTTCTATTTCCTGAGGGAAACAGAACGGGACCTGGATACAGATAAATCCTATAGACATTCTCCAGCCTCTGACTTTTTATTTCATTAGCAAATAAACTTAATATTTAAAAAAAAAAGACAAACCAACCAAACAAAAAACCCCAAAACCAAAAAAACCAAGAAACCTCTTGTATTTGTTTCTTTTCTAAAAAGCAGAGTCTCTCTTTGTGGCAGCTTTGGAATGACCTGAAAATATGAAACGTGGATAGCTGATGCAGAAATAGTTGGATTCTGCAAAGCATCTGGAACTACAGTTTTTGAGTTTTAGTATCCATGGGTTCCCAGTCAGACGCCTGTGATATTGATTTGTCAGCATTGTTAACAATTTCACAGCTCAGAGAAGGGATAAGAATTATAATATTTAATTGCTCTGCTAGTCCTCAAAATGTGAGTGTGTGTGTGTGTGTAAATGTTTGTGTAGGGACAGAAAAAGAGGTGAAAATTAAATAAACCATATAGGCCACCACTACACTTACAGTGAGTTCAGAGGGTGATGGGTTTAGTTTTCTGTAAGAAATTTTCTATAGAGAAGGGGCTCAACATTTAAGAAGCTGACTTTTAGGCAGCTTTGCCATTCACAAAATCTGGCATGAAATGAAAAGTCTCAGCAGAGGTTATGAACCAACAACTTCAGAGTGGGTGGTAAAATTAGACAAAATCAATCTTTCCATCCCTCAGAGCAGACGCAGCAGCAGGTGTGGGTGGAGACTGAAGGTGCACCACAAGGGAACACAAACAGCCTAAAAAAAAATAGCTTCCAAGGAATAATGATATCATATCTTGTTGCCGACACTGACATAATGCTCATGCTGTCTGCAAAATCGTTGTGTTCCAAGTAACCCCTCCTGAAGCCTAGAAAAGATTAGGCACTGAGCAAAGAGACAAACTTTTCTTTTGGATTTCCTTCTGTGTGGAACTGGCTGGGTTTTAAAGTAAACGTTATGGAAATAGCCAGGTCCTACTGAAAATTTCTAAAAAGGAAAAGCGTCACCTCCAATTATTTTGCCATGTGTTGAAAATACCTTGAGAAAGACCCTGACACTGAAAAAGTAATGCCTTTGCTCTCACCATGTGCCAGTGGTGCTTCTTGTCCCTCACTTTGTGAACTCCAAATTCAAAGAAGAATCAGTAAGAAAAGAAAAATTATGATGAAGACCTCAATATCCTGAGAATCATCACTCTGCTCTTCAAGAAACATCGCTGTGAAAATGGCCACACTGATGTCAGCTCAGAAGAAGAAGGTAACAATTGTGTTTTGGTGCTAGCAGATATCACAGTGAAGAAATGTAAAATCATTGATTTCTGCTACATTGATGGTGTGAGATACCATCTTATCTTTTATATGCTGTAGTGAATGTGGTTAAAAAACAGTGTCTCTTCACAACATCCTTTCTGTAAGACAGGTTATTATCCAGTTCCTACAAGGCCAAGAGCAAATCATACTAACATGACCAGATTACAAAGAGTCTTAAATCTTTCCTGTGATTTTGCAGCTCATCCTTAGGTATACATGCCAGCAGCACATCTACTGATCTACCTGTAGTAAATCTGATCTTTTCCCTCGGTTAAAGAAGATCTTTTAGGTACACTGGACTATGCAAAAGATTGCATGCGATCTCATACCTGTACTCCCCTATACCTACCTTGCCATATTTCTAAGGTGAGCATTTTATAGTGTTCAGAAATGTATTAACTGGACCAGAGGAGACACAGAAAGTGGCTGTTTCTATAACTTTTTGAAAGAGCCTGATAAATTCTTCTAATTATTTTCATAGGGAGAAACTGAAGACCTCTTTTCTCATTGCTTGTTAGGTATGTATGTGCCTGGTGAAAGGGACATCCCAAGTCACAGAGGGCTGTGTCTGGCCTCATGCAATATATCAGCTCCTTAATCTAATAGTCCTCCTAAGCTCTGGATACAGCCTCGTTACCTGGGTGTGTAAGATCCTCATAAGGGTTAATGGCTTCTTCTTTGGCCAGCAAGAGCCCTGGCTCCTATTTTATGACTTGCGAGCTGAAGTACAGAGAAACTTTGGTAAGGGTCAAAAGTCACGGGAGAAGTCAGAGGGAAGTGGAACCGAACATGACTTAATGAACTCGGAGTCCAGATCACGAGGCGCAGCCCTAAAGAGCTTACACAGCTCGTAGCAAAACAAGCGAGGATGACAAATATTTATGTAATGGGTATTTGGAATGCAAATTGGGTAACGCAGTGCAAAAGTTCCCTGTGATAACAGCAGAGTTTGCTTACGGGTATAGGGATACTCATTCCATAAGGTAGAACCTGCCACAATTTTATTTCATGTGCACTCCCCCACCCTCTGAGGTGCCCCCCCAGCACATCTGACTGTCACTATCGAGGGAGTAGGTAAAATAAAAGCTCAGCCTCTTGCTGCCACTCCATTCAAGGAAATTGTTTGGATTTGGTCATTGGCTTTGCTTGTTTTCAAAATGATGATGTGACTGTTATCGGAAAGATGAGTCAGTGAAGTGAGTCTTCTTGTTCTGGACGCAAGGGTTATTGGCTGCTTTTTTAAAAAATGTAACCCCAAGGGGCCTCAGGGCAGCCTCTGAACCAAGTTTTGGCTCCACACTCTAACGTTATCCTCGAAAAAGACAAATATCCTCATCCATCTGGTGTCTGTGTCTGTGTTTAATAGATCTTACTCTTGCCTCAAGTGAGAGTGTTTCATTTGATCAAAAGCGGGCGAACCATAAATATATGACACTAAACTGTATTATTTCATAGTAAAAGAGTAGATAAGCAGCAGCATATTTGAGCACAAGGTAATGCTAAATTTAGCTGTTCCGCTTTGCTATTTTCAATGTCCACAATATCAGCCTTGTGATATGGCAAAACTTCCTTTCTCTCTGAACAGCCCTCTGGAATTTGAGAAAAAGGAAGCAGTTAAATATTAAATGACAGAAATTACTTCTTAAGTGGGCATCATTTTTAAACTGCATGCTTTTAGACTTTCAGAAGAGTGTTTTTCTTGGACCAGAGTTACAAGACTGAACACAGTTATGCTAAAATGGAAATGCCTAGTTTTTGAAAGTTTAATAACAGAGTAGCTACAGAGATTTCTGAACATTTGCACTGTCTTTGCAACCCTCAGGGGTTTTTATTCGCTATTACACACATAAGCCCCAAGCCCTGAGCCTCTGCTGCAAAACCTCACATGGAGTATTCTGTGTGATTCCAGGCTGCCCAGTACAAGACAGACACTGATATACTGGTGTAGCTCTGGGCACCACCAGCCAGTCTTTTTTCAGTGGTACCCAGCTACAGGACAAGAGGAAATGGGCACAAAAGAGGGTAGATTTAGATCAGATATCAGGAAGAAATTCTTTACTGTGAGGGTGGTGAGACACTGGAACAGGTTGCCCAGAGAAGCTGTGGCTGCCCCATCCCTGGAGGTGTTCAAGGCCAGGCTGGATGGGGCTCTGAGCAACCTGGTCTAGTGGGAGGTGTCTCTGCCCATGGCAGGGGGGTTGGAACTCGATGATCTTTAAGGTCCCTTCCAACTCTAACCATTCTGTGATTCTATATCATTATTCTTTTGCCACCACAATGCTTCTAAATTGTGAATGAAGTTGCAAAGACATCCCAGAAGTCCTTCCCCTTCAGGAAACTCTGCTATGTCTCCACTCCAACATTATTTTTCTCCTTCTATCTACACTGATCTTGCCAGATAACCTAGTAAGATGGTATCTCCATCTGTCTCCTCCTTTCAGAAGCTGCTGCTCACCAAGTTCTCAGTGGATACCTTTAAATAATTATTAATATAATTAAAAGCTTTCCCAAAGACTCCTGAGCACACCACACAGTTCTCCCTCCCTAAAATACAGTAACAACATCTTGAGGTGGATTTTCCCCAGACAGAAGATGAAAACACCCATTTCTCTGTTTCCTTGCAGGACAAGCCAAACACAGCACTCTTCTGCTCACAGTGCTCCAAGGGAGTGGCTCACACCATCCTCTCCATATAAATCACATCTCAAATGTTTTTTGTAGCCAGTCACTTAAGTATATTTCCCGAAAGGCACCTCTGAACATGAAAGAAAAGCCACCAGAAAAATAAGCGTTTAACAGCTGTGCGTTTCTTCCCGTCCAAGGTTAATTTTTGGATTCTCTGAAACTACAGATGGATGACAAGAAACACAGAATATTGAGAGAGTGTAATAATCTTGTGCAAACCTCTCACACCCACGCACTCTCCCTTTTCTGGGCCTGGCTGACTCATACAAGTCAACTTCAGGGAAAAAAAATTACTTTAAAAAAGCACATTCCCCCAGCAACTAATCTCCCGTGGATATAGGGAAGGTGCTTCTTTGATCTCACCTTGCTAGGACAGCCAAAACAGCACTGGCAGCTACAAATGCAGAATTGGGGAAAGCAAGCCTCGCTTAGCAGCTGATCCTTCTTCCTCGGGTGTATTTGTTACAACACAGCAGTCAGGGTTCAGTGGTTGTGGTAGGATTAGAGGGTGACTCAGGAGGAAAGGTTCAGGGGAGTTTGTAGACCATCTGCTGTGTACCTTTTTATGCCAGATGTCTTCTTTACCCACTCTGGCAAGATCTGTGAGCAAGTTCCCTTATGCCAAGTGTGAACATTTCACGGAATTGTAGGAGTTGGAAGGGACCATAGAGATCACCTAGTCCAACTCCCCTGCTAAAGCAGGGTTGCCCAGAGCACATCACTCAGGACTGCATCAAGGCGGGTCATGAAGATCTCCGGAGAAGGGGACTCCACGACCTCCCTGGGCAGCCTGTTCCAGGGCTCTGTCACCCTCATTGTAAAGAAGTTTTTCCTCATATTTGAGTGGAACTTCCCATGTTCCATCTTGTGCCCATTGCCCCTTGTCCTGTCACTGGGAACCACTGGAAAGAGTCCTGCTCCATCCTCCCTCAACCCACCCCTTAGATACTTATAAACTTTAATAAGGTCTCTGTTGACCTTTAAGTTGCTGGATAACTGTGTTAATTTTTTTTTCCATCTCTTAAGGAACAAGGCATCCCTTTGAACCTGACAAGCCACTTTCTGTTAGCTCCTACCCAATGTTTTTACATTAAAAACCCAGGGATAATATTCTGCATAGTGCAGGTACATGCACAGAGGATTCTGGCGTTGGTATCACCCAGCCAACCCTGAAAACAGCAGATCTGGAGCCAGGAAAAGGGTGGCTTCATCTCCAACATTGCTTCCAAAAGATGGAGAAGACACCTTGGAGGTAGTGCTGCAGGCGCTCTGCTTCTGGGACTCAAGCCAGTATCTCCCCCTGGCATAGCACTGGTCACAGACCTAAGGCAGGGATTTTTAACACCATGCACAGCCCAGGCATGCCCTCAGATGTATCCAAACCCCTTGGCAAGCTCTCTTCCCATGAGCTGAAAATTCTGGTAAGTCTCTGTGTGTGACCTCTGATCTTATCCTGAAAATATCAGGATACGTCCAGTAATAGCTAATAGTAATCAGTTACACAGAACACCATTTAATTATATTGTGAAAGATTCAGGGGAAACTCTCAGTAAAAGCATACTTTAATATTCATTAAAATCTCTTCAAAGACTGTTTTCTCTAGCAACCACAATGAACTTTGCAGGGTAGAAAAGACAGACTTGCTTTTTCTTTAGCAGGATAACACAGCTTTCAATTAAAAGAGTACCACTGTCATACAGATTTGGACACGAAAACGACAAATTGCTTTCCATGTTCATTTCTTAGTAACATCTTCCATCCACCTCTGTGTTTCCCTGCAATAATGGAGATAATTGAATTCCCTCTGTGTGAGTTGGGTAAACTGAAGTTGTGGATCGGAGCATCTTTTCCCTACACGGCCCAAAGTGCTGGCAGAGAGCACCCGGTCAGGAAGGCTAGGACGGGACGGGTGTACATCCTGCTGCGTTTCGCCACAGGGGTGAAATACCAATTCCAGTGAATTCAGTATCCAAGAGTTCGGTGGCACCGGGATGTCAGCTCTAATCTCCTGCTTGATGTTCAATGATTCCTCATCAACACCACTGTCAGTAAGTATTTGCCGGCCAGCACAACTCACACGCAAATTCACAAGGAAAAGCCCGCTACTGTGTCACCATTCCCAACTTACTAATTTTCGGAACATGATTTAGTTACCTAAATGAGAAAAACAGCCTTCCTAGCTCCCTTGGCAGTCAATGGAAAGGGGAAAGACACTCCCAAAGACAACTCAGAGTAAGAAACTAGTACTTGGGTGTGTTCTTCTCCATTAATTGTATAGGAAGATGAAGCTCTTGTTCAGATGTCCACACTTAGCTTCTGTACGCCTCTTGCCTCTGCTTCTAATTTCTCACCTGAAGAAGCCTCTGCAACACCAATAACCTGACAACCTGACTGTTCTAAACCACTGGGGACAAAAAATAATTTTAAAAAGGCAAGACTATTTTACAGTTAAAGCCAAAACTGTTGTCAGTATTGATGCTTCTGTTGACATCTTCAGCAGCTCTTCTGCAGACCAGCAAACCAGCAAGCCACTGAGGTCTGAAAAATCCCCAAACCTTTCCCTTTGCAGTAAGACAGGAGAATCACGGTGGAGCCTCGACCATGCCCTATGCAATCAACATGGTGCAGCTGAGCTTAGCTTGGGCTTGTGCATTCCTCATAACTTGCTTGTATCTCCCGTTTATACCCAAAACAGACTGGTTTAATTAAACATTCAGATAGAACAAGGAAAGACAAATTAGAAAAAAACAGAGTTTGTGGTAAAATCATATATGAGTTAACTATTGGACAGCTCTATTTAATGAACCAGTTGCTAAATCTTAAGAACACCATCCTGACTGTTAATTGCTATATTTTAGCCAAATAACTCTATCAAGTGTATTTATCACTGAGAGAGTCTGGACTGTAAAATCAATATGGGAGACCATGAGGGGAAGCATTGCTTCAAAAGTATAAAAGCGGCATTGAAATTTTGATTTTTTTCTCCCTCTCCATAAAAGCTATGAAGGAGAAAGAAAGATATCACTGTCTCATTTTAGAAATTCCTGGGAACCAAACCCACTATTTTACCTATGATACTGTCAGAAAAAAATTGCTAGAAGGACTACATAACTACATCTGCTCTAAAGCAACTGCAGAGTAGCTATTTTGTCTGCAAGACAGAAAATAGTTCTCTGTTTAGGAGACGGTTTTCTACAGAGGTCAAGTGTTATTTTCCTGATATTTTCCTAAAAGGACAATTGGAGAAAACAATGATTTACATACAAAGTAAGATGAATAAAATGTCGTGGATTTAATTCAGGTTAGGAGTATTTCAGAGATTCAAACCAAATAAAAAAAAACCTAACCAGAATGATTTTACAAACCACAAGTAATAGAAGTCAAAGGAATTTAGTTAAAGTTAAAATGAGGAATCACATTTAAAGCACTCTGTGCTGGTCTCCCAGCAAACATGATGAAGGAAACAGAATTTCAGATGCAACTTAATTTGCCACAACCGACCGTATCAATACATCAGTGACCATGAGAGAAGAGAACATTTTCCTTTTAATTATATGGTCATCACAAATAACTTTGGTCTTCATTAAATCTCTGGAAGAAGATACACTTGGCAAGTCTCCATTAAATAGCACTCTGCAAATCAGTATTTTTATTCTTCATTACTTCATTACTTCTTATTCTTCATATACTGTGACTGCTCACACTTTTATGAGAATGACTGCAGTCATGAGAGTAAGTGTAGGGTAAGAGTTTTTACATATGTAAATCTCTTAAGTCCGGGAGATCACACAATATCAATGACATGAAAAAGCAGAGGCAGGTGGGATGAAAAAGCAGAGGCAGGTGGGATGAAAAACACTGTACTTCCAACCAGTGTAATGCATGCAAGCATTTACAAATAGTCTAAGTGCAAGATCATCTCTACATGTGAGCACACCTGGAGTGCAAAGCTTGGGGTGAAGGAGGGAGCCATGAAACCAGTGAATGCAGCCCTGTAACAATTCCTTGCAAAGCAAACAACATCTATTCCCACTGAGTAGGATGTCTGGACATTTGCACCCCAGTCACTTCTGAATGCTACACCAAAGCTGTGGGTAGGCACCGCAGCTCTGAGAAGTTTTGAGCTATGCCAGGAACCAGGCAGGGATTGACTTCAGGACCAGGGAATTAGAGAAATTCCCAGGCAGAGGACTCTTGGCTTTCCTTTTGCAGTTAGAGTGCAACCCATTCACCTCTTCTACATTTCTGGCCTCAATGCAGATGAAAGGCACCCCAGAAGTGCCCATTCCCCTCCACTGACTATACAGAAACCCAGAGTGCCTGGTTGGTATGTAGAACATGCACAGCATTGCCAAACGGACCCCCATCAAAATGTCCACGGAGACGGGACCTTCACAAACATCAACATTCCTATTCATTATTCAAAGGGTCTGCCCACTGTCTGCCAGGTTAAGGAGATACATTAGTTTTCACAGGGCTTTGCTGGGCGGAGAATCTACAAGAAACAGAACTCTTTCAGGAACAGTGGGAGGATAAGTGTATGTTTAAAATAGTAACAAATGAGGAAATGAGTCTCATATGTCATGCTAACTGTGAACTCATTCATTGAAGAATTCTAAAAAAAATGTCACTTCCCTTTCTAAGAAGGAAAAGAGTCTCAAAAGCACTTTGAAATCCCAAATGCAGATATAACAAAGACAAAGAAGTAAGGAGCTTGCTTAGACACTCAGCCGAATTGATCAGAACTTATTTAGCCCTTTCGCACTGCAGGAATGAATCTAAAAACTTCAAAAATGGAACAGAGAAGATAATTTTTTATGCATCTTCTTAGAGAATTGTAGCACAAGATAAAATAAATACTATATTCCATATTTTTATAAAGGACAAAGTATAGAAAAAACTAACAAAGCATAGAAAAACATAGAAATGCTGTGTACAGCTGTATTACATCATCTCAGAATATTGTCTGAGGGTGACAGACTGGAGCCATAAATAATATGTTTCAAAATCTTCTGTGGCAAATGACTTCAATAAGTTGGCTGCAAAGTGAAGAAAATATTACAGCTGAAAGACGATATAGTGAAGATGGAAATTGTCACCATATAAACAGATATTAACCTGAAAGCCAAATTAAATCATTTATCCTATGAATTTTTTTATTTTTTTTTTATAACAGGGAGTACTTAATATACAAAACCAAAAGGTTTCTTTTGGTCTCCAGCAATATTTCTGTGTGTTTACATCTTCCAAACAGGGTCCAGTTGTGTACCTGTTGCCATTTCAATTGTAATTCATCTGACTGTAAATTATCTGATTCTACAAATCAGCGAGTCGTTCTAAGTCGCCTTTAAAGTCAGTGAGAAAATAGGCATTTTTCGAGCATATCCTGATATAGCAATAGGCAGGTGGCAAATTCTGGGACAAAAGCAGGTTGCACTCCTCAACAAACCTCGTGTTAACATGCGGACTAATGACCTAAAAATGTTTGTTAATGATATCTATGCTCTGCTTAGAACTTGCTGAGCTCACGTAGTCCTAAGTAGGTATCAGAGGTAAAGGATGCTCCAAGGGGGCTGCAGATTAGAGGTGTCTCTACTCCTAAGTTACGGCTGGAGCAGTGAACACCCCCCCTGAGAAACAAAAGCTGCTGTTCCAGCTAATGACCTGGCTCAACACTTTTTGGAGAAGTGCTGCTCCACACTGAAGAGACCTTGCCGGGAAATGAGTGGGAACCCAGCACATACTAACAGGGTAAGCAACTGCTTCTCTGAGTGTGAAAAATGTAACTTTATTCAGCTTTTCAAGTGATGAAGTAACACACATGCACATATGAAATCACAGCACAGCCAGACACGGCAAAAAAAATAATCAATCTGATAGTAACAAGGAGGTGAGACTATATTAAGAATGTAAAGAAATTGACATGGCACTATCAGGGGAAATTAGCCTAAATATTTCATAAAAGGGCCCATAGACCATGGGTGGGCTCCATCCTGCACTCCAGGAGATGGACCACAAGGCTCTGCTGCACCCAGGCCAGAAGGAGGGTCATGGGCTGTGGGGAGTCTGAGCAGGGCGATGCTGTGAAAGTCTCATGCCTTGGCACTTGAGACCAGGAGGTCTGTCCAATGTCATTTGCAACCACTACAAGGCCTCTTGGCACAGTCGTGTAAATAAGAACCAGACTCTTTGATTTCAAAATTGGTATTTTTCAAACGTAACAAAGACACTCTGTGGGAATGACTAAGTCCACGATAGCTGGGCTGTGGTAAACACAAGCTATTTTGAGTTATTGACTGCACAAACCCAAAGGAATATATCTATATTTTAAATAGATGTCACATCTCCAAGTAGCATAATGGTTCAGGAGAGTTCATTTTAATGATGTTCCACTTGGAAAATAAATTCACTCTGAGAGTGAGATTTAAGTATGGAGAGGACTAAGCAAGAGAGTGAAAAAATAAGAAAGACTCCTGTGATTTAACTGCGGGGTGATAGCTGCAACCCTGCAATTAATCTACCTAATAAAATAAGAGATAAAATCCCATATACTTTTACCACCCAGAGATACAGCTTTATTGGTGTACCAAAGCCTTTTTCTGTACCACATACCTCAGTTTTCATGACTCCAGCTTTGCCATACAGCCCAAAATGTGTGTGCCATTGCTAACATAGTGATGGCAGAGATCACCTGATGTAGAGAATCAAGGAAAAGAGGATGCTTTCCTTGTGAACAAGACTCTTCCTTCCAAGTATTCCAGGGAGGGTGCCCAACATAGCCTTCATTTTTACCCTTTAAAGCAGATCAGAAATTAGTATCTCTGAAAGACCACACTCACTTAACATTTTACTGCTTAAAAAAACTGGCTGAAGCAATTTTCAGTCGATCGAGGTTATTTTGTGGAAAATGACAGCAGATTTTCTCACATTTAAAGGATTAATTGCGTTCTTCCGCTTTCTGCACTGATGACTTCTCGATGCCCTGTTAGTGGGTTATCAGGAGGCGTTCTCTTGCAGTTGTCCATTCTGACAATGTCCCATCCACTTTCTATCTCCCCGAGTCAGGGCGGACAGGAAGGTGAGTCAGTAACGTCATTACCATTAACTAGCAGCTTGCTCACTCACGATAAGTGCCACAGCAAAAAATATAGGAGTGTTTTATTGCTCTCAGTGTACAAATACACTGGTACTAAATTAGGGACCATTGCTTCAATTTGCCTTTTGTTGCCCAGGGTAGGCAGAATTTAGCCTGCAGTATTTTAGAGAAAAGAAACTACCAGAAAACTGTCTCCTCTACACACACAACTCTAACCAAACAAGTTAGTAGATACGTATTCAGATCAGCAGGGAAACTATTTCCGCTTCTTATGCTCATGTATGACAAAGGAAAAATAATTTTAAGGCAGCATAGGCCGAGATATCTGAAAAGGGAGTTTAAATTTAGAACAGAATAGACCAGCGGTTACCAGACAGTGGTTCATCTGGGGAAACACTGTCACTGACAGTATCTGGACTAAGATATAAAGATAAAAAAATCCTGTAATGGACAATCCTTAATAGTGTAGTTCCAGGGGAAGTGTCTTCCTGACCCTAAGTAGGAAGTGCCTAACTTTCATCCTGGAACATGAAGTTTTATAACCTCTTCCATGTTATTTTCTATTTAAGGTAGCAGCCGAAATTCTTATTTGACTCCTCCTAAAACTTTTGCCTCAGTAATGAGTTCTGAAAGCCTGTGTGCTTTTTGGAGAGACACATTTAATCTGTTTGAGGTGTATTGCCATTTTAACCTCCCTGGGAACTCCCTTGAGCTCATGCTTTTGCAGAACTGAGGAAAATTTTGCATACACCTAGTCTATCATCCCTTGTTTGTTTCTTCACAGCATCTAATAGCCTGACCTTTCTGTCTCTGCCTCACACAGCAGCCTATTTTTATTGCTTCCTCTAAACCTTTTTCTGCTGTATTCTTATTTCTGAGATGACCAGAGTTATATGTGGTGACTCCAGCTATATCACTTTCCAACAACCAACAACGTTTTCTAAAATGCTGCTGGACATAGTCTCCCCTTCCACTAACATAAGACTCCTTGGCAGACTGTCTGCAGGCAATAGAAATGTGCCTGGAAAAGAGAAAAAGTGGTCGAAGAGGTGTGTGTAAGACTATATTGCAAGTTCTCTATCTAACAGCCCACAAGTCTAGTCTTGTGGGCATCTGGGGGTGACTCTCATGATATGAACAAATCTACCCCAGGAGAGACATGGACTGATTCTCTAACAATGTAGTATCATAACATGGTCCACATTAGCCTTTAGCATTCCTGACGTAGCCCCACATCTTTTTGACACACACCCTGCATCAAATGCCCCTGCAGGCTGAAATGCCAAAACACCTGATACTAGAATAAACATAAGTTCTTCAGCTATTTTGCATTAAAATTCTTTAGTGGGTATATGGAAATTCTTTCTCCACTGTAATAAAATGTCTTCAGCAAGGCCGGCAGCCCTGAGAACAAGACCAAAAATCCCAAACAAACCATGATTTGTAGGAGGTTGTGAGGCTGGAGGAGTCTGATTGCTTCTCATAAAAATCCTTGAAGAAATAGGATGTCATCACTAAAAATATAAACATGCATTAAATGATTGGAACATAACTTCAGATAGGCAAAATAATCTTATCCCGTGTGCTGAGACAGATCTGTCTAGACTGCTTTCCTTATCTTGCAGCCAAACTGCTCTCCCTGTAGCGGTCGGTTATACCTTTCAGTGGGCTCTCTCTCCAGACACACAAAAATATCCAGGGGAGGAGCTCTGTAAACGCACATGTTCTGTTAGGCAAAAGCTGTTGGAACTGTGTCGCCAGATAAAGACGATTTCTTTCAAGCACCTTGGGTTGGAGTGATTAATGAACATGCCATTGTGGCAGCAGCAGAAAGAAACTAAAGAAAATAATCTTAAGTTGGAGAGTGGAACAAGTAAAATTCTCAGAGGAGCTGAATCCCTGCAGATATACAGAAGGCAACGAAAAAAGATTTATACATTGCATCCTTCTATATCTTCAGTCAGTAAGTGCCAGTGGAAAGAAAGATTTTAAGGCTTCTATGTCTGACACTCGCCACGCTGAGCAGACTTGGTCTTTATCCATTCTCATTTAAAGTCAGAGGGAAGAAAAAAACAAGGAATAGGGAAAAAAAAATGAGGTGGGATGCACCACATTGAAAATAAAAGACCAGAATAGTGCCTAAACCAAAGGTACAAAAAATTATACCAAAATGGAAGGACCTGTGACTGATCTAAGACTGAAGACACAATATCCTGGGAGAAAAGAAGAGAAAGAGTTAACCAAGTCTTCGATGACAGGCCACACTGTGACTAGAATCTGAAATGGGGAAAAACCACATAAATCTTGTGCCTTTTACCAGGAAACGCAAAATTAATATTTCCCCAGACCCAGACATCTCAAATTTTGCATGAAACAAATTGCTCACTCCAGAATAATGTTTCTGTAGTAAGGACCATGCTTTAATACCCTCAGCAAGATGAAAACCCAGAACACTACATGAAAAGAGGTCTGAAGCAAACTATCTTTTTTTTTTTTTCATTTTAAGTGTGCCATTGACGTTCCACATCAGTTACTGGTATGAAGAACACAGATTTACACTTAAAACTTAAACTTTAAAATTATGGAGAGGGAGAGAATTATGTAAGAAGCATTATAATAATGATGAAGTTCCCATAGTTCTGAAGTTCCTATTTATTATTTTAATAAATGCTCAGAACATTGAAGTACTTACCACAGAAAGAAAACAGTCATGAAGAAAATTAGTTAAAGATAATTGCTGTTTCTTGTGGGTTTGATGCCTATTTCTCAGCTAAAAGTTTCAAACCACAGCTTGGCCCACAGAGAGCTCTGCTACATCCCTGATTTCATCAATCTCATCTGCAAACATGGACAGGTATTTCTTGTACAATCCAGGGTGAGACAGTGGTGGAACTTCCCAGCATGACACAGAGGACTGCGGCAAGAGGGTCATGCTGACTACATAGATTGCGTCCCTCTGACTCTTCTCACTTGCTGGAGCCTTTGGAGTGGTGCTCTTCTACCATGGGACAAACAGGGAGTGATTCCTAGAAGGGCAGAGACTGTGCAGAAGAAATAAGATTTTCTCATTTTAAGCCATCAGTAACATTTCAAACTGTGGGACCCTCATTTCCAAAGATAGGTCCCTCCAAGAAATGCAAGGCTGCTATCATTTGGGAGGTCAGCGCACAAGAAATCTGCTCGAGTTATGATCACTGAACATACCCGTTGCTTGGATTCAAAGAATACTTTGAGTTAAAAAATATCAAATAAAAGTTCGAACTATTTATTTTTATTCCTTTTTGTTTCTTATTTTTAATACTCTGTTAGGGAACATTTGCCAGTTGTATATTTGTTTGCAGGAACATGCAAAAATAAACAGAAGCTGCTCACTTCTATAGTCAGTGGAGTCGAGTCTCCTGGGTTGCACAGAAGTATCTGCAGTACTATTCAGAATCAGCCACACACAAGGTTTAACTACCTACTACTGTTCCTGTTTGAAGTGTGTCGAAAGATTACAGATTCCTTGGAAGAAATATAAAGCAGAATTAAATAGTTTTCAGTGTTAAAACAGAATCAGCTAGAACCAAAGAGACGCTTCAAGGAAAACAAAAGGATTTCATTTCATTGAGCAATTTTCCCTGGCAAGAATCTAAGACCAAAGCAGGTACTTATGTTTTCTGCTTATGCCTTACGTAGACTAATGTTCATCACCAACTATATCCACATACAGAACTGGACAAAACCTTGGCTGGTGCCTTTGATTTCAAAGGGGTAGTTTTTCCTTACAGACTAACACAACAAAATTTAATTTCTTTAAGCCTATTCTTTGTTACTTTTTTTTTTTTTTGCACAGACAAAATATAAAACCAGATGTTGATGAAAACAGGCATAGTGGGTCAGACCAAAGAGCAGTTCTTTGTAAAATCCCAGCATCCTGTCTCCAGCAATGGCCAACAGCAATGCAATGGGCAAATGCGCAGTAATACTTCTCCCCAGTATCTTCCAATTTGTGGCTCAGAGACTCCACAGCCAGAGGTGGTGTCTTTCTTTTAATAGCCCTTCATGGTATAGGCTACTCCCCTTCTTCATCCTGCCGTGCTCCAAACTTTTCTGCAGCAAATTCGATTGCATAAACCAAGTGACCAGCCAAATATTTCAGTTTTCCCAAGAGTTGTGTGTACATTAGCCAGTGCCATTCCTACCAAATGAGCAGTGACCACACAAAAGCAAAGCACGTATTCTCCAGGGGCAAAAATAAATTCACTTACAACACATGATGATTAAAAAGGAGGAAACTACAATTCCAACAACAATAAGGCCAGCTTCTACTGCTTGTAGCACTGAGCTGCCTTTGCTATTTCCTGCCACAGGAACCGATTGCCAGTTGCTTGACACTGTTAACATTTCTGAGACACCTCATCAACCATGACTCGAGCTTTTTCCTTGCACAGAACTTCAGAAAACAAGACTGTTCTTTGTGCTCTTCCTTGGTTTGAAGATTTTTTCAATGGTTCCATTATTCTGAAGCTAGTGAAGTATACTTGATTTCCACTGTCACAGAGTTTTTAGGTGCGAACAGTACTTGTCTAAACATACAGATGATGCTTTCACGCCTTCTGGATGCTTCATTTGGAAGAAAAAGACTTGAAATAAATATGAGAGGAACCAGATTTCTCCAAGCCACCATGAAGCAGCTAAATCCTTCCAGAAAACCACAGAGAATTTTGGTGACATGCAAAATATTCAATCTTCTTGGGGAAAAACAAAAAAAGAAAAAAAAAAAAAGAAACCAGGAAAATCTGAATGAAGAGGCTAATTAGTATTCCACAAGCACATTGAACTCAGGCTGTTATCTTGCCAGACAAGGACTTGCACTGCAAGGCCTTTTTACTGAACAAGCTTGAAATACACCCTTATGTGAAGAGGTTGATGAAAACTTTCTTCAACTTCTTTGTTTGCAAGCACAACATGAGCCTGGTATTTCAAAGGGCTGGAAAAAAAAGAGTCACAGCAGAAATCCCAAACCCAGCATTTCAGGATGAGATAACGGAAATCTTGTTTTTCTCAAAACTCCTTAAGTTAGATGCAGAGCTGCTCAAATGGGAAAGGTAACTTCCTTGCTGCTCGACTAAGCCAAAAAGTCCTAAACACAGTCAGCCCACCCTAAACTCTGCCAGGTACAGCTCTTTCACCAAAAGAAAGCCAATCTTCCAGACAATTCTCACCTGACACTCAAGGGATCCATCAGATGAAAACTACCATTTATCCTGACAGCAAATCTGGAAAAATCTAAACTGGGGTATGAAATTCCTGAATATTCAAGAAGGAAAAATCTTCTAAATTAGTATGTACCGGTAACCTAGCCACTTAAATTCCACACATGAGTTTTGTAAGTCTTTCTGTTTCCATACAATTCTAATCGTATGGAAATTTCCATATCAATTCTAATTGACAAGCGGCTGAATATGAGCCGCCAGTGTGCCCAGGTGGCCAAGAAAGCCAACGGCATCCTGGCTTGTATCAGAAATAGCGTGACCAGCAGAAGTAGGGAGGTGACTGTGCCCCTGTACTCAGCACTGGTGAGGCCACACCTCGAGTATTGTGTCCAGTTTTGGGCACCTCAACACAAGAGAGATATCGAGGTGCTGGAGCGAGTGCAGAGGAGGGCAACGAAACTGGTGAAGGG
>JAHREE010000248.1:199696-260310 GCA_033628505.1 Tringa tobata | reverse complement strand
CCCCCCCCCCCCCCCGGCTTTCCCCTCAGCAGGGCGGGGAGAGGGGTGCGAGGGGACGGGGGCAGCCCCTCTACCTGCCCGCTGTGCCGGGCCCCTGAGGAGACAGCGGTACCCCCCACCTGCCGGAGGAGGGCCGGGGAACCCTGAAACCCCGCTGAAGAAACTTTCCGTTTTCCTTCACGGGTTTCCTTCTCCGCCGCTCGGAGGTGCCTCTCCCGACCGGGGCTGGGGGGTGTGTGGGGGGGATCCTCCCGCTGTCAGCGGGGCTCCCCGGGGCAGGGCTGCTGGGCGGCTGCCGCGGGAGGAGGAGGAGGAGGAGGAGAGCGGTTGTTCGGGGAGGAGAAAGAAGCAGATGCGAAGCGCGACCCGCAACAGCTGAGAGCCGGCTGTGACAGGCGGGGAGGAGAAGAAGGAAGTGGTGGTTTTCAACACCTCTTTTTATTGCTGCTGTTGTTGTTGTTGTGCTCATGCTAAGCCGTGAAGGTTCCCTCGGAACTCCTAGCTAAAGGGATTGAGCGTTTGTTTCTGTACGTAGATAAAAAAAAAAATCTTCCTGAAAACACTCCCATCATCTTGCCGAGTGCTAAGCAGAGGCATTCTTTCAAGCGAGATTCACGCCCGATTCCTCCTTTCCTGAGTAATACCCAAGATTTGTTTTAAACAGAAACTTTTTGTTGCTTCCAGACAACTAGAAAGTGAAACCAACCAGAAGCAAAAATGAAACTTTTCAGCTGATTTTTATTGTGCGGAGTAAAGAAAATAAGCAGTAGAAACAAGGGAAAACACGTTTGGTAGGAGGAAATAGTGCTTTATGAGTGGCGTATCAAGACGTGCTGGTAATTTGTTTAACCTTGTCATAGGAAATTTATTAGCTACCTTGGATGTCAGGTGTTAATCCAGAACATTTCATGTCATGAAGTAATTTCTGTGAAATGTTCTTTGGTTTTAGAATTTGAGTCTGCATTTGATCAAATACATACCTAGTTGTGAATGTCTTAAATTATCATGAAGACCTAAAATCTCTTAATTGTTTGCTGCTCAGTACATGGTGGGTTCTATCTTAGCAGGACTGGGACCTATAGCTTCTAAGCTTTGAGCTTAAAAGAAGCTGTTTGGTTGTTATGGCAATGGGTAACTTTCTGCTTTACGCAGCATAGAAATTTAACTGTAGCCATGATGTGAATCTGCATCAATAGATGTGTTTATGTTCTGTATCATGAAATAGTACAAATTGCAGCAACTCAGCAGTCCTTAAAAATCAGAAAGTAGAATCAGTTAATTTTTTTCCGCTTTTTTTTTTTTTTTTTAAGGAAATGGTGCCAAATAATTGTGAAATTTAATCACATAATGAATGGGGAAGTAGCAAGCTTTCAGGTAGGGAGAGGGCTGTGCACATATGTCAAAGTTGGAAATATCTCAGTATCTATAGTGCTCAATGTTGCACGTGAGATAGAGTTCTTAATAGCTGGTGTTCCTACCAAGCATGTGGGACCTGGAAGGGTGCTGGTCAAGTTTGCAAATGCAACATCTAGTTCTAGATTCAGTCTGTGTGTGTACACAGAATGTAAGTAAGTCATCTTGACCCATAGGGATTGAATCTGAGACTTGTTTTGGCAAACTACACCAGAATGGTTTTTTCTGGTGACTTTCGGGGGGGGGGGGGGGGGACTGATGTGCTGAATTGGTTACCTTGGAGCATCAAACACTGATTTTGGCAGATGCATGCTTAGTTAGGAGAGATGCAGATCCTTGTCCTCAGAAGGGCCAGGACTCGATCAGTTGCTTATGTCACTCGGTCAGGAGGAGAGCAATCTGCTTTCAGCAGAGTCACAGACTGACTACTGTAGATTATAATGTTAAAACAGAATTAGATGAGTGTCTTGGGCAGATGGAGATCTTCTGAGGCTTTCTGTGGTATGACAAGCTCTAGGTGTATGAGTTACGTGAGGCTCAGGTCATTACACACAACGCGTAGGTTATCTGCCTTCAGTCCGTTAGTGGCATTTCTACCTTTTTCAAGTTAGGGTTTCTACTAGCTGTGAACTTAAAAGTCAAAAGCTTTTGATTTTTATAAGCAATAATGTGATGAAATTGCAGAAACTTGAATTATGATTCAGACTAATAACTCATTTGCTTTGGGCTGTGGGTCTGGTGGATCTTGGGATGCTTTTGTTTATTCTTTGCCTTGTGGCCATTTAATTTTAGTCAAATTTGGACCTCTATCAGCTAACTCAGTGTTATGCTGATGATCATTTTGGCTCGATATCTCAAAGAGATCCTTCATAATTGTTATTGCAACTCTAACTACTTAACAACATGCTACTGCAATGTTCTGTCTTAGGATTTACTGGGAAGCAAAACCCTTAAAGCCTGACCTCAGGAGAGGTACAATTTTTCATCTTTGTCATTACTTTCTCTTAAATGTTTTTAACTTCTAGGTGCTTTAGGCAACACGCTAATTTACCTTGTTGGCAGGTCACTTCTGAAATATTGTATATTATTGTAAATGTGTTGATCTCTAGAACTATTGAATGCTTGGAAAGTGTTGAGTGCTGGTGTTCTGATTGTCTATTGATACCTCTGTCAAGGTGGTAAATCCTGTAACCTAGCTCAGTCACCCTTTTTGGGTAGGTGGAGGGAACTGGCAAAAATGCAGTCTTGTTCATTCACAGACTCTACAGAAGACAGTTTTTGTGAGGCTGCAGGCCCGCTTCCCAGTCAGTGTTGTTGTCTGCAGCCATTGATGTTCATTGTCGGTGCTGCCTGGAACCCGAGTAATTCTTGTCTTCCTCCAGCATTGAGCAATTCTGTACCTTTTATGACCTCCAGCTTCTAACTTTTAGAGGATTTCTAGTTCAACCTCTGCTAAAATGTCTACAGGTAACATGTCATGTTTCATTGGTGCATTTCTGTAATCTAAAATATGAATTGGATTCTCTCTGTTGTATCTGTCAATAACACTTCTATGTTTTATCACCCATTTCTTTAAGACTTGGCTTGGGGAAATTCCCAGGCAATTTGTAGCAAAATTCAACTTGGCTGCAGTTTATAGTGCACGCGTTGAATCATGAGGCATTGCTTTTCCTGTAGGACCAGATCTAGTAAAAATAGATTTGACTTGGACTGTCAACTCTTTAGTTTAACTAAAAGATACTGTCTGTATCTCAGGAAAGCGATAATAGTTTGGAACAAGTACATTGCTGCTTTTTCTGTTCAGCAAACACAAACAATGTTTATTTTGCTCGTGGGGCCAATGTTTCCTGAGCTACAGAAGTGACCATTTTTTGTCTTGTTCTTTGCCATATACAGTAAACTTTGAGCTTCCCCAATGCTGATGTTCACTTGATGCCAGTAGAAAAACACTATGGATAGACAAGTTTAAGAAAAAGGCTAATAAATTTTAGTGGTTTTGTTTATGTCCAGTAATATTTTGGATTGTCATCTTGAGGTCTGTATTTTGTAGGGCTGATGGGGTAGAGGGATGTTTAGAAAGTGTCTAACACTTAATAGTATTACATGTTTTTTGTAGGTTGTCATCTTTAATTGTTCCAATTAATTTACATTTAGTTTCAGATGGAACAAATATTTTGAAGTCGTTGTTGTTCCATCCGCCCCCCAGAGATCTGGTCCTGTTCCAGCTGCTCACGTGCTCTTGAGCATGTAACCAGTGAAAATATTCAGCCTTTTCTGCAAAGCTGTCATAGGTGACTTAAAAAAATGGAAATGGAAATAGAATTTGCTATGCCCTTTTGTCAATAATTAAATAGATTTTTTAGCTGTTGTTTTGATGCTGGACTACCCTGTATAATGAGAAGTCTTTTTATACTCACCTGCTGGGTCATGAACCCTTTCTTGAGTGTATTAATCATCTGTTTTGGTTAGAATATGTGCTGCAGAAACTGTCATTTTGATGGCACAACTGTGTAGAGGACAGTGCTACTACTCTTCTCAGCTGTGTTGGTTTAGAATGCTTTTCTGTTTACAGTTTTAGTACCTCAGGACTGGAATACTCTTGTGTTTTCCAAACCCGTTATTAAAAAAATAACACCATGTTCATGGTGGTGTCTTCACAGCACCTCTCAAATTGATTTAGCCTGGATATACTTTGCCCTCTTCGTGTTCATGGCTCCAAATAAACTTTAACCATTTATGTCTAGGCAGGCACATTTTTTTGGTCTCAGTCCCACCAGACCTACCTGTGTATCTACCGGTTTGCTGAACTGAATTCGTATTTTTGTCTCCATGTAAGTTTTTGCTTTTTCAGAATGCCTGGACGCTCTTCTGGTCATACAGTTTCACAGTCAAAGCATCACCAAGGTTAACACTGGTGCCCTCTTTCAGTTTAGTATTTTGGGTGCCAAAAACCATCCCAACAGCAGTTTGCAGTAGTTAAGTAGGAGTGCTGAATATGACTGTAGTGTGCCTCTGCCCTGGCTTTGCTTCCAGATTTGTATCAAAACATTTAGGACAATTGAAAAGATATGCTGAAAACCTCTTTGTTTATAGGCAATGGAAAACGTTCTACCTTATTACATATTTACTTACTTTGGGTGTAAAGAGTTGTCAAAAAGGAAAATACCTATGATTTTTTAATCCCAGTTTAACTGGTAGACCTCATTTTTATCATCCATTAGCAAGAGAGAAGCACAACACTTTCTTTGTAAGATGTGATAAGTGTCTTCTGCTTTCCAGAAGCACTAAAACGAGTCTTTCTACTTCCTGGCAACGTACAGTCTTCTGTAACGTAGTGTTGAAAAAACTGTTTCACAACTATGAAAATTTACAAAATTGAACCAATGCATTCCATGATTTGAAAAAACTATTTATCAAAGTCTGGGAAATTGTCTGCAAGGAAAGTGACAGGGTCCAAAAGGATGTATGCTGAGACAGACACGGACTCAATTCAGTAACTGCGTGAAAAGCAATGTGTGGCGCACAAATGTTGACTTTATCTTCTGCATGACAGTTCTTTTTGGGTTTTTTGTACGTTGGCTGCATTTAAATCTGTGAAGCTCAGATCTTAATGTCTTTTGATCTTGAATAACTTGAGGTGAAAATGGGCAAACCTAGAACTTTATGTGCAGTATAGGGTAAAAAAACCCTGTGGTTCACAAGTGTAAATATTTCCTTGTAAATTCTATTTACAAGGAAGTTGGGAGTTTCCCAACTGTACAAATCCAATGTCTATGGTAAACAAAGCCCAAGCTCTACTTATACAAGATCCTACAAGCATTGGCTACTACCAAGCTGCTGTCTCTTCCCCTTGATCATGTGGTATACTCAATACCATGTCTTACTCCTTTGATTACAAAATAAATCCCTCTCTGAGTTCCAATTTTCAGACTGCAGGGTTTTGTTGTTCAGAGTTTGATGTTCTTTTAACTGGAAGAACTGGATGACTTGACAAAAGGAAACTGAGACATAAGCAACAGAACCTCAACTAGATTAGTTTTACTTTGGGACAGAGGAACGTGTTTTAGATAGTGGTAGCAAATCAAGTAGCAATGATGTGCAAAAAATGTGCCATGTAGCTGAAAACTAATCTGTAAACAAAAATTGAATGGATAAGAAGGTCCAACGCAAAAACTTTGGTGACTTGCAATGTCTTGGCGATGAGAAAGAAACATGACTAACTATTCACTAATATTTCAATATATCTATTGATAGGCTATTGATAGGGGACTTTCTATGTTAAGAGTAAATATCATAAGCCACAAGAGTTACCATGCCTCTGCAAATCTTACAGGCTCTACTGAAAATGTAAATGGGGAAGACCACACTTGAAGAAAATGATTTCTTTACCCATTTAGTCTTGTACGAAGGTAGATGTTGAAACAAAGTACTGAGAGATGAGGACTAGAAGAAGCTGTGGAAGTGAATAGTGACTGATGACAATGGTCACTTAGATGCAGCTGAAATGTAATTTGTTTTAATTTCTTCAGGCTTGCTAATAACTTGACTACCCACATATAACTTTTAGTATGCATGCACATTCCACTCGATGCCTTTTCAGTGGTGAGGGTAAATGACCATAATTCAAGTAATACATCTTAAAAGTACTCCAGTACATTTAATTGTGTACATCATGGCAACACAGCTCCAAACAGATTAATTTCCGATTTTGTGGCTTTATTTTTGTTAATAAATTGACAACTATTCAGTGTTGCAATGTCATATGTAAAATAGGAAGCTGAGAGCAGCTTTGTCCTCTTGACTTGATTAGGCAATCAAACTAGTTGGTCCCAGGGTGTTTTAACTGACTAAAACTTTTGGATGATGGGGTGGAACCTGGGAGAAGGGAGTGCTGGTATCATCTGAGAAACCTGCTCTTGTTTTGCTGTCTTCCCCATCTGCAGTTGCAGAGTCTCTCCCATTGGAGAGCTCTTGCATGGCTAGCATATTTAGTTTTCAAGAGTTGCATTCAGCTTGAGATACTGTTTGACTTACCCCACTTTAATTTTTTTTTATATAGTGTGCAGGTAACTGCTTCAGCATCATTGTGACTAAGTTCAATATTAGGGAAGTGAAGCACCTGCCAGGGTGACTGTCTCTTGACCTTTTTTACTACGGTAGTCAGTAGCCTCATCAATGCTGTGCATTGACACTGGAAGAAGCGGTTCCCCTCTGCTTATTCGTATGCTTGGCATTCATTTGTGTATTTGCATAAGTGAAATGTATCAGGCAACTGTTTTATGTTAAAACTGACCAATTTTTTATAAGACTAATTTAAACTACATCTGTCCTCTGGTTTAATTCACTATATTGTTGACCAGTTGCTTACAGTGGCGCAAGTGGGAGCGGCTAGTATGATTTAGCAGAACTGACTTAACAGCTTTTTGAAGTCTTGGTAAAAGAACATCTTTCAAATGTGTTTATTAGGCCTCAAAGCACTATCGATCCTATGTCATTTTGCATTTGGATAGCATAGTTTTCATTTTTCGGAATGAGCAGGAAAAAGCTGTTTCATAAGAGTTCTTTAAAAGCTGCTTGTTCTGCTTGAATCGTGCGCTCTTTGTAGCTCCAACATGGGCAGCTGTCTCTGCAATAAATTTATCTCACTGACCAGTTGCATCACATTAATAAAAATATATCCATGTTTTTAGTTTCCCTTAAAGCAGTCATATGAAAAACTATTTTGAAAATTTGTCCCTGCTACTCAGTAGCTACTGAAAAGAGGGAGTTGATATCAAATGAGGAAGTAGCTTGATTCTTGGCATTGAATTTGCTTGTTTTCTCAAGAAATAAGCTTGTTCTTAAACAGAAGTGAAGGCAAGAGTAATGGTTAACGGGGAAAGGCCAAATTGTTTTTGAACTCATGTGATTTTCAGAAAATAAACTCAAGGAAATCCAGTCCTGGCAGAAGCTTAGAAGAACCTAATTTAGCTGGTATAAAACTAGTAGGACTTAAGGAAGTTCTTGAGAGTAACAAGAATGTAAAACAACACTGCCCCATAGTTCAAATCAACGCAGCATAAATTAAGTAGAATTGCATTGGAGTGGTGCAAAAAATACGCTATGCAGGTCACTTTCCTCGTTTCTCTTTGAGGATGGTTCCCGAGAGCATCTAAAAGGAAGTTGTTCCTGTAAAACAAAGGAGGCTGCAGTGTAGGTCCCAAACAACGTGTGAATTGGTGAATCAGATTGATGTACCTGCTAAAGACTAGACATGGGTTTGCACCCAGGTGCTGACAGTTTACTCACTGATTTTTAATTGCACACTATCAAATTAGTTCTGAGTAAAATGAACAGATTAATTCTGATTTGTGATATGATTGCACATATTGCTTCCTAAAAGTTACAAAACCAGTTTAGGCTTCTTTTCTTTGAAGGTATAAGAGGGAGGGGCAAATAGTTGAGAAGTACTGAATTCTTCTTATGCAACAACTTGAAGTTACATGTACTTGATCCAGACAAGGACTGTGGATGGTGTTTTAAGAAGCTAATTATAATATTTAAAACCAGAATGTAGTGTTTTCAGTCTCTGTTGCACTGGTGGTGTTATGTACAGTCAGGCATTTAATGGTCGTGCTGGACAAGATGAGGTGTCCATAAACATACTGTGCCTTTCTGGATGACTAGTTTATCAGTGTCTAGTTCTTCTCTATGTAGTCTTCACCTTCAAAAGTTTAATTTTCTACATCAGCTACTAGTAAGAGCTTAGCCTCTTTGGCTCAGATTCAAAACCTGCTGGCTCATAAATGCAAATGCATTAAACTTGAACAGCTGGAGTGTTTCCAGTTATCTACTATGCATTCTCGTATAGGTTATAGTACCCATAACATGAATACGTGAACTGCATTTGAAACTGCTCCTAAATCATAGCAGTTCACAACCTGGAGTATGAAGGTAACCTGAAGTAAGTATTGATTTACTATAATATGCTTAACTCCTGCAATGCTAAGGTCTGCTGTTGCATGGCTTGGCCATTCTTGCTTTGAGAAGAACAGACAGGAACTATTGGGAGTGAGTTGGATCCAGGAATTGTTTTGGCCATTCAAGTGCAACTTGCATTTGCTTATCAATCAGTATTTTCTTCATAACAGTATTGCATTCATTTTCCAGCTTTTAGTATTTGCCTCCCAGTGGTAACATAGTATGAACAGAGATGTGTATCACGTTTCTCAGGCTTCTTTAAGAATTGTGTTTAGTGAGTGTCTGTGACACCACTTGAGAGCTACAGTTGAAATATTTCCATATTTATGGTAGAGGATGTAGATTCTTTTTTCCTATTGGGAGTTCTGGTGTTTATTAAAACATTTTGCATATCTTCTTTTTTAATTATTTCAATTTATAGTTTCTAGTGAATGCCAGACTTTGTTGATTTACTTTATGAAACTATACTTTTTTCTAATTTTCCTGTATTGCCTATCTGCAACTTCAGTATTATGAGCGATAGGACTGAAGGGAATAGCCATTTCAGTTTCATTTTATTTAAAAGGAGATTGTCCAATTAGTGAAATAGAAATGTTCCACGGAGCATCTTTCTTCTAATAAAAAACTAAAAACAACACTTCTCTTTTCTGTTGGAAAATGTTTTAGCAAATTTTCCACGAAACACTTTCCTAAAAAAGGAAAAATACTTCTAAATCTTTTAAATAAGTTGTGTATCAATTGAAATAATTAGTGCAGACCTGAAAAAGAAAAGCTGCTATACCATAAATGCTACATCTGAAACTGACTAGAAATTACGGTAAATGTATGGAGAAAAAATTAAAATCATTCTACACCATTCTGATTCTTAATAACAAACACAAAACTCTTCAGGATGCTTCTTAACTTTAATAGCTCAGCTGCAACCTTATGGATCTCTGGGTAATTATATTCTAATACATTTTTCCACCAGCTATATCACTGCATCCAAGCTTTTTCCAGTAGTGCACTAAGTGACATGACTAACATCTGGTGTATATACTTTGTTCTTTCCACTTCGCCCTAGGGATGCATTGGTGTATTTTGTTTCTAGAATTTTCCTCATTTTAGCATATTTGTACGCCTTGGGCACTTGTATTTGTCCACTTTTGTGACTTCTGCACTGGATGGTTGATTTGACAGATTGCAAGGAATTGTGATAGTAATCTTTACAAGTCTCAAATTGTCAGGCAGGACATATCTTTTAAGGACTGTATGAAATTAAGAATAAATGTATCTTGCAGTAGGCACTAAAGAATGGACATGGTGAGTACTTCTAAACACCTTAATTGCGGGAAAATTTTAAATAGTAGCTTGCATCTTGAGTCACTCAGATGTGAGGCTCTAATCTAAATAAAATAGGGCTTTATTACTTCAGCTGTTTGAAAGATATCTGCCTGCTGTCTTCATGTTGGAGAAGGCAAAATCAAGGCGTTTCATGCATTAGGATTGGGTGATGGTTTTCTGGTCTTTTTGGTTCTGTAAGTTCATTGTCCAGTCTTTGGCAAAACCTAGAAAGTGTTGTCTCCTGTTCAGGGAAGCTTTTCCTTCTTACTGGAAGTTTTTTGGACCTGAGGACGAGCCTTGCCCTTGGTTCCTGAGGAAGCATAGCTGCAGGAGTACCTGGGTGAAGGAGGAATGCACACCTGCTCCGCTGTACTGAGCCCACTGGGAAAATACACCTTATGGCAAGCTCGAATTGGCAGCTGTAACGTGCTACAGGCTGAAGCATGTATGCAACTGCACTACTGACAAAAATGTCGTGGAATAGCCCTGGTTTTGTCACTTCTCATGTAACGGCAACATGCAGTGTGGAAACATTTCATATTGATTTCTTTGAGCCTGTTCCTTATGCTGTGCCTTTCTTTGTTAGGCCTTTTTGTCTTGTCACTGCTTAAACTTCCGTCATCGTGTTGTGTAGTATCAAGGCTCTTGTGAACACCCCTCTGTAATGATAAATCTATTTGTATTTGTTGGTCAGCAGATTTGACAGAATTAGGATGTGAAAGAGCATTAAGTTGCTGTAAGTGTTATGATAATAATTAGGTAGGTAGAAAAAAAGCACTCTGTAGCAAAAACTGAGGAAAAAGCAGCGATGCAAATTTCTCCTTCAGTAGGTGCCAGGAATACCACTGCGGAGTGTGGCCTTATTAAGTCTTCCAGTTGTGGTGGAAAAACAATTAGTTGTATTTTCACAGAATCATCATGGTTGGAAGGGACCTCTGAGATCATAGAGTCCAACCACAAAAAAAAAAAAAAAAAACCAACAAAAAAAAAAAACCCAAAAAAGAAAATAAACCACAACAACACACACAACACGCCGGCACATCACACCCACCCTCAAACCAACAATCTTATCACTAGACCATGCCCTGAAGAGCCACGTCTACACACTTCTTAAATACCTCCAGGGATGGTGACTCCACCACCTCCCTGGGCAGGCTGTTCCAGTGCCTGACCACTCTCTCAGTAAAGTAATTCTTCCTAATGTCTAATCTAAACCTCCCCTGCCACAACTTTAGACCATTTCCTCTGGTCCTGTCATTATTCCCTTGGGAGAAGAGGCCAACCCCCACCTCTCTCCAACTTCCTTTCAGGTAGTTGTAGAGGGCAATGAGGTCCCCCCTCAGGCTCCTCTTCTCCAACCTAAATATGCCCAGTTCCCTCAGCCTCTCCTCATAGGACTTGCTCTCTAGACCCCTCACCAGCTTGGTGGCTCTCCTCTGGACACACTCCAGCACTTCAGTGTCCTTCCTGTAGTGAAGGACAGAATTGAACACAGTACTCAAGGTGAGGCCTCACCAGTGCCAAGTACAGAGGCACGATGACTTCCCTACTCCTGCTGGCCACGCTATTCCTCATACAGGCCAGGATGCTGTTGGCCTTCTTGGCCACCTGGGCACACTGCTGGCTGTCCACCAACATTCCCAGGTCCTTTTCTGTGGGGCAGCTTTCCAGCCACTCTTCCCCAAGCCTTTTGTATCAAACTCAATAACCAGAAGCAGTGAATGTTGAGGAAGGGAGTCCTCCTTAGTTGTTGTTGGTTGGTTGTGGGGTTTTTTGTACACAGCATTATTAGCTATCACTACATTTATCATAGTGCCTGCAGCCCAACTGAAATCAAAAGCCTGGTTGTGTTGTGTGTTTCATACAGAAGTATAACTTTTTAATTTGTAATTATCCTTGAATACAGCTTCCCTCCTTTTCTTGGGAGAAAGGCCAGAGTATAAATTAATTCTGTTATGGACAATGCTGTGGCTGTCTTCACAGGTTTGAACCTTAAGTCTGCAAGTTTGAGTTTTGATTAGCACTATTGTTATTACTTTGAAATTCTGAATTAAGAGTCTGACAGTTTTTAAGAGTGTGGGAGACAAACTGCTGTCCCATTTCTGGGTTCTGGTCTACCGAAAACCATTTAACTTCAGCATTACATGCAGTATTTTGATTTACTAATACTCTGGAATTCACAGAATTCCGCTCAGAAGTGGCCTTTGAAGATTGCCCTCTTCAGCCTTTTGTCAGGACCTTGCATGGTCAGGTTTTGACTTTCTACGGCAGTGGTCTTCAAACTCTTTTGATCATGCACCCAATCAGTAAAGATATTTAAGTGTGCGGCTGCAATATATGTACCTTTTTAAGTTATATGCATATGCTCCTGTAATAAAGTGTGTACACTATAAAGCTTAAACAGAAAAAGAAAGGATGAGATAAAGATGAAAAATACTATTTTAAAATGTTTTTTTATTTATCAATGACAAAAAATATTTTCTTCCCACGCCCCAAAGGGTTGTCTTGTGTATCCCACTTTGGAGACCACTGATCTACGGGACTGAGATTATTGCAGCCTCTCAGGGCAACCTATGCGAGTGCTACACCACTCTCATTGTGAAGATGCCTTTTTTTTTCCCCTTACAGCCAGACAGTGGGTGCAGCAAGTGTCCATCACTTCCTGTACTTCTGCTGCATGCCTCTGAGAAGAGTTTGATTTAAGCTCTCAACAAGCATCCTTCAGGTAGTGGGATCCAGCCAGTAGGTGACACCCTGACTACTCTAGCGCTCTTAGCTTCTCCTTGTCTTTCGTGAGCCTAAGCCCAGTTAATAGTCTTTGTGGCATCTCTCTTGTACTGGGGAGGAGGAGGTGGCTGGGAAGAGCAAAACTGGAGGTGCTGTTCCAGATGCCACCTTACAAATGCTGAGTAGTGGGGACAGCCCACCGCCTGTGCTTCTCTGCTAATACAGCCCAGTACGCTGTTAGCCTTCGTTGCTACGAGGACGCGTGCTGCTGACTCATGTTGTTTTACCTTGGTGATCCAGCTGATTTAATGCTGAAGTGTTTTTCAGAGACTGTCGTTAAGATCAGCTGCTAGTCTCTTAGAGATGGAAATGCTGATCCTTTGCATGTACAGAGGAAACGCACTGCCCAATGATCTCAGCCTTACAATATTCCTTAACCCTTAATGAACAATTGACTGAGAAAAAGCAGAGTTGTGTATGTCTTTAGAACATGAGAGTAATGCCACAGCAATATTAAAGGACCAAATCTGAAGGCATTTAAGGGTTAAGTTGTCATTACAGTTCAGGAAGGCAACTTGCTTACTGAACTGTTGAGTGGAAGTCGGTCTTTGAGCCTTAACATCATTTAGCTTTTTGGCTTGTCAGTGTAATCCATTCCTTAATGGTTCCTCAGGCATAAGTCTGGAGTCTTTAAACAAATCATGTCTAGTAAGTTTAGATGCCTTCCCTTTGTTTAATCTTTGATAGCCTTCAGGAGAATCTTTCAAAGTCTTTCAAATTCCTGTGATAAGGAAAATGAATAGTAGTTTCATTGGGAGTAGCGAGGAATAGGTAGTTTGCTACCTAAGTCTCATGAAAAGCATTAACCTACACAACTTGGTTGAAATCTCAGGAGACCTCATACTTTCCTTGCATCCCAGAACAGACAGATTCTGAAAGAACAGTGTGAGCTGAGTTAGCGATCCTAAACTACACTTTGAATGTATACTACTTCAGTAGCCAGACAAGAAGTGAGATAACTGTTCATGCAGCAGTTGTTGCTGTGCATGAGTCAGTATAAATTTCTAAATAACCATGCCTTTAATGCGCCACCGGTAGAAAATTACTTCTCGGCTGTTTCTGTGCTTAGCAACAGTGTATTACCTATCTATTCATCTAATGTGTCATCGTCCTTGTCTGGTCCCTTTTAATATGCCCACAAGAAGGGTGTAGTGAGTTGGCCTTAAATAAATCCTTCGGTTTACTCCATGTGTTGTTTTACCCTTTCTGAAGGCTGCTGCATCCATTAGTTTTCAGTGATGCAGGAAATCTGGCTAGTGAATTGTTTGTAGTGGCTCTGCAGTCTCTGTTGTCCAAATGCAAGCTGCTTTTCTTATGTCCTTTTCAAGACCTCACTAAATCCTGAGTATATTGGGAGGCTAGCTGGAGGTGGAAGACAGTTATATCATCCACAACAGTTTTACGTGGAATAAGGTTGAAATTATGGTATGCGCGTCCTTTGCTTTCCAGTATTTTCAACGTGGAACAATATTTTTGAGAAGTTGTAGTCAAAATTGTCAATACCTCTGCAAAAGAGCAGTAAGGATTAAGTCAGCAAATTGGAGACAAAGCTTGTTACATTATTCTAGTAGAGATTGTAGCCATTTGCAGCCAGAGGCAGGGGAAAATATCCTCCTTGTTGCTAAGTGAGGTACACCTGTTGATATAACTGATACAGCCTTTCAGAGAGCTTGTGTTTGGCTGTCCGCCTCTATTATCCTATTCTTTTCAGAATCAACTATTCACAGGATTGAGTTCACTCTTGTTTTAGAAAGAATAGCTTTACCTTTATGTATTAAAACCTTTTGTTATGCCTAGCTTTTTAAGCTATTCATGCCATTTTAGTAGATTAAAATGTCTCAGTTTCTCACTGTCATGGTTTGTCATTTCCAGACTTCCTTCTGACTTCCTCTTTTTCCCTTTTTTTTTTCTTCTTTTATTTTTTTTCCTGATAGCTGAGTTAAAAACATGTTCTGTAATGAGAAGCCAAGAATTGATACCTTCCCTTCCTATTGGAAACTCCCATGTTCAACAGCTCTGTATTTACTGTTAATATGTAAGGGCTGTGTCCAGTTTTAATCATGTAATATTTGTTCTGTCTTTTTGTTGAAGAGAAATGTTATATAACGTCAAATAAAGTTTAAGATTGTTTTTCCAGTTCTCTTATTAGTACCTTTACCAGCACTACCCGTCACCGGAAGATTCTCATCAAGTTAATTGCATAAGCTTTTTTCCATCAATTATACTTGTCTTTTAATTCTTTACAAATAACATCAAGTGTCAACTATTAGCTTTCATTTGGTCTCAGATCACTGTTGGCCAACTGGCCTCGATTGTCCATTTGCTTTTGCCCTTACATTTAATGCAAGACTTAAAGTTTTCTTCCAGACCTCTGAGACTTTCCCAGAACTCAAGTTATTTGCGAGTCTTTTTGAAAGATCTAGGTAGATCTCTTTGTCCAGAAGTCTAGAATGCAAGCTGTCTGGGCCTGCTGATCTTAAAAACTCTGTCTGTGTCCATTTGATATCCTTGCATCAAATGTAATATAATGACATTTATTTCCAAGATATGTTTATTGAGCTCTTCTGCTTATTTTAATGCCAACCTTTTGTCCATTTTATCCGACTTCCCCTCCTCCTGCCACACAGTACTTCTCCCTTTTCAGATTCCTGTCTGTCTTTATCTGTCCTCATAGCTAAAAAGAAAAGCCACCTGCAGCTGGTGGACATACCATGTCTTTCTGTCTGTCCAGATTATGTGCACTGACTTGTACAGATTACTGCCCCTTGACTACTGTAGCATAGACCCACACTGGTGTGAAGTTTAAACCTTTAGTCTTCAATACTATTTCAGTGGCATTGCAAAGAAATCTAATATTGTATTGTCAAGAAAGCATTGATTTATTTTTTCCCTTAGATTGATTACACAGTCTGACAGGTAGCACTTTTATTATTGTTACAGAGGGTGTCAGGAATAACACTATACCTAGTACCTCCTGTCAGGGTTTATTGATGAGCAACATGCTTTGTCTCCAGAATAAATCGAACACTTGGATCCAGACATGGAATTTAGCTGTGTCCCAGTTAAGACACTGAAGGCTGTGTGCAAAGGTGACTACCCACCTAAGCACTCAGGTGCCTGTGGGAACCTAATTTTCATACAAATCAAATCATTAAGCACCTGTGTGAGAGAATGAATGAACCTGAGACCAAATGTTATGTATGTTCAGAGCCATTCCTATCTTGGAAGGGCTGAACAAGTTGTCCTGACAGTTGTATTTGAGTCAGTCTGGGTTATGTTTAATTCTCACTGGTGTCCAATTTGATAGACATATTTTGATTTATGCCTAATAAATGGTGATAGCACTGACTGTATCATAAGTCATGTATTCACTGAAAAGTAGTTGTGTGTTGTAAAGGAGGTTAGTGCTTTCTTAAATAAGAGGCTAGTCATTAGCATGGTGGCTTGGGAGTCGTGAGCTGGGTTCAACTTAAACCCGGGGAAATTCAAGCCAGCTTAGTTTGGGAGCGTGTTGTGTTATAGCTTGGAGTATTGGAATTCCCTATCTGTCTGTGACACTGTAGATAGGAGCACAAATTATTTGGAGCTGTAAGATCAAGAGGTGGCAGAAGAGCAAGCCTGCTTGTAGCTATCGTGGGAGGAGGGATACTTTGATTCTAACCCATGCTTCCAGGCTGTGCATTCATTTTACATTAAACGACCATTGGATGATATCCTGGGAAGCTTACCATCAAACTTGCTGGCTTGAAAGATGATCCAAATAACTTTCATCAGCCCTCTGCCATCTGCAGAAGTGGTGGGGATTGACTGTAGCTTGGAGGATTTTTTGATAAGTGGAAAAGCTTTTAAAGTAAGGTAGGAATATAAAACTCTGTCCTCATTGCTTGGGAGACTAATTAGTCTGGCTAAGCAGGTATAAATGACTTGGCATAAGCAGTGATGAATTCTTAAGTAATCACAGTTAGGTTTCAAAGTCTTTTAACCTAGAGGGATTTTTTTCCCCCAACTTTAATCTTTGCAGAGTAGACCAGGAAAGTAAATGAAACCTCTAAAATAATTTCAGAATACTTTTTTTTTTTTCCAAGCTTGTGGTTTTATAGTTATATAGGACAACCTTCAGCATGAGAACAGCTAAATCATACTGTATATATATAGCTGTATGAGGGACTTACAGTGCTTTGTTAATGCATTTTCTGGAAAACGTGAAGTCTTTGTTCTGTGTGAGTCTTCTTGTACTGACAGCATTGTATTACAGATTTCAACCCACAGCAGATATACAACAACATCTGCCTTAGAGGAGCAAACCAGTAAAAGCAGTCAGTTGGGTGGGATGGAGATAGTTTTGGAGAACACTTCTGAGTAGTAAGCTGTAATAGCATCTCTTTAAATTCACTGAATATCATCTCTAGAACGTGGTACCAAGGTCAGTGTCATTAAGCTGACTTTATTGCTCCCTGAATTTTATCAGGTATCTCTTCGTTTAAAGTAAGTTTTATATGCTGTAACTAGTAAGCATTTCTGTTCATGAGCAGACAGTATATCTATGTTGCAAGTTTAAAAGTGTTTGTAGAGTTTCATTAGCCAGATGATATCAAGGCAGAACTTTAAAAATCTGTAACATTACTGACTGTCAGGCTGTGTAACTTTAAAATTGTACCCACTTATTTTTACCAGCCTACTGTAAGTACTGGCTAAGAGAGAGGCAGTTCTGCTTTAGAAATACTGTACGAGCTTATTCTCAGCTTAATCGTTATGTCTATGATTGATGTTACAAGCACTGTTTTCACGTGCAAAATGTGATTAACTTGTGGGAATTCTGAATGTACCATTCACTTCTAGTGAATTCTTTCCATCTGTCTTTTTGTTTTGTTAAGAAATATTGATTTCTCAATTATTGTTCATCTAATTATTTTATTTATTTTTTCTTTTCCCAAAAGTTAAGCGTACTGAGTCTGGTTGGGATGGAGTTAAGACCAGTGCACTAAACCAGCATAACTTAGTGATTTTTTTTTTTTTTTTAACAAAATGAAATACAGTTCCAAAAGCATTTTGTTGGACTTGCAATATGTTTTTCCAGCATGGAAAAGTGGTAATCTTCAGCTTTTCTGGTCTTAATTCTTACATCCAGTCTTCATATAGCGCTAACACACAAAATATCAGAAAACACATTACTTATGACTTGTTAATATAATTGAAAGGTACCCTCTGCTGAATCTTGCTTTCTGTTACGCTGTTACTTGACACTCATCAGAGTTGAAGTGGATCACTGCTTTCATGGGCCTCTTGCCTGGGTGCCTTTTTTTCTTATCAGATTTCATGTACCTTCACAGTGTGTGCTAACGAGGGCTTTTTCATAGTATAGTTATAAGGATTGTAATTTTGTGTACAAGCATTAGCTCTTTTCCCCATCCCCCAGGTTTTGGCTGCTGGTAAAGCTACTAAAGAGCCACAGGTTATCAAAGTGACACAGGTTTAATTCTGGGTCTAATACATTTTTAAAGTAAAGAAATGTCAAATTGTGCAGAAGATTATTTTTTTTTATTCATTTGTGTCTCACTTGAACATTTCTTAGTAACTAGTTGTTCCTAAAATAAGTGTCTAAGTCATTATAATAGTAGGGTTGGTGATTTAAAAAAACAAAGGAAAAGAAAAGGAGGGGGTAATGGTAGGGGAAAAAGCATCCCTGTTCATAGATCTCAATTTTTTACCAGTTTCATATAAAAAGGAACACTATGTATGTAACTTCTAAGGCAACTGTACTTTTTTTTTCCCATTTTTTCTAGTAGGCATTTTTTCAGAAGTTCCAGTCGACCTTAAACAAAATATTTTGGTTTATAACCAAAGTTAAAGATTCCGGTTTGCTAGCTCCAAGGTTGTGATGTATCTTCTTCTAAAGTTCAGCCGCTAGAGGGGGTCTGAACCTACCCGCTGTATAAATAAGGCTCATACTAGCTGGCAAAACACATCAATTTTATATGATTGCTGGAATGTTGTGGAAACATTCTTTCTAAAGGGGCCTAATTTAATAATCTTCTTTTTTTAAAGTGAGGTGGTTTTTAAGGATGAGTATTCAGAAATATTTATATAGTTTAACCATTTGCATAACTTCTCTTTGCAGGTGATCTTGTGAATTAGTGTACCATCAATGATGGCAGAACATCCACCATTACTGGATAGCACTTCGATTATAAGTAGTGAAATCCCTCTTCTAACTTCCCCTATTGTTAGTGGGGATGGAGCACAACAGGTAAGGAAACTTCAGGTTTTTTTATGGTTTTTCTTTTCTTCCAACAGCATCAGTAACACTGTAAAAGATAGTAAGCCTTCACCCAGAATATTTTTGTGCAGCCCTGGTTATGCATGTGTTTTAGAGATGGAGGTGAAGGTGTAGAACTGGTGCAGAGAAGAGATTTGTAAGGACTATGAAGCAGAAAACGTACCTTGCGAAAGAACATCACCGAGGAGCTGCCAAGTTGTCCAGCAATGCTTGAGTCTTAATTTGAAAGCTATGTATTTACATTATCACATGATATTGTTAAGGTTAATAAACCTTCCCCCATGATAGAGCTTACTAGCTCAGGTACAACAAGTGCTAACAACTCTATGGTCTCTAGACTGACAGTTGCTTATAACTGCGTATCTTGAGTGGTGGGACTTGCTTTTGTATGTTAGTGTCTGCCCAATTTTTTTTTTTTTAATAGACAAAACTAGTCAAGGTGATATAAAAACTTATGATTTCAGAACACTTAAGAAAGGTCAGCTCCAGTGAGGAAGAAGTGTTGGCAAAACACATGTCCATATCTTTAACCTAGAAAGAGTATTTTAAGCCCCAGATAACCACAGTTCTGGAATGACATCCAATGGGAGAAAAGGAATGAAATATTAAGTTAAATGGATTGAAGTATCTGAATGGATTTAGAGATCACTGCCTGTGATAGCAAGAGACTGCACTTCATGATCTAGTCTCTTACAGTCTACCATTCCCATGCTTGATCTTTATGCAGAAGAAATACTTATTTATCATAAGGAATTAATTTGTGGGTAAAAACACAGAGAAGAGCTCTAAAATAAGACTGGAGAATGGATTGCAACAGTTCATAGATAAGGTTTGGGCTGCAGTGAGATCTTTACAATATAGGCAAAGCTTAAATACAGAGAAGGAGCCGATAAATCTTTTTTAATGAATGTATGGACAAAACACTCTAGAAAAAGGGAAGAAACAATATCCGAAATTGCTTTGTCTTCCAGTTCTTTCAAAGCATTTATAAGTAGTAATCTGTAACATGCAAGAGGAGAACTGTTACTGTTTCCTTGAATGTTCCGCCTTGAAAAGTTCGATTTTAAAGCCTTGCTAAAAAAAAAAAGTAAGCATGCCTAGGCAAAGTTAAACATACCACTGCCGTTTCTTTACCTAATTGTGAGTATTCTTTCTTTTTACTGTTGTTTAAAAAACTCATATAGATGTTTCACAGAACCCTTGAGGTTGGAAGGGACCTCTGGAGATAATGTAGTCCAGTTTTCCCTCACTCAAAGCAGGGTCAACTACAGCATGTTGCCCAGGACCATGTACAGTGGCTTTTCAGGGATAAGGGATTCCACAGCCTCTCTGCCAGTCTGTTCCCCAGTATTCAAACCACCCTCACAGTTAAATAATTTCTTACATTTTAGTGGAATTTCTTTATTCCAGTTTGTGCCCATGGCCCTTTTTCCTTTCACTGGGCACTGCTGAGAAGTCTGGCTCATTTTTGTTTATTCCCCCCACCTTCAGGTATTCATGCGCACTGCTAATAAGATCTCCCATGGTACATCCCTTCTCCAGGCTGAACAGTCCCAGCTCTCTCAGCCTCTCCTCATGTGTCAGGTGCCCCAGTCCCTTCATCATCTTTGTGGCCCTTTGCTGGACTCTCTCCAGTATCTCCATGTCCAGATGTCTTACCAGGTGGAAGGATTGCCTCCATTAACCTGCTGGCAATGCTCTTCCTAATTCCACTCAGGATGCTGTTGGCATTTTTCACTCGAGGGTGCCTTGCTGACTCACTTGCAACTTGTTGTCTGTTATTCCTTTTCTGTAATGTTATTTTTGAGTCAGCCAGCCCCCCATATGTACTGGTGCATGGGATTATTCTTCCTCAGATACAGGACTTCGCGTTTCCCTGTGTTGAACGTCATGAGATTCCTGCTGCCCATTTCTTTTGCTGTCAAGGTCCCTCTGGATGGCAGTGCAGCTGTCTTGTCCATCAGCCACTCCTCACAACTTCGTATCACTTGCAAACTGGTTGATGGTGCACACTGTCTGGTAATTCAGGTCTTTAAAGAAGATTGTTACTAGGACAGATTGTGTTTACTATCACTGAGGTGGATGACTAGTGAATGGCCTCCTACTGGACTTTGCACTGCTGATCACAACCTGTTGAGCGAGGTTTCAGAACACCTCAGTGCCTATGTGCAGTCTGTACCTCAACAGTTGCTGTGTGAGGATGTTATGTTAGACAGTGTCTAAACCCTTGCTATAGTCATGATAAGCAGTATCTGCTGCTCTCCCCTCGTTCAACAAGCTAGTAATTTCATTGTAGAAGCCCATCCTGCTTACTCTGTCAAGGTTGCCCAATTAAAGCACAAAAAGGTTAGGCAGGCCACTATTTATTTATAAGAATCTTACAATTATTTGTTGTTTGCTTTATATGGTACGCTATTGAAAAGGGTGTATATACTTTCAAATGAAGTGGGATGAATTCAAGTACAACACATTGTAATTCTGAGCATTCTTCATATTTTTTGACAAATATTTTAACCAGAATATTACTTCACTATATTCCTTTTTTTCTTGTAACTTTGAAGCTACAAGAAGTGTGAAGGGTTTTGCCTTCATGATGGAGTTGCTTATTTTTCTGAAAGTCTCCTATTTTCTTAGCTGCAATACGTTCCGCAGGGGTTACTTCCTTAAAATATGAAAACTACTTTTCCAGTTTCCTTCATAACAGTGTTGTGGTGTTGGATTGCATAATCTATAACATAATGTGTAGTGCTGACAGAATTTAATTGTGTTCCTACAGTCAAAATTCAGAGCTATTTTGTCTGTGTAAATAAATGTGTATTTTCCTTCTATCTTCATAGCGTGTAGGCTGGACTGTAGCTATTGTAATTGTTTTAGTCAGTTCTGACTGAAAAAAAAAGTATTGAAAACTGGTAGAAATTTCTTTATTTAAATATTTTGTTTATATGTTGGTATTTCTTATGTTAGACTAGTTAACTTACAAATCTATGTTCAGCTGTAAAATATCTGAGGATTTTTTTAATTAATTCCACCCTCCTTGCATCTTACCAGAATTAACTATTACAATTATTGTGACTTACGTTGTAACTGACTTACCAAATGGGTATAGACCATTCAGTACTTTTCTGGAACAGTTTGTATTTTCAGGATAATCTGTTTCAAATACTTGAAGTT
The DNA here is from genome assembly GCA_033628505.1 of Tringa tobata. Taxonomy (NCBI): domain Eukaryota; kingdom Metazoa; phylum Chordata; class Aves; order Charadriiformes; family Scolopacidae; genus Tringa; species Tringa tobata. The sequence continues at coordinate 238,379 of JAHREE010000248.1, read as the reverse complement.
CTGCTAGCAGTTTAAATGTGGAATAGCAGTACAAATATTTGAACACGGTAAGATGAAAGGTCATGTGCTTCAAATAGAGGGAAGTGCCTGATCAGGTTAAAGCTGTAACTTTCCACCATGTTTTAAAACAAAACAGTCCACAAAATTAGAGGAATGTGTGTGTTCAGGCCGAAAACATGGGGAACTTAAACTGTGTGGATGTTCATATGTTACTCGGTGTGTCTCACAGAACAAGGGACTACAGAATCACAGAATCTTCTAGGTTGGAAGGGACCTTAAAGATCATCTTGTCCAACTGTCAACCTAATTCTGACAAAAAATAAACACCCACAACAAACAAAAAGCAACACCATCACTAAACCATATCTCCTAGCACCACATCAACCCGTCTTTTGAACACCTCCAGGGATGGTGCCTCAACCACCTCCCTGGGCAGCCCATTCCAATGTCTGATAACCCTTTCAGTGAAAAATTTTTTCCTAATATCCAGCCTGAACCTCCCCTGGCGCAACTTGAGGCCATTTCCTCTTGTCCTGTCGCCTGTGACTTGGGAGAAGACACCAGCCCCCACCTCTCTACAGCCTCCTTTCAGGTAGTTGTAGAGAGCAATAAGGTCTCCCCTCAGCCTCCTTTTCTCCAGGCTGAATAACCCCAGCTCCCTCAGTCTCTCCTCATAAGACTTGTGCTCCAGACCCCTCACCATCTTTGTTGCTCTTCTCTGGACCCGCTCCAGCACCTCAACGTCTTTTTTTATGGTAGGGAGCCCAAAACTGGACACAGCACTCAAGGTGGGGTCTCACCAGTGCCAAGTACAGGGGGACAATCCCCTCTCAGGTCCTATTCACCACGCTGTTCCTTATACAGGCCAGGATGCTGTTGCCTTCTTGGCCACCTGGGCACACTGCTGGGAAGCTAACTACTGTTAGCTTCATAGGACACAACTAAGGAAAATGAAAAGCAAACACCAAGCCCGTTAGCTCCTTCCTCTCGAAGCACAGAAGTACTGCTTTTGCACCCTCTCATCACTGTGGTCAATGTGAGTGAGTAACATACTCCTTATATCTTGATGGCGAGTAAGGTTGCAGATGAAGTATGGAGAAGATCCATAGGAGTTGATAGAAACTGTGACACCATGAAAACATGCTATGAGGACAGCAGTGCTTGAGGGTTTTTCATATGAGGGTAACTACCGCAGTGAGGCTTTACTGATTACTGCTGAAGCTGGACAGGAAGGATGTGTTTGAGTACGTGAGTCCTGATTTGACGGTGGGGGGGTAAACTCATGATTGAGAGGAAAATGAGGAGGCAAGAGTTCAAACTACTTTATTTAACAGACATTTTGTTTTCCTGATATTAGACTGATGTTAAGTTGTTTTGGAAAGTTTTTGCAGTACCCGGTCCTGTTCCAAGACCAATCAGTAAACTGACTTGCTGACATAAGTTAGTAGCAGCCCTGGGGTTCTGGATCCTCTTTGCACCTTCCCACTAAAGCTAACAGTTGCAAAGTGACACATGCCTATATAACCCTGGTGTCCTTTATTACTAAAAAGGTAGATAGCACTCCCAGAGTAGCCCAATACCTGTTTCTTTGGGGAATGGGACACATAGTGTTTGACCTTCAGTCATCTTTATTTCTCAACAAGGTATGGTGATAATACTTCTGGCTTAGCAAGCTGGTTGCTTATCCTCCGAACTTTATTCAGAAGCTTAGATGCTTAGTGGGTTTTCCAAAAATCCCGTTGTGTGTGTATATATATGTAGTATGTCTCTGTGTATATATGTAATATGTTGCGTGTGTCTATATATATGTACTGTATGTGAGTCTAAGTGCAAATTCCTTGAACTGAAATAAATATTTAGTATCAAATCTACAAGCTAATATTTCTAAACCAATTTCTTGTTTAAATAATCAAACCTCTGGTCTTAAAGTTATTAACCTGTTATCATAGGAGTAAGTCTTCAGTCAGCAGAGGAATAGACGGCTAAAAAAACAAATTAAATAATTCTGAGAATCCCCTTTTTTGGCTTCCAAATTGTTTACACACTTGGAGTCACAGCAGAAATGTAATGGTGAAGATGTAAACTAGATTACTAAATGCTTTTCCTCAGTTTTAGTTCTGACACTTCTGTTTCTGAAAAGCATATGGTACACTATCAAGTTGCAGCTTGCTTTGTTTTTGCCTTGCTGCTGAAAATCAAGCCTAGAACTGCATATGTTTTGTGGTCTTTTCTTCTACAAGAAAAAAAATCCATATTAAAAGTTGCTTAACAACATACACTGTTATATCTGTTCTCAATGCCTTCCATATTGTGCTGTTTTACTTTCCTTTGTCTGTGTTTTGATTTTGTAGAGTACAGAGTAAATGCATGGCTGCTTCTATCTTTGTTTTGGTTGAGTTTTTTTAGTGTATTTTGTTTTGGGGGTTTGGGTTTGGGTTTCATGTTTTGTTGGGTTTTTTTTACTCCCCCTTTCGCTCTAATGAATTAGCAGATGCGTGTAACTTTTCCTTTCGGAGATTCATTAAAGTCTTCGTTGACAATTATTCTTTCATCCTTCAGTGACTTCATAGCATTGAAGTGCACCAGAACTGTGTTCACTGGAACCATCGGAACTCTTCTGTATGTAATGCTACAGCGCTAGCTTATGGAAGCTGATTATCAAACTGTAATGTTTCCAGGATTGATTAGTGCTTTCGTGTAGCAACCATCACTGGAAAATACATAATCAAACTTATATGGGACATTCTATATACAAAGGATCTTTTCCATAAAATTTTTTAACTGGTTCATGGCTGTGATTTTTTAAAAAAAACACCACCATAAAAAAGCAAATTATGAGAATGTGAGTTTTGATGCCTCAAGATTATTAGATTCTTTTTTTATCTGTGTTAATCATGTTTTTGGTCAGGAAGAGTAAAGTTTTGTCTCGGTTAAGTGTAAATTATTTTTTTTTGTATTTGAGATCAGAATTTTCTCTTAATGTATTTAAACTATATTTTTTATTTTGAAGCTTGCTTTAAATTTCCTAGAAGCTGCCATCATCCTCAGCAGAAGGTGGGGATTCAGAATTCTTTGGTGTATAGTTATGTATGAATACTGTACTGCTTTTGCTTAGCAGAAAGCAGCATCAGATTTATTGCAGAATTTATACTAGCATCCAAATATATTTATTTTAATATTTGCTGTCTGAAAATAGATGTAGAAACAAGAGTGAAGGCTGTGTTGTTCATAGGTTTTCCAACTAGTATTTAGTGTGAAAAATCATGGAATGAAATATCCTTATAAAAGTTCTCTGAGTAATCTGTTTCTCTCTAAAATGTCTGTTTTCATTTACGTGATATGACTCCTAGATTAATTTTGGTCTCTGATACAGTAGATTCCTCCCAAGATACTTGAGGCAAGATTCAAGATTTCCCCAGTTAAATGAATCTCTTCAGAAACTGACATTTGGGATAATTGGATGACACGTGAAAATCAGATTTGAAGTCAGTTAGTCACTGTAGGTTGTCAGCGGGGAGAAATAAGCATGTCCAGAAGATGATATTTTTCATGTTTTAGGAGGGTGACTAAAGATCTCTATGGGTTTTTTTGGTTTGTTTTTTTTTGTTTAAAATGAGGTGAGGAGGCACAAGTTGCCTGGAGCTATAAGTAAGCATTGAGGTAGCCCAGTTCCTCTCTGCCACCTATTGCAAGGGGGCCCAGTGCCTGAGTCTGCTCCTCTATCAGTAAGGTTTGGAAGGGTACAGTTATATCCATGTAGTGTCCTGGACTCAGCCATGTTCCTTGATCCCCTGCTTTCCCCTTCTCTGTGCTGTGGGACATTTAATGCTGAGGAAGCCAGGACCTGAATGCCACAATTCAAGACCTACGAAGTCACCCTTATTGCTTACATATGTCTCCTCAGAAGACAGCTATTGTAATCTCTGTAAGTTTTGACAAAAATGTCACTGCTTTGCAAAGTCATACTTTTAAGTACAGAAACACCACTCTTAAAATATGTGAGAATTATACGCTTTGCAAACAAATAATCTGAAATACCTCCCCTGCTAGCTGAAGCCTGGGTTTTGTCCCCTGGTGATCGAGAGGTTTCTTTACTTATAACTGGGCAAAGTCCATCTAACCCTCTGTGTATTACAGAATTACACACTTTATAGAGCAGCCAGAATGACATTCGCCAGGAAGCGATAGACTCAGGTTTACACACTATAGCAAAAACAGCCCTTGACTTTAATTTTTCTCCCTTTCTTTTTGGAAGTAAAGGAGAAAATACGTGAGAGGGGCTTTGGGTTGTAGAGATTTCTCCCACCAACCCCTTGGTCCAGTACCGATGAGCCTTCCCAACTTGATGAAATCGAGGACACGGCCTTTAGTTCTTCTTCCAGCTCAGGTTTGTGTTGTCACACAGTGTTTTGATATACACCCAGCTGTGTGCAAATCTGGGTATATAGAGAACTTTATGACGGGGGGAAAAAAGACTACTTTAGAAGCGCTATTGAAACTGCTGGAATTCTATTTTTTTTTTAAAGAAATGCTATTTTGAATAACTGGAAAGTACAGTTCTCTGCCACTTCCGCACAGCCAGAATGAGCTCAGCTGCTTCAGGCTTGGTGAAGATCTCCACCAGTAACCTGCTGTTCCTGGCACTTATGGTTGTAGGGAAGAGAAATAGTGTCTGTCCTGCTTGCTGGGTCCTCTTCTTGTACTTCAGAAGGGTGAAGGAAGGGCCGAAAGGTCTCTGCCTCAGCCTACAGAGGGAGAATCAATTGTAGCTTTATGACCTTCTGAAATAATGTGTTCAGCTGTTAGGCCAAAGGTTGATCATGACCGCTTTATAATGTTGTATATTGTTTCTTGGTGAATGCCTAACTGGTTGCACACACAGACATATCCAGATACTACCGACAAAGAAATTCTTCTAAGTAAAGTGCCATTGACTTGTGTCATCATTAGCAAATCTGTTAACTGTCTGCCTCACTTTGTTCATTTTGGCTAGCTTTCATCATGTTTGTAAGATATTTTCTTTATTTATTTATTTATCGGTAGATAGGAAAGAAAATGCTAGCAAAACTCTAACAGTTGCACAACTGTTGAGCTTCTTTCAAGTGGGTGCTAGCCAGCAAACTAATTCTTCCCCTCTTCTCAACATTAAGATCTTCAGACTGGAAGTAGTCAGTCCTTGGAAGTGGGTTTGGTTTGGTTTGGTTTGGTTTTTGCATAGGGAGACACCAAATAATACCAATTTTACATGGCAACTGCTGGTACAGCTTGCAGCCAAAGCATGGGAATTGCAAAGTACATACAGTTGAAGTACAGCTGGAAAGAGTCTTCAGTTTTGATGCTCAATTGAAATAATTGCAAGGGTGTTTTGTTTCTACAAGTGTTGTAAAGAAGACAAGGTTATTACAGGAAGAGAAGGTTATTATTTTTTTATTTATTCTAAATACAATATCTAAAAACCTGTTGTGAATCGAATTAAAAATCTTCAAAGTGATTTCTTTGAACAGTGCCACATGTAGCACTTTACAGCACTTTCAGGTTTTTTTGTTTATTTTTTAGAAATAAGGTTTTTGATTCTCTCAACATTTAGTAGCATCTTAAGCAACTGGGGATTTGGGGTTGTTTTAATTGTAATTTTCACTTCATATAACCTTTGTTAAATTACTTAGTTTTCCAAAATTAAATTGTCAGTCCTGTACCTTTCAGTGCATCTAGATACAGCTTACGTGAAAGTTTACTCCCTGGTTTTGTTTTGGACTGTTGCAGATACACAAATTGATCAAGGAAGGTGCTGCTGAAGGGACTGGCCCTTGCAAAGTAGTAGCTCAAAGCTTTGCCCTTGCTCCGCTTTGCTGTGCTGTATGAGCTCACTCTTAGCCAGTTTTGCTTAGCATTGTAAAGATAAAGTCCTGTGGACTTCAAACAACAAGTCATCATGAAATGAGAGTAATCTGGATGAAGTCTTCCAGTTTTTATTTATAGTTCGATGTGTATAACTGCTGGCAATGACCAGATGCCTCAGAAAGTTCCAGAGTTCAGTGACTGCCCCAACAGTGCTTCCTTCTGTAAAGCATTAGCTTAAATTTTGAATCACATTTGAAGCACAGATATTTGTCTATTCCATTATCCAGATTCTTTGAATCACTTCTGTTACTCTTATGTTTATACTTTTACTGATTTAAAGATACAATAGTGGGATTATTTTAAGCAGTAAATTTTCTGTTAGCACTGTCTGCTAACCACAGACTGTGTCAGTGCTAAGGAAACAGATTGGGTTTGCTGTAAATGAGACAAATAGAACTTTGCTTAGCCAAGCTGTGAGAACTGAGAATGCAAAAGAGAAGAGACAAAGCAGAAACAAGTACATCAAAATTGTATTTCTCAATAATAAAGAATGAGACAGACCCACTTACAGAAAAGACATGGATTCATGCTGTTATGTGTGGACACTGATAAGTCTTAAACATTTGTCAGTGACATTAGATGCAGATTTTAACATTTATCCTTTACTGGTTCTTTTCAGAAAACTTTATATTTTTACAAAACAAAGGTCCAAACCTTTTTTTTTTTTCTTTCTTTACCTGCTCCCACCTGTTGTCAGCTTTCTACTGATCATCTTTCAAGTGAAGAGAAGGGGGGAAACATGAATACAGTAAGAATTTAAAAAACCCTTTCATAAATAAAATCAATTTATTTGCTAAAATAGAAAAAGAATAATCACCAATTCTCAGATCTTTCTACAAAAAGCAGTGAAAGCTTATTGAAATCTATAGTTTTTGAATGTCAGTGCCACTGAACAGTTTAGTCATCTTTCCAACTTCCCTGTTTCCAGTTGCTTCTAGGGATATTGTGTTGTCTTAGTGCATTCAGTGGTGCTGACAGTATCTTGTAGCAGTGGTTAAAGATTAAATGTTTGCTGATTTTATTATCTGTCAGCTGCAGTTTAGAAAAATGATGCAGAGTTGCTTGCTCTCCTGAAAATACATGTAGGCCTTAGGAACATTTCAGTGAAAAGATGGATTCTCTCTCGCTTTCTTCAGGACATGGTGTCTAAGCTGAAACAGTTTGGATTGTGTTTGGTTTTTTTGAAATCCCGAATATGTAAAGTGTTACTGAAACGTATTATGTAGTATTTACTTAATTCTGTATGGTCTTCATGCCTAGTCCTCAAACCAAAGATTTATTCATGGTCTTCACTACCCAGATCTTTTCTGTTCTTCATTAGGAAAGTGTTAATCGTCATATATGGAGCAGTTAGATCCCTCTAGATTATCAGCCAGTATTAGCAGATGATAGGGTAGAGAATTGTGTAGTGGTGAGAAACCTGCAAATTGGAATTTGCCCAAATAAACAACAGAAAATTTTAGAACTTTAGTGTTGAGTGCTGCATTGTGTTACCTCGGCAAAGATCAATGTCCAGGACACTTAACAATAACAATAAGAAGCCTGTTTTCCTGTATCTTTCATACTAAAAAACAGAAGATAATTTAAGGCAAAAAAAAAAATTCTAACATTACTTCTCCTTATAGATCCCATAGAAATATTGTGTGCTTAGTCTTCTATGAATTGGTGTGGTATTGTGCACAGCTCAACCTGAAGTTTTCAGAATTCTTTATTGGTTACCAGCCAACATAAATGGGGAAGGAAGAAGTCTTTAGGAAATCTAAAAGAAGATGATGATACAAAAATCTTAAGAAAGATGATTTTAAGAAAGAATTAGTTGGAAATAACATTCTTCACATCCATGAAATTCTTAAATTGTTTTAAATTGCCAAAGGCTTTAGACACAGTTTTAATTTAGCTTTTATTACTGATGTGTCAGCTGTTCCTATTAATAATCTTATGCTCTCTGTAATACCTGTTACATGGATCTTTTGCATTTTTCCATTTAATCTGTTTTCTAAATGTTAGTGGGTTTGATTGTGGAAAAGACTAGCTCGTAGCCTCATTAGCATCATTATGATATGAACAGCAGATTTTGAACACACAATCAATGGAAAAGCAACTTGTGCTGTGTTTGTAACTGACATCACCTTAGCTGGACCACAGATGTGAATCCATCTGGCAATTCCTGTGCTGCTAATGAATAACAACACTGAAGTCTTGCAGTGTTCTTTAATCAGTAGCTTTTAGGGACTTAGAAACGTTGTTGCACTAGTCCTACAAACAAGGAAACTCTGGCGTAGGTGAGGTAACAAACACACAAATCACAGCAAGTCTGAGTTAGCATCTTGAGTCTGTGTCCACTCTTCGCTGTTCAATGGACCACACTCTGTGGAGCCAACCTAGATGTAATGATTTTTCCTTGTACCAAAAGAGTATACGTAGATGGAAAAACAGCTGCTTTGAAAACTAAATGTTTTCAATAATAAAATGATATGAATATATGAATATGTATGAATAATTGCTACTTGGAGCCTATAAAGCTTTCACTTGATAAAGAATTTCATGCTGATCAAATGTTAGGAATATGACTTGAAGTTAAAATAGCAGAAAGTTACTTTTTTGTTATAAGTAGGCTGTAGGTTTGGGTCCTTTTACATAAAAGTGTGTATGTACGCTTGCTTATTACCTTTGAAGACATTACTGTCCAAGTAATATTTATTTTTTTTTTTGCCTCTAGTAACATTTAATCAGTAATTAAATGTTGTCACATTCCAGATGCGAAGTCGTTACAAAGCAGTTTCATATATCTTGTCTTCTTGGGTTAGGACATAAACTGGGGTGATGCTTACATCATATTCGAAGTAATTTCTCACAAGAAGGGAGGGATGCGTGTTTTGCCCCACGTAGCCATCTTTCCACAGGTGAGGTTATGCCAGTGGGCCCCTGCTATGGTTGGCATTAAAGACCACAGATGTGAGATTGCCAGAAACTGATATTGGATGTTTTCAGTTCAGCTCTTTAGTGGCGACTAATAGAGGGAAACCATCTTTGTCAGCCGTCTGAAATATCTTAAATATTGCTATCCAGTAAAAGGTTATTTCTGGTTATAGTATTATTTAGGGCAGACATATGTAAATTATAAAGAAATGCTGGGAAACACTTCTTTCTTTTCATGCCTTTAAATGTACCTAATAAGTGCACAGTATAGAGTAACACAGAATTTAAGAAAAAGTGCCATAGAATGCAGTTGATTATTTCTTTGCTTTATCTTTTTTTTTCCTCATGTTGAGGTTTTTTTTCCTCCCTCCTTTCTGGCTTATTTGCAAGCTGAAGTCATGAGCTGCATCATAGATTCAAGTATAAAGTCAGAAGTTGGTTCGTTTTGAGCTCATATATCCTATCTGGGAATCGGGAGGCTAAATTAAAAATGCAGTTATAAAATGGCATATATTTGGAAGCTTTGTTCTCTTAAACCCGAACCTTCTGTTGACTGACGTTAGATGATCCAGAAGCAGATGCTGCAGCAGCTATTTGTTGATTTAGTTGCTATGGTGACATGATACATTCGTGTACAGCAGGAAGCTCACTGTACGTTGGCTAATTTGATAGGAAGGAAGGCTTGAGGTAGGTATTGCTGACTATATTGTTAATTGATCCTACCTTTCACATCCTGCCTCCACATGCTTTGTGGATGCACGGCAATAGAGGACGGGAAAGGGAGATACTCCTGCCTGGCGTTTAGGTTAAGGTGCCCTGTTTTAAAGAAGGGGGAGGCAGTGCCCAGCACATCGGCGAAGATTACCTCACTATTAAGTGAATGGAACAGATTGAAGCAGCCGGAGTGGTGCCTGTTGAATCTTCCTTCATCCTTTGTCACTGTGGTAGCACCAGTTGAATGAGAGAAATAAAAGGATGCGAGCAACAGTAAGTCTAAAGTGCTAAGGCTTTTGAAACGGGTTACAAAATAAAGCATGTCACTAATTAACATCTTGATTGGAGCTATTAGTGGAGAAAAATGTAATTGTTCTGAATACGTGCCCTAATGACAGAGCATAAATGTGGCTCTGCCTGGAAGTTATGTTGTATTATATTCACCCTTTTCCAGAAATACACCCTTTTTTAATCTTGTTGCAGACAGACTGTTAAAGATACAGTGTACATCTTAGAAAGGGCTTGGCTATACCCCACTCTTAACAGGTTGAGTGGTTTAAAGATTTTTCAAGTCAGAATGGCCAAAAGCTATAGTGTTTTCCTAAATTCGTTGAATGTTCAAAAATGAATTTACTTTTGTCCTTTTGGCGAAAAATACTTCTCATCAGTACTGCTGAGCTAATTTCAGTTGCAGTATTTTTAGACAAACCACTGCTGTCTTTTTTTGTGTCTTGATGTATATTACTAGTGCATTTAGAAATATGATTTTGGTGAAGTCTTCCCATTATTTGTGATTTTTCTGACAATCATTTGCTACTGACTCAGCACCTATAACCATATAATGCTAAATATAGGTGTTTGCAGATTAATAAGAAACAAAACAAAAACCCAATCCCAATCCTGAAGCTCTTGTCTTTTTCCTATTAAAACATCTCAGAAAAGAATACTGTTTCTGCTAGCATTGAAATGGATTGTGATTTCATTGTCTTTAAATTATGGTTTCAAGGGTTCAGGGAAATGTTTTGGAATACTTTACCCTCTTAGTTCCTAGGAAGTTTGGTTGGAGGAGAAAACCCCAAAATGCCCTACAGCCCCCAAAAGCACACACATCCCCCAAAACCACTCCAGAATGACAGAAAAAACAGAACTGTACTTTTTGGCAGTTTTATATTGCTTCAATTTGTAATCTCTCTTGTTGTACAGGAACAGTCTCTTACTATGTTATTTCATTTAAGTATGTTTCAACCACAGTTGTAATAAACATAATCTTATTTCTTCATATTATATATGATTTTAGCAGTGGATAAAATTAATGTAATATATCCTAGCTTTCCCCCCACACTTTCTCCTTGCCTTCTTACTTCCCCACATTTTTCAGTATAGCAGAGTATGAATTGAGTTTGGTGCTAAAAGGTTGCTTGGTTTTTTTTGTTGTTGTTATATATTTAATGGTACATCAATTAGCATTCTTCTTACATATATTCAGAGGCTTTTGTCTTGTTTGGAAAACTTGTCCCAGATTTCAGTCATTCTGGAAAAATATGTAAATTCACAAAGCGTAACTAACTTCTTTTAGAGGAAGATATCAAGTAACTCATTCAGTTCCTTTTCCCTTCAGTGGAGGGGGTGGCTGGGGAGAGGGAAGGATTCCAAATATCCCTTTACACTGAAATTCAATCCGTTCCTTTGGTTTTCTTGCCTTTGTGGCAGTAGACAGTGCTAGCCTGTGGAGCGAGTAGAGTGCCAGTCCTCACATGGGTTTATCCCACAACTTCACACATGACACAAAGTATTTAAGGTATTTTGGTTTCTTTAGCCTCAGTCAGGATTAAAAATAGTAACCTTTTTCTTTTCCCCTTCAGAAGGGTGAAAGTCCTTTATACTGAAGGATGTGTTTGAGAGTGAAGATATTTTGGAGAGGCAGAGAGACCTTGACATTTGTAGATTTTTCTTTAATGCAAATACAAAAATATTTCTTTCGTATCCCAGTAACTCTGAAATAATAGTTTCAGTCTTTCAGCTAGATTTTGCTGGTTAGAAATAAAGCCATGAGTATCAGGAAAACCAAATATTTTAAAATGATGACATGTATTCATTATCTAACAACTTTTTCTACAGGCAGAGAAGCTTTTAGGTATAAAAGTATTTATTTGGGCAATGCAATTTGTTACCTGCTACAAAAGACTTGAAAACGTGGTTGTGAATACCAAACTTGTAAACAAAATGTTACTGTATCTGAACTGAATCTCTTGCTGTTTGTGTCGGCTTAGGAGTGTTAGAAACTGCATTTCAGTCAGTCTTGTCCTTTTAGAAATACAGGTATTATTTGAATTGCAACTTTAAAAGCATAATACTTGGATCATCCTTACATGATAAAGATAAGCTAAATGCCTTTCCACAAACCTTATTCAAGTCTGGTCTGAAAAATTTTCCCCAAATTAGGTAGGTCTTCATACCTTTATGGAGCAGGGTGGAGGAGAAAGGTAGCAACTGGCTTAATTCCAGATTTGTTTTGGTTTGTGAATATGAAAGATCATCTAGTATAGATCTAATAATTTGTTGTTTGGGGTTGTTTGGTTTTTGTTGTTTTTACTTCAGACTAAGTTTAAGCTTCTAGAACCTAAACAATAAATTAAAAATATTGTCTCTGTGTATGTGATACAATAACAATACCTTTTTGTTATATGTAGCTTTTGCAAATAAAATCTCTTTTGCCTTACAGATCCACTGCATATATGTATTTGATAGAAGTGGCAAAATATTTTTGAGGCACTGGTTTTTGACTGCTGGTATTGTCACATATGTGTGTATTTAGGGAAGGAGCCTTGTTCTTTAGCCTTTGAGTTTTGTTCAGAGCACTGCTTTTGCATGTGAGTAATGGTGGGTGAAAGAAGAAAAATGTGTCAAACTTGCTATGAGAATTTTTTCATTAAGTTAGCTTTTTAGAGCTCATTGACTTATTTCAGGCTTCCCTTAGTGGTTTTTTTTTCCCCCTTCATAGGAACAGAAATAGTTTGGGCTTCTAATTGTATTTACATTTTCTGCTATGGAAAGACGTTGCTTTAAAACAGTGAAGTAGCGTGCTTGTGAGTTAGTCCTAAGGTTTTTTGTTTTCCTGTGCTGCCAATCTTTCACCTCATTTAGAGCTTTTATCAGGATGAATCCAATTTTGGTATTGCTATTTCACAGTAATATCCGTAGGTTTTATTTTGGTCTTGCTTACTAACCACCTGATGGAGAACAGCTATTAATTGTGCAAGCCTATTTATAGTTTATCATTATTTTTTGTGTGACTGAGAGCATTGGGAAAACTTTTCCCTGCATGTAGGGATAACACAGGTTTGATGCTGCCTGCCTTTCCCGTCAGCTAGCTGAAATTATCTTGAAACCTGACAATGCATCACTTCTGTTAGTAGGGTGGAAGTGGAAGTAGAGATGCGGAAGTGTGCATCACAGTGACAGAAGAAGGGGTAGTTGGTATTTCAGTGTAGTTAATGGGCTTTTTGGCCTTAATTAGTGTGCAAATGAACATATTCAAAGCAGGATTGGCTAGCTCTGTATTTTAAATTCCATTCTGTCCCTCACTGGTGCTACATATTAGCCTGCATTATGTGACTGCTTAAGAAAGTATTCTGTATCCATGAAGACAAGGATTAGTGAAATATAAATCAGCTATGTTTGTATTGTTGCCATTCTGCCTTTCGCAGACATTGCTGTGAACATACTGCTGGGGCAAAGTACCTCTAAGAATCTTATTTTGGCTTCTGCAGCCTGTGCTGAAAGCCTCTCCTCTTCTAGACATTTCTGGAGACGAATGTTAACATTTGGCCTTAAGTTTTCCCTTACACAGATTTCCCTTCCACTCTCTGTTGTTTGTATCCTTAGTCTTTTTTTTTTTTTTCTGACTCCAGCCATCTTTATCAAATTTCATTTCTTCAGTGTTAGAAATAGACCATAAGACTTGAAAAAACATTCAGCTCCCTTGCTGGTTGAGTCTGTAGAAACATCGTGTAGTTTCTCTCGCAGATAGTGAAGAGTTCACTGAATAGAAATAAATACTGAGTATTCTCCTCTTTGAATGTTCGTACTGTCTTTGATTCTTTAGATGCAAAATCAGAATACTTTATTATCCTGCTCACGCTGATGTAGTAAAGCTAAATCATATATGAGATCTTCAGATGAAATTATTGTGAAGTTATTATCTCTATTGATAGTAGTATGTCAAAGTCAATGTTGCATGTCTGTGTAGCATGTGATCATACTACTTGAGCTACAATGAAGTTATATTTCCATTTGGAATTTTTCACGGAGAGAAATATTATAAAATAGTTCTATATAGAATTGTTGTATTTGAAGAGTGTATTCATCACATAAGACCAGCTCAAATTATGATTAAGGTGAAGAATAGATTTCTCAGAGCTAGTTAAGAGGGTGTCCCTTAACTAGTCGTTCAGAAAGGCAAAACATTGTAATGCTCCTTGAGGCGACTGTTGGGCAGTGTTTATATACTAGTAATTTAAGTGTGCTCAAGCGTGTTCCTAGAGACTGAGGCTAAGTGCAATGGAACAAGTCTGCTGTTTCTTCCTCCAGAAACAGTGTCTGTGTGCAAACTGCCTGTTAAGAGTGGTCTCTGGAATAGTTTCCAGTATTGTCTGGGAGAAGACTGCTCATTGGCATCAGCCTGTGTTGTGCTCAGGACTAGTATAATATCCCAGGTGATGTTCCCAAGTACTGCTTGCTTTGCTAATACAGATGTGGTTTTAGGTACCACTGATGTGGTCAAGGAGATGAAGTAGTTCTCCTAGGAGAGATTAGGCTCCCCAGAGGGGGAAATTGCTCAGGCTTAAAAAATAATTAAGGAGGTGCATGAAATCTACTCAGAACTGTTGTTCAGCAAATCCCGTTGCACAGGAACTAGGGGATGTCTTTTAAATGTCTAGAAGGTGAGCTTGAGGAACTTGCTGCTATAGGAGGTTGTGGAGGCAATTCAAAGTGTAAGGCACTCAAAGAATTTAGGCGAATTCACTGACTAAGTGAAAGATGGACTGCAGAAAGTAACCCAGCTCACTTGCTCTCCCTGAATAGCACCTCCAATTGATATATTAGAGACAAAGTACTGGGCTAGATGAACTGCTGACCTAGACTGCTGACCCAGACCATGAGGATATTTCTTATGTTCTTATTTTGCTTGAGCAGCTGCCTCAGTTTAAACAGCAATTTCAGGAAAATCCTATTCAGCTTTCTAATATGTTGCATGATTCAGTTTTGTTAGGAAGCTGGTCTTGCCGATCTGGGCTATGTATCTTGAACTAAGAGTGAATGGGCAGTGAAGTAAAAGTTTTAAGATCAGGGAAAATGTCAAGTATTCCATGTGAAGACAGGGGTTTAATGAATTACTATTCCTTTTTGCAATACCTTTTATGTTTTTAAGATGGATTTTGCTTTTAATACTATGCTAAGAATAAGCCTCTGTAATCCATACCTATTTAATTAAACTACTACAAGGCTTAGTATGTTGTTCATTTGATCTAGGTTTATCTTCTAAAATATCTTTTGTAGAATAAGTACTGTTAAAAAGTATGAAATTTCAGTGTTAAAACTGACAGTCTCCGGCAACAGGGGTTTTGGTGTTTCAGACTTTAGTCATGTGATGTTAATTTTGTTTTATTTGTGCAAGAACCATTTTTAGGAAAATTGAATAGCTACAGTCTTGTCAACTTGTACGCTATTCTCTGAAAAGTGATTCTCTACTGTTTTTCATCAGGAAATGTATTGAGGTCATGTGGATCATCATTAAATAACTGTTTAAAGGAAACAATTTATAGTTCCAGTTAAAATTGCACAAATCTAGTTGTTGACCTAATACTTCCATTTCTTAATAGCAATGCCTTAGCATATTTTGAACTTGGGAGGAAAACATGTTGAGTCAAAGTTGTTAGCATTGAGAAATTACACTTTTAAATTTTATTAGGTTCTATTGTAGTTGGTCATGCTTTGAAAGTCCTTGTAGGATTCTAGAGCTTGTATCAAGGCCTCAGTGTCTTAAGTTCACGTTATTTTGTTAAGCTTAATTTGTGTTTTGTTCATATAGAAAGAGAAGTGGCATTTGAAATGTGGCTGAAACATGCCTCCCACTGAGATTGACACATCAAAAATGAGTTTTTTCAGATTATCATAATTACCTTGGAGGAACAGGCAATGGAATTCTGGAAGAATAATGCATGTTAGCCTTTGGGTAGCAGAGCTTTAGATACTGTGAGAAAGCAACTGAACTTGTCACAAAAGGATTGAGGCATGGGAAGAGAGGTCAAACCATCAAATTTTTCCAGAGCTTTTCACTTAGTTCCAGGCAACATGAATGTTTTGCCCAGAAGAGGAAGGAGATCAAGGTCTAGAATATTTGTGTGTGAAAGAGGAAGGCCTTGGTTTTCATAAGTACAGATGTCAGGGTTCATGAAGTCGCATGTTGGACAATGAGATGTGCAAGCTTGTACAAAGCCACCTAGAATGAGATGAGAGAGCTATAAATACTAAGCAACATCTAGATTTTATTTGCTTAACACGTGATGTTGTAAAAGATCCGTGTTACCTTTTCCTTTAGAGACATTTTCTTTGGTTACATGCAGCAGACTTTTACTGAATAAGAGGGAATTGCTGTGAGTGACGGTGTGTCTTTGGTAATATCTCTTCTGGCCAGAAAGGTATCAGTGTCTCTCTCTCTCTGTGCATAGCTTTAATTTTTCTTATTTCAAATTGTATCTACGGAAATGGTGAGTAAGTGTCAAAAATGTCCTTCTCAAAGCAGTGATTACTCTGTTGGTGTTTGGCAGTAATAAGGCAGGTCCAGCAACCAGTGCTGGTCACATTGACACACGTTATCTCAACACAAAGACTTCTCAAGCCAGCAGTTTTTGAAACTTCTGAAATTACTTCAGTCCCGATTTAGATAGACTCTATTTTGGCACACTTGGCAACAATTACAGCCTATCTTGGAACAGTTGTAAAATACAAATGTGAATGTACAACATAAAAGCAAGGCTGAAAGTGGGAGCTGGTGAAATAAATACACAGTCAGGCATCAAGTAGACTAATAGTCCATTGACAAAAAGGCTGTATTTCATGTTTCTGGGAACTGAGTATCGAATTAAACTCTGGCAACACAATGTTTTCTGAAGACCTGTAAGTCTTATTTGAAGTTCATGTCTAAAATCTTCTTGTTTCTAAGTTTACGTTATATTATGAGTAGTCATTCCTACTGAATTTTATATTCAGATACACTTGAGAAAATCTGGACAATTTCTTCACATGATAAAATAAATAGTGACTATAATTCATTGTGTATGGTTGTTGTTGTGTTTTTTTTTTTTTTAAAAGAGCCTAAAGCTTCTGGAGACATCTTTCTCCAGTAACAGCACTGTAACACAAGAAACAATTTAAAGTAGTATGTTTTGAAATGGATGATCAAAACTGAGCAAAATCAGTATTGAATCACTTGGCCCAAGTTTGGAAAATGTGAATACCCATCAAACCTCATCAATGTTGCAGCTATATAGGGTAGGACTTCCCATATTTTCATTAATTTGTAAAGTTGCTTTACCAGAGGGGAGGAATTTATATGATTTCTGCCTTTTGCTCACCCTTTCCTTTCTCTTCAGTATTCCTAAAATGAGTAACACTCAAGTTTCCTGTTTTCTTTTTTTGTAAACCAGACCGATTTTATTTTCTTTTAGCAATTAAACACAGTACATTTTTTGGCCGTAATATTGAAGAGCTGTGTATACAAAGACCTGTCTCTCTCTGATTCACAGCAGGAGGAGGACATACACTCTATTTAGATATGTATGAGTGAGACTGAAGAAAGATGTATCCAGAAAGGAAATTATGAAATGCACCTGCTATTCTGTTTTTTTCCTTTGTTCATAATTTTGGCTGAGTTCTTCGTGGTTACAAACTCTTTCTCTCACAGAAAGGCAGGTTTCAAATGAGAATATAGAAGTCTAAAATGGTAACAGGCTTCTGCTTTGGTACATGTCAGACTTCCTCTGTTTATTTTGGCTGATAACTGTGCTTTACTATCAATTCTGCATTGCTTGGGTTTATAAAATTGGGATAAACATCTTTCCACAAATAAAACTATACATATTGTTTCGTGCTGTGCATCTGGTCCACTTACTTTGTCACGACTTCTAATAATGTTTTATTATTAATGAATGTACAAACATGCTTGGATCATGTAAAGAAGGAAATGACACAGTATTTCCCTTATGTTGAATACTGTTTGCCAAGTGGTTATGATGAAAACTCAAACACTGGGAATTCTGGGCTTCCTTCTGAAACTTTATGTAATGGTTTGATTAATGTTGAAGTTGATGTAATTTGTTGAAATAATTTAAGCTGTACATATAGCTTTTTAATATGCTAAACAGTCAAGAAAGTAAAATTTGTACAGGTACAGAGTAAATGTTAGTTTAAAAATATCTGTACTTGTTCTTATCTCTTTTCTAATTTGTGGAATGAAGGCAGGAAGCAGTGTGAAGTGAAAAATAACATATTTACTAACCAGAAAAAAAAGTTGTTTTTTGCCAGTAAACCTTTTTTTTTTTTTTTTGCACGTACCAGACTTCTGTAACATATACCTGTGTAATGGTTGTAAACGCTCTTTTATTTTTAAGGTTATTCTTGTGCAAGTTAATCCAGGGGAAGCATTTACAATAAGAAGAGAAGATGGACAGTTTCAGTGCATTACAGGTAAAGCTGATAAATTTATTTTAATATTTCCTGAGTCTACGTCAGGATAAATAAAAGGCAATTTGTGGTGTTGAAAGTAAAGGACTGACAGAAATTATTTTAAATACAAGAGCAGTTTAAAGACCAAAAAAATCAAGTGTGAAAGATCATTGGATTTAGATTTCACTGCCGTAGAGTACTTTTTCTTATATTAGATTAATTTGTTCGGGAGGGAAAGTGGGAGGAACATTTTCAGTTTGCAAAGTAAACAGCAAAGTGCTGTTGTAGCAACTTTTGACTAACTTCATTTATTACACAGACCTCAAACTAAAAGCTGCAGTTGTTAATTTGGTTTGAGTATATTTTTTTTATTTCTTGTTGTCATGTGGCATCGTTTGCCTGTCCCAACAGTAGCTCCATTAACCCACTATTAGTTTTTTCACTATCTCTAGGGGCCAAATTGTGTCCTTTCTCAGTGCTAGCAAGTGCACCTTCAAAATACAAATGCTTCATGTAAGTGTAGCATCCCTGTATGCAGTAGTCAGTTTGGATGTTGTTTTCTCTTCTGACTGAAAATAGCTACCAGTTAAGCCTGTCCACAGCTGCAAGAAATAAGCAGTCAGACATTGCTGCTCTTTGGAATACCACTTTACTGTGTTATAGGAGAGTATCCACAGATTCAGCTATGAGGTTACTTTTTTTTTTCCTTGTTACCTGCTGGACCAATGAATCCTACCTTCTTTTTTTTCTGGATTTTGGCCCAGCTTCAACAGATACTCCTCTGGGAAGTTGAAGTAAGTATTTTCCAGCTCTTTTCCCCCCTTTCCCAAATCCGAGAACAGACAAAAGGTCTGGTTTCCAGTGTCGTAGGCAGGTCCTTTGACTACAAAATAACTGATTAAAGGAGGCCTTGGATTGTAATTAAATTTATTTTGACAATTGTTGAAGTTTACGTGTCCATTAGCACCATTTTTCAAAACTTTGTGCTGGTTGCATAGTGCTGTTGCTTCCTTTGAGCTACCAGTGGATCTGTGTTGTAGCTCACAGTTCTGTAGGGCTTATTTGAAACATAGCTGTGTAATAATTACTGTATCTGAGGGAACATAGTGATTTTTTGTGTTGCCATTTTAGTTGAAGAACAGATAAGATGGTGCACAAAATAGTGTGGAGAATGGCATGCATTGCATTTTTGCTTTTAATTTTGATTTATCAGATGGAGCTTAGTTGAGGGGTGGAATGAATTAACGCTTTTCTTGCATGATCATCTTGAAGGCAGGAAGTGTGTGTGAAGAACTGCAAAAATATCGAGATCATATCTTTATAGATACAGTTCTAACCTTTCATGGAACAGCTTTTATCCTTGCCTGGTGTCTTGCATTCTGAGTAGGCAGCTCACTATTGTGATTTGATTCAGTTGCTGATTTCTTTACGCTTTAAATATGAAAGTGAGTATGAGCAGTTATGAGGCAATTGTTCCTGGATCTCACCAAGTGTAAGCTCAGGTATGGTCTTAACTTTCCTGAAAAGTGGCACTGGCAATCTAGGAACCTAAATCCTAAATCAGTTGTGCAGCTTTTGCAAATCTCCTGTCATATAGACGTTCTCCTTGCCCTTCCCCCTTCCAAGACATGAAAATGTGGCTTATAGTTGGTAGTAAAACAGAGGGCATAGAGGTTTTTTATATCTGTACATTCACTGATCTTAGGACAGAATCTGAGTTGGCCGTCATCTTATGTATGTTGCTTTTCTGGTCTATTCTTGCTACTCCTGAGACATTTCTCTGTTATACGAGTGCTATGCCAATGAATCCTTCTACCGCTTGGCCTGTTGGGTCTGTCTGGCTTAAAGAAGAAATTCCCTTAGTAATTGATGCTGTGCCTTTTTCACTGTATGTGTTGCAACTAACAAGGAACATCTACCTTTTTTCTGTGTATGGATTTGTATAAAGTGAACAATTTCAGGTGGTGTAATTTGGTATTGATGGTCCTTTTTGCTCTGCCACAACTTCTCAAACATAGTTTGCCCTTGACTTGGCTACAAAATGGATGACCTGTCCCCAAAATGAGTTACAGCCACAGGAGACTCTTGCATTGTCTCTAAAAAAAGAAAGCTTGCATCAGTTCCCTCTTCTTTTCTTCACTGTATGCACCCAGTCATTAGGTCAAATCAAAGTTAAAGATGCTGAAATGCATAATGAGCATGGTTTGGAGGAAACCTTATAAATATGCAGAGATGCTTATTTCAAAAAAATCACGAAGAAAATGACGATGGCTGAAATTCAGTGGACATGCAATCAGCGGGAAGTTAATTTAGTTATAATGTTTCCTAATACTTTTTTCCAATCTCAGGGCTTTTTTGTAAATACTTACCCTTCTTTATACTCTTTCCTGACTGACTTAAAAGTTTCTGCAAAGAATACATGTTTAGCTTTTTCTGTGATGTACTATGTAAAAAGCAGTAGTATTACATACATTAAAAATGTGTATCTGTATATTACTTTGCAAAACCACACATGTATTGCCCACAGGAAAAATTATAATTATGTACAACAAATATATTGCATATTGCAATTAATACATTTTCATCTTGTATCACACTCAGAATCCACCTGGAGGAAAAGCATTAGTACAAGCAAAGATTTTTCATGAAATGCACTTAGTACTTTATGACAGACATTCCATTATCCCTTCCAAAATGTGGCTTGTAAAGCTTACATGTAGAATTCACAACACTTACTTGTGATAGAATGGTGAGTGACCACCAAACAAATCTCTTTGTTTCTGATGTTTACTTTCTAGAATGAAATGGTTCTGAGAACTTCATTTCCTTCACATTTTGTGGGATGTTCAATATTCTACAAATAAATATTGAACATAATACAATTTTATTAAAGGAACATAAAATTTTCAAGTACTATTATTCTAAGTCTGTATTCTAATTTATATTTTACATATGTTAGCCACCATTTTGCTGTCTCTTTGGAGTGAAGTCTTACCAAAAGATATCCAAGGAAAAAGAGGAAAAAATTGAGATTACAAAGGATAACACGAATTTGGAATGTTACACATTGGCCAAAGATGAAAATGATAAAATGTAAATTCAGGTTCTTTGCAAGGCAAATTGCACGGGCATATGTTTAAACGGAAATTATATAAGTATAATACTAAAATGAAAGAACAGAAGTTGAGAGATAGCGAGCTGCTTCTGGATGGATCCCCAACAGAAGTATAGATATGCAGATGCCATAATTTGGGTGATTTGGTAAGTCACTGTTCCTCAGATGATTCTAGATCTCTCTTGTGCTTTATTGCTGGTCAGTTCACCTTGAGGTTACACTGTTTGCTGAAGTCAGTGTGGAATGTTTATAAATCTAACCATAATGTTCATTGTATTTTCTTGTATCATATCCTTGTATCGTATCCTTGCTCCATTAATCTTTGTGCTGCTCTTGTCATTGTTATTTTATTTGTAAAGAGGACTGTCCTTACTTTGGATACTCTATACACAGAGTAGAACTTCTCAACCTGAAAACAAGGAGAGTCAGTGTCTCTTCAGGAGAAAGGAGAGGTGTTAATAAAGTCACTATTTTAGAGCTATCCTTAAATCAATGAAGTAACGAAAACTTAAAGCTCCAATTAATGGTGAAGCACACAGTGGTTTTTCTGGGAACTAAGCTTCTGAAGAAAATGCTGCATTTATACCCAGATCTCTGTACTGACTCACTATCTGTTTGCTGTTGTAACTCTCGTAGATGATCTGTAAAGCTTTGACTGGTCTGGAACTATGAAAAGTGAAAAGTGGCTTCTTAATGTGGGCCTTAAGAGCCTTTTTGACCCAATCTTAATTGCTATTAAGAGATTTCAAACCAGGAAATAATCTTAAGATTGGCAAAAGAGCAGTGGCTGTTAAGGGACCTTTACTCCTTGCGGAATCCCATTCTTTTTATAATAATGTGCGTATTTTATTATTGATGTCTTACATTTATATTTCTGTAAAATAAGAAGTGTGGTTGCTTTGTATTTCTGCATTTAGCAGACTTGGTTCTTAGTTGTGTTTCTTTTACACTTACTTTGACTTAAATACAGCTTCAAATGAGCCCTTCTGTGTGCCAATGGCCATTTTTCTGGTTTTATAAAATATTTTCTTTGGCTGCCTACTGGTTTGTCTGATAGCGATGACTTCTGCCCCCTCTTGACGCAACTTCAATTTAAACCATTTGTCAGTCTCCTGCTTTCCAAAGACACTATGCTTTTCTTCCTGGATAGATACGAAGATATCTGTGTATCCATGTGTTAGACCAAAATGTTTATTTTCAGAAGAGCTCTTTTAAATCTATTGAAACTTCTCACATAGACTTCTGTGGAAACTTTCCTTAAGCCAAAATTTTCTTCTATTAAAGTGAAATAATCAGCTACATTACAGTGATTCAGAAAACCAGGTTTGAAATATATGAATGGGCTCTCTTTGTAGAAGTGAATTACTGCAGATCACTCATTCATGAATTCTTCCTATTGCAGAATAAATGAATGAAGATGACTCATCTTGAGCACATTTTATAACAGTCCCAAGTTACAGCTAAGGGCTATTAAATGTTACTTGACATAATAAGAGAGACCATGTTCTATATGTCTGTGCAAAGGAGAATTGCCATTTTCATAATAAAATAAGAAAATTTATGTAAATTAGAATGAGTCATAAATACTTCATGCTTTGAAATAAAATGAAGTATCAGTATTAAGGTTAGTCTCTGGGATAAAAGTTAAACAATCTTAACCTCATTTTTTTCCCTTTAAAATAAGGAATATAATACTTCTGAAAAGTGTTTTCAAGGAAGTCAAGAGGAAAAGAAGATCACATAAATTCTGAGACTACAGTAGTGAAACAAAAACTTTAGTTCATTCTAAGATTAACTTCAGCTTTGCAACACCAAACCTGCCCATTACCCAGAATACTGTGGGGAAAAAATCCCTGTTATAGAATCTTAGAATCGTTTGAATTTGAAGAGACCTTTAAAAGATCATCTAGTCCAACCCCCAGCTATGGGCAGGGACACCTCCCACTACACCAGGTTGCTCAAAGCCCTCTCTAACCTCACCTTGAATACTTGCAGGGGTGGGTCATCCACAACTTCTCTGGGTGACCTGTGCCAGTGTCTCACCCCCGTCATCATAAAAAATTTCATTCTTATGTCCAATCTAAACCTAACCTCTTTCAGTTTAAAACCATTGCCCCTTGTCCTGTCACAACAGGCCCTGGTGAAAAGTCTCTGTTCTTCTTACAGACCTTTGTATATTGAAAGGCCACACTAAGGTCTCCCTGGAGCCTTCTCCAGGCTGAACAACCCAAACTCTCTCAGCCTGTCTTGATAGGAGGGGAGCTTCAGCCCTCTAATCATCTTTGTGGCCTTCCTCTGGAACCATTCCAATAGGTCTATGTCTTTCCTGTGCCGAGAGCCCTGGAGCTGGGCACAGTACTCCAGGTGGACAGCAGAGCAGAGTGGAGGGGCAGAATCACCTTCCTTGACCTGCTGGCCACGCTTCTTTTCATGCAAGATATGGTTGTGTTTCTGGGCTGTGAGTGCACATTGTCAGCTCATGTCCAGCTTTTTATCCTCCAGTAGTCCTCCAGTCCTCTGCAGGACTGCTCTCCATCTGTTATCTGCTGTTATCTTCTGGAAGGTCTCGTGGTTTTGGTTGTTTTCAGAGACTGTTAGAGCAACCAAGCTGAACATTTTAAAATCCAAATGTAGCTGCTATTTAAGCACACTTGAACCAAAAAAACCCTAGGTTTATCTTGTTTTCATTATCATCTGGTGCTAACTAATTTATTAATATTAGAGGTGGTTAAAGACTTATCATAAATTCTGTACAAATTGCTGCAAACTCCTCTGAAGGGACTTTGTTAGTTACTAATTGGAAGAGACCTCTTTCAGAAGAAGACCACAGCTTATTATCAAATCCTAAACCCACTGTGTTAGGTGGAAGAAGTGTTTGCTGTCATTCTGTGGGAATTTTAGAATGTACTGGGATATCTGGCACTGCAGTAGTGATCCCATATATTGGCTTTAAGGGCGACATCACCTATGGAAACCACAGAATATCTCAAGTTGGAAGGGACCCATAAAGATCATCAAGTCCAACTGCCTGCTACACAGGACCGCCTAAAACTATACCACTATGACTAAAAGCATCGTCCAGATGCTCCTTGAATTCTGACAGGCTTCATGCTGTGACCATGGGAGAGTCTGTTCAAGTGCCCGACCAGCCTCTTGTGAAGAATCTTTTCCTAAATTCCAACGTGAACATCCTCTGGTGCAGCTCCATTCTGTTCCCTCATGTCCTATCATCAAGGAGAAAAGATCATACCGTATCTTGTTTGTTAAATCGCTTGGTATCCACCTTAGCATTGGGTAAATTTAGGAATAAAAGAATATTTATTTAAATACATAGATCTGTAGCAATGGGACAAACTAGCAAAACCAATAAAACACTAAAAACAAGAATTCTCTTCTTGAGCATCTCTAGTCTTCTAGGTAGCTTAAGGTCCCAGGTAATGAAACCTTACAAGTAAACCCAGATGCGTATTACAAAATTTAGTGCTGTAGTTTTCCTGCTCCCATTAAGAACAGCTTACTGGAGCCATACAGCAAAGCTGCTCTGGGTGATCTTTCCTTTCTGTAACCCAAGAGGAAAATAATCTTCATCCTTGCTTCAGTTTACCTGTTTCTCACTTCTAAATGCTGAAATGGTACATGACAACCTGTGTAAGTTTGTTTTCTTTGCTTTTCATCTTCAAGGATGCTTTACAGCTTTTCTCTGCTGTAGCCTTCTGAAGGCACAGATGTAAGGTTTTATACATAAGTTCATTTTAAAAACCTAAAAAAACCCCAAAACCACTACAAACCAACCCCACCTTAAATCATTTCAGTTGTCTTTCCATTCCTTTTGTGTGAGTACTGTAGAAGACTAAACATGATATGCAAGGCTGAAACTGGATATTGATACTTAGATTAACATCCTCTTCCACATGTTAATTTTAGAATATCTGTCGGAAGTATTTAGAGGCCTTCGTAAGACGCATTGAGGAAAGCAAAGACAAGTTGTCTGAAAGTATGAGGTCACAAAAAGCTACAGTGACTTAAAGCCACTTAATTCTTGATTGAGGATGTCCATGTAGAATTTCAGAGCTGAGTCTAGGAGTAGCTTAACTTTAAAGCATCTCTGTTTGGAAATGACCTTCAATATACACATTTTAAATTGTGTTATAGATGTTCTTATTTCCAGGTATGCAGTGAAACAAAAAATAAGAACATCGCTATTGGTCAGCTATGCAGGAGTATGACTGCAGAGGAGACTTGATTCTTTTCTGTGTTGCAACAAGATGATGAGGAAAGTGACCACAAAGTGTGGTTGTAGCAGCTTGATTTGGAGCTATTTCATTCCAAAATATTTGTAAGTAGGAGCTGTTCTTTTTATAGCTTAGGGTGATGAACAGAGTGCATGGATGCCCTGGCAAATTTTGTCAAACAGACTTCTGCCTTTTACATGTAAGTTAGCATAAAAGTTGGATCGAGATACAGCAAATACCTTTCTGATAAGGTAAAGAAATAATGATGGATTAAAGCCATCACTGTGGTGCATGTAGAATGCTCGTGTATTGGCTTTGACACATAGGAGAAATTCAGTCCACAATTCAAGTATTATTGGCAGGTAAAACTTGCCTGTAAGTCCTGCTACTGCAGATTTTTTAGTACTACTGCTAGTCCTGTGCTGAATTAAAGCTAGCTCCAGGTATGTCTACTTGATTCTCTAGTCCCTTTTGCAGTAGGGCAGAGACAATCTTCATTCTTTTCAGGGTCATCTCTCAAATTCATTTTAGTAACTCAAACAACCTTGCAAAATAGTGCAAAACAAGGTCATTCCCCTGACCAGAATAAAATACAGCATTCCAGAAGTCTGTTGTTTAGATCCGGCTTTTTCTGCTCTGAGAGTGGCCGTGAGAATTAGCCTCATAACAGAGCTTCCTCAGCCTTCTCTGGGAACTGCCTGACCTTCTCCTTGGTTAAATCTGATAACTGACCAGGTCTTGGTGGTCCCAGTCTCCTCCAGCATTTAAAGAAGCGGTCAGGGATGATACGAGAAGCTGTTGCTGTAGAAGCGTACTTTATTCTGCTGCTTTTTCTGCCAAAGCTGCTCGCATTAAATATTGTGCTTACTTTGTTAGGATTATAAACACTAGATTTCTAAAATATGCTATTCCTAGAATAAACTAAACTTGACAAAAGTTTTATGAAAAAGCAAAGTAGAATTAAAAAGCAAAGTAGACCTGTTTTATCACTTTCTGCAGCAGCAAATTTTAAAAACAACAACAAAAACCCCCCAGATTAAAAGGGAAACACATTAATTCAGATCTCTTTCACAGTGTTGGTTGTAGCGTGTTTTAGGGAAAACTTAATTTTTCTGTCATTGATTTCTGTTTAAAATGTATTAAATAGATCTAATATCATTATTTTCTCATCCTTCTGTTAGATATTTGTCTCACTTTTATTCTTATTTAACACCTTTTGAGATGTGAATGAGTCCACAACTTACTATATTTATTATAAGGTGTTCAGTCAGGTTCTCCCTTTCCTGTATATTCTGATCAATTAATCTTCCTTTCTATCTCCTCCTTTATTCCCTTTTTTCACTACACTGCAAGCTCCACACTGCAAACCCAGCCCGACTGCAGGAAGGTTCTGGAGACGCTTGTTTGAAATATCAGTGCTTCAGCTGCATACTGAAGACATCTAATTTTAGGTGGCTAAATGTGTGTTTCTATATGTGGCCTTGGATCTAAGCTCCCATTATAACTAGTGAAGATTTAGTCACTAGGTATAGTACAGTCAGTGCTTTTCAGCTGACACCAGTTTGTGCTGAATAGCTCTCCAGGCTCCACTGTCTGTACCGACTAGATCTCCACTTGCTATAATGGGAGTTTAAAGTCCTAACTTGCATGCAGACACATAATTTTAGATACCTAAATGAGATGTCTCCATTCTGGAACTAAAGCCTGGCTATTATGAGCTGAAATAAGTAAGGCTACATCCTGAAAACATCTCATTTGAGTGTGTTGTTTCATAGTTGTACCCACAGTGAATGTCTCTGTCCTCAAGCATTTGAACTCGTTGAACTCGTCCAGTTCCATTCGCATCTAACATCTCACATTATACAAGGAAGGTAACAGTTCTTGGAGGTGCATGTTGGGAATGGAGTTACAGCCCTAAGTTGCAGCTAGAGAATGCCCCTGAAATTTCATTTCCATGATTGTAGTCAGTCGTGTCTAGCCCACAAAGCTGTGAAGTATTAATTCAAACTGCCGAGATTCAGGTGCTACTGTAGGCTGAGTCTGGAGTCCGTTGGATGAGTCTTGTATGAAGCACGTTAAGCTTGACAGGTCTGCACGTGGCAATATTAAAGTAGTCCCCTGGCCCTGCAGACAGTTCATATGTTTTCTTCCCTGACTGTACTGTTGATGGGAAATAAATAGCCCCATACTACTTGTTTTATGGGGAGAAGATTTAGGTAGGATCTCTTCTTGGTTTCTAATGTAAGTAGAAAGTTTGTTTAGTGTAAGTAGTTAGCAGTTTGAAGTAAATCAAAGATCAGAGATGCAGGCAGAGAAGTTTGAAAAATATTTTACTTAGTATTTTCACTTAATATCCTAACATTTAGAATGACTTCTCCTGATAGCTTTTTCTGCATCTTAATTGGATACAATCTGAATGATTGAAAAAATAACATTTCATGAAGATTGCTAGCTTATTAAATAGAGAAAGAAGCTTCTCAATTTCACTCATTCTTTTTTTAAAAAATGATGCTTTTATTTTATAGAAACTTAGTGTTTTTAAGTTGACTTTGCACTGGGTTTCATAAAAATGAAAAGGCTAGAACTCTGCACATCAACGACTTTTGTTAAATCCTCTTTTACCACATGTACAGTATGAATACAGGCTGGTGTGTCATCTGTTGGAAAATGCTACAGATTGTTACATAAGACCCCAGGAAGTTTCTTTATTGTTCTACTGGGTCAGATTCAAGTTGTTTTGCTACATCCTTGATTTATAGCTGTAGCTTTGAAAGCATTCGGACTTCTATCAAAGAATTACTGTTAACGAAGAAATAGCTTTGAATTACTTCTGATTTACTTTTCTTTTCTAAAAAGTAGTCATAGCTGCCTTATCTTGTGGACCACTGTCAGGCACATGGTAGTTGTGAAGGGTGGCAGAGAAGGAAACCAAAATCTTTGTAGCTGTGGAGCAGCTGTGTGTGGCTGTGGCCATTATGTTTCTAGAGTTCCTCAAGACAGAGCAAGCTCTGCCTCCATGCTTTCTCCTTTGAGGCTTAAAATTATTGTGTAGACAGAGGGCCAAGGTAGCAAAAGAAAAAGACCAGGAGGTTAGTGTCCCTTTCTTTCATTTTCACCTGTGCAAGGCTACCATATTGCCTGCGTAGATTCAAGTACACTTTTCTTGCCAGAATGCAATATCTAGCTGAATGTTGCAACTTTGAATTCAGGGATTTTTTTTCATTCTGTTCTTAGTTTTGGTTTTTTTCTAATGGATGAATCAGTAGCGCATGGCTTGATAGATATGGCTGTGCATATGTTATTAATAGTAAATGATTATAGTAGTCTTTTTTTGACTGTCTGTTAAATGACTGAGGTTTTGTCAGCTTGCATGACTTACATGATCATGACACTCTTCAACTTCATTAAAATCATGGTAATATAACTTCCCTTCCCCTTCTTCCTTTTGCAGACATTCAGCAATCTGTTTTACATCTAAAGCAGTTTATTATCCAAATGAGGGAAAGGAAAAAGAGGAACAAGATAACAAGGTCATTACAAACATATAGCCTAGCTGTGCACAAATATAAACAGCTACTGTGTAATGTGAGTTAAAGACCAATTACAAGCATAGAAGTTCAGCCATTTAAAGCCATTAAGAAACAGCGTAATTACATGGAGTTTCAAACAAAGTTGGAAGGGCCAAATTCACAGGTAGTAAATACAGCTATCCACAGTGCTGTTCTTGTTTTCTTTTTGATAAGAGAAGCTCTTTCTCACACTGCAAAGAACTTTCTAGACAATGCAGTTGTTTGGAGCAGGTGCCCAAGGACACCATCCAAAGAGCCTCATATTTTTTCAAGTGGTTGTACAGCACCCAATAACTTGTAGATGGGTCTCAAGTTAATGGTATTAGAGCTGCTAGGAAAGCTGACTACACCTTCCTTCCCTTTCAATTAAGCAGCTATTTTATTAGCAATGATTTAATCTCCTGTGCTCGTTCTCAATTTGTTTTTCCAGTAGCCCATCTTCCAGCAGTTTCATTTTTCCTTTCCTTTTGGTGCCCTACATATGGGCCATCTTCATAAATACCACGTATATTGTGTTTCCCTTGGATGATCTTGACATTTGTATTCATAGGTAGAATGTGCCTTCCAAGGCAACCAAAGAAAGAGCTGCAATCAGAACTATGAATGCCAAACTGATAGTCTGTATTACTTCATTGATAATTCTTAAAAGGAGTTAATATGGAGTTAATTGTAGTTTCAGTAAGATGTGAAGAAGTTACTGTGAGTAGGATAGCGAGTATTTCTCACAATGCCTGCTTCGTAATGAAGTATTGCAACAACCCTAGAAAAATCTTATGAAATACAGACAGGCCATTTAAAGTAGAAGGATTGTGCTGTGCAAAGACCACAGCAGGACCACAGGCTGAAACAAAGTCCCAAAGTGGGGAAAGCCCTACATGTAAAATGCAGCTTTAGCAAGCTGGTTCCAAAAACTAACAAAAACCCAAAACCAAGCTACTAAAGCAAGCAATGAAATTTGCAGGAAGAGGGCAGGGAAGGAACTGTTAGGTCCAGGAGCTGTGACTTAATGATACTGCAGCCTTCTCTTCTAAGAATCAGAGTGAAAGTTGAAGATGACAGAGAGAAGGAGAAAGATGTGTCTACAGAGAATCGTCTCTTTTTGTCTGTTTCTCCCACGAGTTGCATTTAAGGTAGTCTCTTGAAACACAGCATTTAAGTGAAGTGCTACTGTGTTACGTCCTCAACTGCTTTAGCCTTGAAGGAGTTGTGCTGTGAAAGGCACCTCTCTCTTGACAGAGTTAGCTCTTACTGTTTATACAGCCAAGAGACCTCTTAGTAAAACTCCTTAAGTAGCAGGTAGGTTTAGAAAATTATATGAAACATATGTAAGTTTGCATTTATTCTTACTTTTTGTTATGCTTTCTGTATATTTTGTTTCTCGATTTGTGATCAGTCACAGAATTGTTTTGTTTGATTTAAAAAAAACACCCTAAGATTAATCTTACCCAGCTTCTAAATTCAGATTTAAATCTGAATTCTCATCTGACTTTTTACTCTTATTTTCCAAGAGATAGTACATACAAATAATGCTGTCTTGTAGGCAGATCCTTGGAGTGCCTAGAGCCCAAGATGAGTTTGGGTATTTGAGAAGCTAAAATATTTTTTTTTAAGAGAATTTTTTTTATGAATTGGATAGTAAGGGGTCAAAAGCAGAGTGACTACCTCTGGTTTAGTGTGATACTACTGGCAGTCCAATTTTGGGGAGCATCTGGTGACTAAGCAATGCATCAATGAGTGAACATACTTAGTTAAGTTACAAGGGCAGTCTGAGCAACTGGAACCAGTTAAAGTTCTTCCAGCATGGATGAGTTTTAAAAATCACCTGCTAAGAGAGCTGAAAAATAAAAGTGAATATCAGCAAAAGCTGAACTGAGATGCAGAGGACTGGCTGCTATGAGCCTAACTTCCACTTGTTTATCTGACTTGTACTGCAAGTGGATACAAGAGGACTGCCAAGCATGAGGTTTTGAGACTGAATGTTGACGGTTTGATGGCTTTTTACTGTGGACTTCTGGCCCGTGTGTGTTAAAACAGTGCTTTTCAACACAGCTTTTAAATCTGACATGATGTGTATGTAGCCTTTTCAAAAAACTATTTGTTTTTTTGTGTGTGTTTTTATGCTTACTGCACCCTTCCAATTCTTACGCAAAGAAAGATTGCATAAAAAGGAGGAAAATGTACCCTGGAAATACCCTATCTTTCTTGTAATTGCAGCTATATGCACTCTCAAGTTTCCTTGCATTCCTTTCCAGCAAAAACATGACAAATACTAGACTAGACTAGGAGTCTTATTCGTATGCACACATAGCTTTATCTCTAGGTTGTTTCCCCAATTTATCCTCTGACAGGTCTTTAAAATACCATCCAGAGCACTGATTTGCTCATAATAGCCTTCCAACTGTCCATTATGTTCATAGAATTTCAGTATGTTGTCATTTTTTTTCAGTCACCAAGCCTCATCCTCCCATCTGAAAAATAGATCCGTTATTTTTGATGGGAAAGAGTCTAGTCTCGTGTTGTTGACAGCAGTTCAATAGAAGGGTGTTGGGTTTGGGATTCTTTTCAGAAGCACGTAAATGTACGTTGCTGGATCTTCTTATTGTATGGTGGTGGTGTGCTGCTGTGTCTGGATATTGGCAGGTAAACATATCTGTGCAGCTTCAGAAAGCTGAATGGGAGGTCTCAAGTGCCTGGGAACATGCTACGTAGAAAAAGAAGGTAAGGTTATATCTTTGTAGGATCTAGCTTTGGGGGTATGAAGGCCAGTGGGAAGTAACTAGAATGACAAGAGAATGCTGTTGTAAAGAATTGCAGGTATGCAGTGGAGCCTTGAGGCCAGATACTTGCATGTTGCCTGTCTCCATGCTCCAAAATTGAAAGCATAGTACAGAATGTTTTTTGATCTCTATCTCTAAAGAGCTTCAACAGAGTCAATATAACCTTAATCGTTTTTTTAATGTTCTAAATTGTGAATGAAATAGGAAAGGATTGAATGCTAAAGCATGATGCACAGCTAGCCTAGAATGTAAATATATCCTTTCTTAATCACTCAGTGACCAATTCACTTGGGTATCTTTCAGCATATGAGATATTCTAGAAACACTTTGCATTTCAGCAAAGCTGATCATCCAAACAACTCTAGTGGCATAGAAAATGTGGATTCTGGAAATGGTAAAAGATCAACAGAACATGCATTGGCTGTCTACAGGATTGGTGTTTGAATGGTACCCCTTAACCGGGTGAAATGCAGTTATATACAATGCAAGGTCATGCATAAGATTAATAAATTATAAATGGGGATCTCCTCACTTGAAACTTGAGGAGTAGGAAGCAGGCAAGCTATTTGACTCACAAGGTAAGTATTATCTCTAGTGTAATGTATCTGGAAAGGTTATTGTGATCATAAAATGCGTCTGGGCAGTTGCTAGTACAGCTTGAGACGTTTAGTAGCATTTTACAGGGTTCTGCTGAGACCTCAACTGTAATTTTATAATTTATGTTCGCAAAAGATGACATAAAGCTGATTCCAGGTGTTGATATTCAGGAGAATGAGGAGCTTATTTTATAAAAAGAGAGAGAAGAGCTTGGTTTGTTTGGCTAAAAATGAGTTTTGTTAGGAATAGGTAAGTAAACACCAGGGATTTTAAAAAAAAAAAAAAAAAAAGTTAATGCCAGAGCTGATTTAGAGCCCAGCTGGATGTCAAATGGCTGTGCATAACTTTTATCTAATTTCAAGAAACCTCCTGGCTACATAGGAGAGTTGTGCCCTAGAACAGCTCTCCAGTGGGAGATGTATGGGTAAAAGAAATGACTGGTTTAAGATCGGTCTTGATGCTTTTATGTAGGATCCATTTGTGATGGATCTTGATGTATGATAATGGCGGAAAGAAATGAAGCAGCAATTCCAGGTGAATAGACTTGATTCATGAGGTCTTTTTCAGTCCTTGAGCCCTGGTGGTCCAACAATGGAAAATTTAAATCTCCTGCATCCAAACAGTAGGGAAGCAGTAAGCAGGTTTCTGCACAAAGGACGCGTTTACTTTCCAGCTATTAAGCAATTTTCTTGTCTCACCTCCTTAGTAGAGGGATATATTGATGCATACATAATGTATGGCAAGGAGCTCCACTGTATGCATGTGTCTTTTTTCCCTTTCTTCTGGTTTGGTATGACAACTTCTATATGTCTGAGCCATTTTAGTTGTTTCAGCCCTGGCCCCTTGTTTGGCACAGGTAAGTAGGTTCCTTACATAGTTCTTTCTGGCTCTGAGTTCATTTTGGCTGCCAAAGCGGTGGGTACATTACTTTCTAAAATGTATTTGGTTACAGAGCAAATTGAATTTGAAGAGCCTATGCAACAGCATAGGCTTATCTTTGTGTCTGGTCCCTGTTACTGCTTTACCAGATACTTTCTTTCTGATAATACATATTTATTAGTGTTGTTGAAAGCTTTTTATCAACAACAACCTTTGTCACAGATGCTCTTAATGTTTGAGCTTACATACTTGTCCTGTGTGATAACTTGCTTGGGATTTGGAGAAAATAATTCCTTGTTGAAGGGATCTGTAAAGAGTTCATTGTGAAGAATCAAGGAGCCTTTGTCACATAGAACACCCCAAAGACCAGATTTCAAATGCTAAAACAAGTTTAAAAGATAGAAATAAATTTTTTAAAAGCCTTTATTAGTTAGCCTGTGGGGATTTTATTTTTTTTTAGCTAAGCCATACCCTGAAAAATTCAGGGTTTGCTTTCAACAGTAAAACGTGAGATTTGCGGTGGGAATTGGTTGAAGGTGTTTAGTGATCTGCACAATAGTAGAAACATTTCACTACAGAAGAGGCTGCATGTGTCAGTAGTAAGCCTGATGCCTTTCTGTGTTGCAAAGTCTGAGAACATCAGGGGTTTTTATGTGTACCCTGATTTTGGGTTAATTAATTTGGGACCAAGCTTTTTGAACATGAAAATTCTTGTGAGTTGACCATAAGTCATCAGCAGAATTGGAAGTCTTAATCTAAATATTTAAGTATTTATCATGTCAGGTGCAATGTTACTAAGAATTTTCAAGATCAGTAGTTTTTCAGTACAACCTTTATTTCCATTGTCTTCAGAACTTTCCCTATTGTAGCTGCCTTCATAGGCTTGTCTTGTTATTGGTGAAAAGATAGAAAAAGTATGTCTCTGTGATGGACTGTAATCACAAAGGATCACGTTCTGGATGTCTGGATTCCACCTTAGTTCTAACTTCAGAAGCTTTTAGCTGCAGATGTCTCTCAGACGCAGCCCAGGTCACCCACTGCATCACGACCTAATCCTAGCAAGCATACTGAATCCATTGCTTCTCCTGTTCTGCCCACGACATGACCATGGCATTCTCTACATGCCTGTAATTGTACAAAACATGAGGTCATGGGGGGACAGCCAGAGGCCAGCCATCAAAAACAGGCCAGAATAGAGACAACGGAGACAGTATATAAATGTTGCCTTTCTCTCTCCCCTGAAAAAGAAAGATAGGCTCTTTGTTTACTGAGGCTATATTAAGTTTATTCCCAAATGCAGACAGTATCAGCAGTGGGAAATTGGCTAAAGTACTCGCCCAGAGTTGAGATCTGAGGTTTTTAGCTCTATGAGGTACCACAGAATCTGAATCTGTAGCTCCCATTTCCAGCAGAGTCCCCTAGCCATGAGGCACTGGGGTATTCTGAGTTTAGGCTTTTTTTCATGTCATCTTTAGGAGATGGGCATTTTCATCTCATAAAAAGATAAGATTCCAGAGGAAAACTATATGAGAAGGCAGACTGCTTTTTTTCTGTCAATGTAATAGGGATTCCTGCATGATTTAGGTGAAGTCCTGCGTTCTGGTTCCTGTTTTAAAGGCTGGCTCTGTATTTCCCATTTAGAAGTTCTTGGATTAAAGGAGTTAAGCATCTCCAGCATGGACAAGAGCTTAATGTATTGCATTCGAGTTTCTAGTGGTCCATCTTCAGCACCAGTGGCCCAGGTTATTCCATAGCCTGGGGTTCTCCTAGATCAGGGCAAGCTGTGGGATTAATCTGCTTGAGCATAGTACAGAATTTAGCCTACCTAGCAACTGAATAGGAAAACCTTCTTTTCCTGACTAGGAATCTACTCTCAGAAAACTTGATGTATTCTACTGAAATTGGACAGAAGAGTGACTAGAGCAGGCCTGAACCAGATATCTACTTGAGGACACGCTGTCTGTACTTAATGATTTGTGTCATTTAGTATGAGGTGGCTCTCTGATAAATGTGCAGAAGCACAGAGCTGTCCTCCAGAGGCAGCCAGTGAATCACCCTGCTGAAGCCAAGTGTTTGCTTTAGATGCTGTAAAGTGTAAGGTGTGTAGCATCAGATGTTTTCAGTTTTGTCTTATGTCTCATTTTTGTCGTGTGAAGATTGTGTAATTTGCTTGGGGCTTCTTCCCTACAGTTTGTGTCATGACAGAAGGATTTCACCTTACCAAATGTCACCTTTTGAATTGCCAGCTTCGGGGATTGTTTTCTTCACTAATGATGTGAAACAAAACCGTGCAATAAAGTGTTACTTCAAAATTTATTTCATAGTTTAGAAACCCACATCTGAACATTTGTTTGTGGAACTGCAATGTTGGTAGAGGCTTTGTTGGCGGACACAAGTGAATGCCTCTAATGTAGGCATAAAAATAATTGTATGTGGTGAGTGTGGAGAGAGGAAGTCCTGTAGGAGTGAAGTCTCTCCATTTCTTTGTATTGTTACAGTATCGTTACAGAAGACCTTTCAATCTCTCCAGAACAGCAAACTTACCTAATGTAAGAATTACGTCTAAGAGAGTAAAATTTCAGTGGGACCGAGCTGTTGAGTGTGAGGGGATTTGGTTTTTTGGTTTTTGTTTTGTTGTTTGTTTTTTTTATCATTAACCTTTTACCTCTACTAAGAACAGGATTTAGTCCTGGTTTTGCACATTAGAACTCTAGTTGTGAAGCCAATATATTTACCTAGTTTTCCCTGTTTTTGCTAAATCACATTGAATCTTAGATTATGAGATGCCTGGAAAGCTGAGACATCTCATGTCCTGCTAACTTAGTTTTATGTCTTGCAGTTAGAAATTACCACTCCCAAAGCGGTCCCTTTAAAGAAAGAAGTGTGTGGTATTTGTTTTAGATATTAGGACTTCAGCTGCTTATAATCATAATAATTTTTCTTCTTCTTTGGTTTTATTTTTAATGGACCGTCTGAATCTGCATTGTATTTGTTTATATAATTAGCTTGAAGCCTAAACAACTTGGAGGTTTTCAAATGAAAGTACGCGTTATTAGTAGATTCCAGGAACTCAGAGTAGTACATCTTCAGAGGTGTCTGCCTTGGATAGAAATAAACATTTGAGTTGGGCACCAAATTTTCTCTTGGCAGCCTTTTCTGGTATTAATTTCTTGCTTGAGTTTCTGACACTCTATGTGTTGTAATACTCAATTACAGTTTGCACAAACAGAATTCTATTATATCTACAGAGCCTTCTGTGTATTTTTATCCATAGTTTCAAAATACTTTGCCCTAGAATTTGGTAACATTGTTTCAGCATTTATATGTATGGTATTGATTTTCTTAATGTATCCTAATCCTATAAGTAATATTCAATAAGTCATATTCAAGCCATAATCTCTATGTAGAGATATATATACATACATGCACACATGTATAATATGTATAATAATTTGAGGGAGGAATATAAAGAAATTTGCACAAAAGAGGAGGGACTTCTCTGTACGGAAGATCGGAGACAGCAGAACGTGCCAGATAATTTTGCAGTCTAGTTTCAAATCAATGTAGTCAGGTAAATATGCACAGAAAAAATAATTCATTAGTGTAATAAATTGAATATAATGATGCCAAAAAGGCCTTTACAAGTAATTATACTACATAATTTCATTTTTGGCACAACCAGGCAGGAGTGGGGAGTGGAAGTTGAAGTTAGTGTTTGTTCCCTTCAAGATCTCTCTTCTCTGAATCGACACGCTCTTTTGTAGAAGCCACTGTCTACACACCAAAACCTGCCAACTGTTGAGACTCACTTGCATTGTTCATCTCTTTGCCACAACCAACTATCAGTAGTAATGCTTAACTTTATAAACTTTCCGGTCTGCAGTGCTATATGGCCAAAAAAAATAATTCTGGTTAGAAAAGCACAAATTCTAGTGGTAACAACTGTTACATGATTAAATTGTAGTTCATCCTGAGTGTTGTGAATCAAATGGAACATGATTAAGCAGTATGCACAAATATTAAATATTAGCCTGAAAAAGTCATGGATCGATACTGCTTAGCTTAAGTGCTAGGAAATTAGGCTCTCCTTGAGGAAAAAAAAAATACGCAAATACGCAATGCAGTTAGATTAGGAGTACAGATTATTTTTCCTGCTAAGAATAACAACATTTTCATCAAAGCTTCTCTTGTGTTAAGAATGGTATATCACATTTGACTCCTTTTGAAATGCAATGATTTATGGTTCACCTGATATTTAAATTGGAAGACTTCAAGGAGAGAGAACAGGTTTTTGACATAACTCTTCCACAGAGTTACTAAATAATTACCTTAAGTATAAACTTAAAACAGCAAACAAAATGGAGCAACACAACGATCGCTGTTGCAGAGTACAGAGTCTGTGTTGTATTCCCACATTAACGTCTTTGATTCATTGGTACTTTTTGTTAACAAAGCAGGATAGAGTTGATCACTGTGCCACACAATTGCTTCTTCAGAAACTTCAACAACACATGCTTTAATCCATCTCAACAGACTAAAATCATCCTTCTGCAAGCTCCCAAGTTTAACTTCCCGTGTTGGTGAAGCTGCTCTAAGATGGGGGGTTGTAATCTTTTTAAATCACAAAACTGCACAATGGTCGTTGTTTAGAAACAAGTGAAATGAAAGTACGTTTAACATTTAAACATAGAAACCATTGTCACCTTTTTCCTTTGAACATAGGTGAGGCCATTATAAAAGAAAACCGATAGCTGTAGTAATGATAAAGTGCTATAGGAACCTGTCATCCCTGCACTTTGTCTGAGAAGAGACTCCACTTTTTTTTTTTTTTCCCCCTGAATACATATGTATGGTTTCATGGGAAAGATCAGGATCTCATTAGGATGTAATCTTTAGAAATACTGTAGTTAGGCTTCATAGCTTTCTGCTCTTTTATCCATTATTCCAGAGTCTCTGCGGAGGAAACTGATGCTTTTTTCCCCTTTTGAAAGGAACTATGTGACCGTTTTACCTTCAGTTTTCCCTTGCATTTGCCAGCCTGCAGTCTACTGATAGATTTTTTTGTAGCCAATTAATATATTTAAATTGGTGTTGCTGCTCTGTCAGCTGCTGTTCCCCAGCCTTGATGGCAAAAGTAGACAGATGGATGGGGGAAGGGACTGTTTCGTCAGGATGAATTTAGAGCATAAGGAATACGTTAAATTGACAGCCTTGCGAACTGAAGCCTTCTGATCGCCTGTGTCCTTGCAGTGT
>JAHREE010000248.1:120035-199486 GCA_033628505.1 Tringa tobata | reverse complement strand
TATGGTACCCGTAATGAGGGTAGTGAGGTTTTTACAGTCTGCTCAAATAGGTGTGTTGGAGAACTTCACCTGCTGCTGCTGGGGCCCGGGGGAAGGTATTCCTCCCCTTGTTGGGATATTATTTTTTTTTTATGTCTTTCCTGTTTCAGGACACGTATTCCAAGTTTGAGGTGATCTTTGATAGGCAACCTTGATTTTTTTTATTTTTAAACTTAGAGTAAAATGCTTCCATAGACACTTTGTTCCATAGACACTTCCATAGACACAGTTTTCCCTTTTATAGTCGTGAAATAGCAATTGCAGGACAACAATAAACTGAGAGTGTGGTGAAACATCTGTTTCTTGGGTTCTTGGAGCAGAGAACTAAATAAACCTTTACTGTGTCTGAGTCATTTTTCGAGAATAAAGTATGAAACAGCTATGTGTTTTGTCTCCCACAATACTTTTTCACTTCCAATGTGGGAGACCTTGTATACTTGAAAGTATATAGAAGATTCGAGACCTCCTTTTACAACAGTTAAGTCATCAACATTCATAATGTAGGGATTTTGGAGAAAGCCAATCCCATTTATGTGCAATACAGAAAATTAGATGGTCGCTTAACATGAATTCCTGACGCTGCTGTTTGATGGCACTTTATAATCAGTCTCACCTCACGGTAAAACACATTGGATTTGTCATGCACCAGCCTAACCGATACCTAAAAGCATGAAAGTCCCTCTTGCAGTGTATTTCACTGAAGTAGAGCCAAGATCTTCACATTAGTTGTTTTTAAAAGGAAAAAAATAATTATTTGTTTTCACAGCATATTGGCATTTTATCTTTAGATAGGAGAAAGCTGTTTTAGTTTTTTCAGGTAGTAACATCTTTTCTGTCAAGAAATCAGTAATTTCACTGTGAAAACCCTATGTTCATTAAAATATATATGCCAACTTTTTTCCCATGCTTTCCATTTTCACGAATGTTCCTCTGCAATCTAACTTCATCCCACGGCCACTTGGAAATCTAATCAGAAGTAAATTAGAGTTCACCCTTACATCTTGAATATTAAAAATATATTTTCATTAGTTCTGGAACTGTAAAGCGCTAAAGATGGGATGCAAATTTTCAAACTACTAATTTGACTCTGTTCTAACACTGCAATAATTTTTCCGGTTCGTACATTGCCTTTATGTCTTTATTTTTGTGTCTGCTAGATTATGGGTGTACTGAAAATGGCTTTGTGCATCAACCTTTGTACTTGGTTGGCGATAACAGCTTTTTTTTTGTTTGTTTGTCAGATTAAAGCACTAAATAAGCAAGCTTTCAAAAGATTGTTAAACAATATTCTTTAGATGTTTAAAGCAAAACAAAACAGAAAAGCCGAACACAAAAATACCCACCAGTTCACAGGGAAACAGGCTGTTCACATTAGGGTTCCTTCATCCCCTGAAGACATTGAGTTTGTTGTAAAAAGTTCAAGTAACTGTGGTCTTAATTCTCAATTTACTGGAAACTTACACAGTTGAAAATTGTGAGTTTAGTAAAAGTGTCAGTCTTTTGTATTCATGATGGAAAAACTATAAGTAAGCAGTACAAGATGCAAGCTGTGTAAAATCCACCCTCCTGTAAGAACTGAAACCATTATTTGATTGAATTGCAACTTAAAATAAATATGCTTCCATTACTGTTTACCTTTTTGAATTTATTGTAAGCTAACACTTTAAAGCACTTTTTCAGCTTCTCTTTTGCTGCTTTTCACTTCACTTTCATGTCTTTTTAGAAAGAAAATATATCTACATTCTCCTGAATGTATCTATATTTTCTTGAATAAAACTTTTACTGAAACATTTTTGAGCTTCAACTGAGTAAAAAGATATAATTTACTGTAATCCTTATATTTTT
Source organism: Tringa tobata (assembly GCA_033628505.1). NCBI lineage: Eukaryota > Metazoa > Chordata > Aves > Charadriiformes > Scolopacidae > Tringa > Tringa tobata. The sequence continues at coordinate 197,602 of JAHREE010000248.1, read as the reverse complement.
GCTATTACTTAGTTCAGTTAATCTTTCAATTAAGACCTTGTTCTTTAAGGGTCTCTTTCCCTTCTCCCCCAGCTGCGGGTTAACACTTAATCAAAAATAAAGCTGTGTTTCTTTTTAGGTAATACATTTCAAAACTTCTCTATCTTGTTCTGAAGAAGTCCATATAGTATGTGTAATTGAGTTGAATTACATGCTGCTTTTTTAAAGACTGCTTTTTGTTTCTTTTCCCTGCTCTTGGCATTGGGACATAGTTATCTTTATTTTTCTGTAGAGTTCATACTTATCAGAATGAGGTATGCTAATCTTATATACCGTACTTTGCATTTACTTAATATTTTCCATTTGCAGATCTTAACTGATTTTATAAAACATTTATGTGGAACTATGAACACTCTTTCAGAAGTATTATTGAAACTTCTCTAAGAGTTGGATCAGTGTTCTTGTTAGCCTTACTACACTGAATTGGAAATTTGGAGAATGTGGCTTGGAGTGTCTGAATCTCAACCCTATGCACTTGGCATAGGACCTGGTCAGATTATATTGTGTTTAATTATTAAAGAAAAACTGAAACTTCAGCGATTGTTGTCTTGTGTATTCTAAACACAAGAATGTAAGGTTGTCTGTACGCAGTCCCTCTTGAAGCTTGTGTCAGTGTTCTTTTTCTGATAGTGGTCAGTGTCAAATACTAAAGGGGAGAGCATATAACTTCCTTAGCTTCATGAACCAAAAGTAATATTTGTATTTTTTACAGCTCTTAACGGATTACCTCTCTCAATTTGTTCAATTTCTTCTGAACCTAACCTTTAGTTTCCACACTGGTCTTGAAGCAAGGAGTTACACAATTTAGCTGTACCTTTAATGAGAAATTCCTTTATTTGTTTTAAACCATTTACGTGGTGCTTTAATTTAACATCTCTGGTTCTTGCACATGAGAAACTGTAAATGATCTATCTTCCAATTTTTAGGCAGTTTGTGGGGTTTTTTTAATAGGTCTTTTGCTATTCCTCTGCTGCTAGTCCTTTTACATTTTAATCATCTTCAGATGGAAGAATTCAAGTCTCTAATCTTTCCTGATAAACAGGTAGAAAGCTACTGTAAACTTCTCTCTTTTTTTTTTTCTTTTGTCCTTTTCTAGTTCTGTGTGTTGTTTTTGAAAGGTGTGTGACCTTGCACATAGCACTCAAGATGTTGAGCTAACGTGAATTTATAGCATAGTGTAATAATGTTTTCTGCTTGTTCTCTGTTCTGTTAGTAGTGATTTTTAATGTTCTTGTTCTTTCTGTGAATGCCACTGAACAATCAGCTGGTATTTCCGTAGAAATATACGTAGTAACTCCATAGTCTGTTTATTTACAGCTAATTTATGGCTTATTACTGCAAATAAATACTTCTGGTTTTGTCCAGGTGTATTGCTTTGAACGTATCAACACTTTCTTCTGCTTTTTTATCATCTGGTCATTGAGCGCTGTGAGATCCTTTGCAGCTCTCTGAGAGCATACCAAAGATTTGTCACCTTGCTGTTCATCTTTTCCAGAAGGTTTGTTAATACATGGAACAGGTTCTTCTTTCCGTGCCTGTGGGACTCCTTTGGTCATTCCAGGCACTTTGAAAGCTGATCAATTACTTCTTCTCTTTGTTTCCTGTTCTTAAGCCAGCTAGTTATTTATGAGGAGCCCTTTTCCCAGTTTAACCAAAGGCAGTATTGCTTCTTTAAGAGTCTTTGAGAGAGATTGTCAAAAGCTTTTTGAAAATCCAAGTATGTCACAGCATCCCTGTGCTCTTTCAAGGTATCAGATTTTCCAGGCAGTACTTTATCTACAAGTGGCACCTTAACACCTCCCCATTGTGTCATATTTATCTAAGTGTCTGTGAACTCTGTTCTTTCTGGTTTGCACGGTACAAGGATCATCACCATATCACAACTTTTCCCATTAGTAGGAGTAGACTTACTGGTTTATAATACTTTGGTCTTCCCCTGGGACCTTAACTTAGTGTCCTGTTTGCCATCTCCTACTCCTCTGGTACTGAGACCACTTTAGGTGATAAGACCATAGTAACAGAGCAGCAATTTTGTAAGTAATTTTCTTTACAGCTCTTAATGCTGTGTGCGTTATCTGGTTTCAGCAGTTTGTTTCAAATACTTTTTTGTTTTGTTTTGTTTATGTTTTAAATAAGTCCCATCTGTTGTCTTTTCATGTTGGGAGACACTTCTGTTGACTTGTCACCTGTCAAGAAGTTTTGACATAAGCTTTTCTATGAGCTTACTGACAGAAAAGGGGAGAAATATCTGCTGGTGAAATTTTTTTAAATTTTGTTTCTGGGTTTGTTTTTTTTTTTTCTGTTTCTTAAGTTTCTAAGACTGCCCTGTTCTATAATTTTATCTGTACAGTTCATTGCCTTTGTTTATCCATGTTATCTTGTATATTTTTCACAGAGACTTTGCAGTTCAGTATGTTCTTTGAACTTTAAATGCTGCTGTACTGAGTATTTCTGTAACCCATTCAGGTCCTGCTCAGGTTCCAATGATGTCCCCAAATGGTTCAGTGCCTACTATTTATGTGCCTCCTGGATATGCCCCACAGGTATGTCTCTTCATTTGATTCTTACTTTATTTCTATTCGTGCAAGTTACGTGAGTAGAACCCGAATAGCTAATTCAATAAATTGGTCAGGCGAGTAAATAAGGGGAGATGTCCTGTAGTATCTTGGTGATAGGAGACTTGTCATGATGTATATGCGCTCGTTTAGTTATATATTAACTACTTACATGACAATAACAAGCACAGTTCCTTGTTGAGTTCAGGATCCTAACGTACTCGGTGCTCTCTGAACATAAAATACAATCATGACCCAAATTGCTCATTTTGCAGGACTTGAATTCTGGGTTAGTGAATGTTTTCTCTTGGCACCAATATAATTTTATATATATACATAGTTCATGTTGGGAAGTTCCCTGCAGGTAAGGAGTAAAACAGATCAATTAGAAAAAGCATAGCAAACAACATGGAAAAAATGTCAGCTGTCCATTGGAGATAAATTATGGTATAATACGTGTTTCCACAGCTTATCTTAAAACAGGGCTCTGATTTTCTCACTGCTGTGTGATTCCTAATTTAGGTGCCTGAAAATTAAATGTGAGCTAGATAACTTGGATGTTCTTTGAAGCAGATTAAAAGGATGATTCCTTTCGGCTATTTTGGACACTTGTATTATAATGAGATGTGTGGCTTTTTAGATGGTGTCTCTTTCTTTCCCTCAACTATAAAACGAGCCCAGGGGTCAGTAGGTCAGACCTGGAAGTTAGAGCAGATGAATACCACTCTCCATAATGTATGTCTTTCTCATGATGTTCTGTTGTTGTGACCAGTCTACCCCTGACTCAGTGTGCACCCCATGGTGTACACTCAGAAGAGACTACAACACGTAAAATACAATCAAAAAACCCACAGCGTCCAGCAGATGTTGGACTTACTATCTGAACTGCATAAGAATTGTCATCTAGCCAAAGAGAGTTAGGTTAGGCAGACTAATACCTGGCATCTCTATGGTTTTACCTTTCATGTGTTGAAAGTTGGCTGATAAGTTGATTCATATATCCTTCATAGTTGTGTTCCCAAACAGGCATAAGAAACATGAATTAAAAATAATCAGGAAAGTCCATTTATCTGTTGTTCATAATAAAAAGTCTTGACTCCTGTTAGAATTCATTTTTAAAGAGCTGGAAATATTTTTTGAGGTTGATGAAGTGTGAAATTTTACCATACTTAATTTCAGCTGATGAAGTACTTAATGTTTAAAAAGTTGTGTAACCTGTGACAGTCTGAGTGATCTGTATGAAATTCACTTATCCTTTCTTTGAGGACAGCTTGCAGCGGACAGGCTGAAGGACTGGGCCTTGCTGAGGCACACTCGTTAGCCTTTCACTGGAGCTTGTTAGTGCAAGAAGTGTTGTGCTAACACAGCTCTCTGGAATTGAAGGTGCCTCACATCTATCCAGCTCAGAGAACAGGTGCAATGAGCTCATGTCTGCTGTTTTCATCTGAGTAGAAGTATCACAGCCCAGGAAAACCTGTAGTTTGTAGGGCTTCTGAAGTATTTACTGCTAACAAAACATACCAGCCGTTGTGGTTTATGATGGAATTCCTGTTACAAGCTGGAAGGTTTGATAGTGGTCTTGAAGACAGGAAGGTCTAACACTATTGAGCTAAGAGTTTTCCCAGATTTAATGCAGTCCCAACAAATTAACTTACGTGGTTTCTTCAGGTATAGCATATTTTTAAATGTCAGGAACTGCAGGTTTTGAGAAAATGGAAACCAGCTAAATGTCTAAAACCGTCAGCCTGGAAGAACAACTTCAGCATAGCCATCTTTTGTCTATCCATTTTCATTTAGTTTTATTATGCCTCTGCTTGCTTCAATTCCTGTTGTGCAGTGATACAGCATACTGTCCTCTGTTGGAAGTTGGGGGTAGAATAGAAATACTATAGAATAAAACATATTTATTTTTCCCAGATCACATAAATAAGAAGTGACTCGTAAGTTGATTTACTTCTCCCCTTCTCTCCTTTTGGGACTGGAGTTCTAAAACTCTGAAAGAAAACAATTATCGTGGAAAGGTTTGGGTTGGAAGGGACCTTAAAGATCATCTTGTTCCAACCCCCCTTTCACTGGAACAGATTGAGAAAGCCCCATCCAACCTGGCCTCGAACATTTCCATGGATGGGGCATCCACAGCTTCTCAGGGCAACCTGTTCTAGTGTCTCATCACCCTTACAGTAAAGAATTTCTTCCTTATATCTAATCTAAATCTATGCCCTTCTAGTTTAAAACCATTACTGTTCTACAGTCCCTGATAAAGAGTCCCTCCCCATCTTGCCTGTGGGCCCTGCTTAGGTACTGGAAAGATGCTAGAAGGTCTCACCAGAGCCTTCTTCATATCCATAGCCTTCTTCATTCATCTTCTTCAAGCTGTCTGTAGTGAGTTTTCCAGTGATGTTTGGTTGGTTCATTCAACCAAACAGGTCTATGCTGGAATTGTTTTGCTAGCACAATTAGGATAATAGATGAATTGTTTATTTTTTAACTTAAGATGATATACTTGACATGGTGCACTTAGTGCTTCTTGGAGGGTTTTTATGTGTGTTGTTGCCTGGTAGAGGCTTACCATTGAGTTGATGTTTGATTTAGAGACACAGTTACAGACTTGTCAAACTCTTCATTTTACACTATTAAACTTAAGGTTCCTATTGCTATGAATCGGGTATCTATTTCTGAGTTACTTAGGCTGTTAGCAGACCCAAGAAAACAAATAAATTATAAACTAAGTAGCCTGTTGGTTTGGTTTTTTTTATGGAAGCTGCTCCTCTGTAATCTGAATCTGCTCATAAAATCATGATAAATTGCAAGGTTTTTTTGTGTAAGCAAAAAGGACTTAAATAATTAAAACGATGTTTCAGTGTTTAGAGAATTTCATTGGACAGCAGAAGTTCTAGTCATATTTACTGTTGTGAATATATCCTGCCTTTTAGATGCCACACTGCTATGGTAGCACAGATATGAAGAGTGTTGTCTTTAGTGAAATTACTCTTTCCCAATAAGGGACAAGTTTTGTATACCAAAAAGAGTCAGCCCATTTTTTAAAGTCACACAGTATGTTTGTATTTTACAGTTGTGTTCACTTAGGCCATTTATATTAATTTCCAGCTCTCTATTTTTTTAAGTAAGGTGCAATCAGCTCTGCTGTGTACATACTTTTATGTCTTCTGAATGTTACTGCATATGCATAGAGATCTTCATTCTGCCATTACACTGGAAGCATACAGCTGTGTTTACATAACTGCCAAGTTAGTTAGTGAATTTCCTAGTCCAACCTCACTTACTTGCATTGGTTCAGCTGGGACAGTTTTGGGGTGTACAAATTAGATGTCTGTCAGAGAAAACAAAAGCAGAAGCTGTGTTCCAGAGGTACCAGATGCACACTAACCCCTAATGGAGACACAGTAAAACCATTGATTGATCCTCCAAGCAGCTTCCTATGATGGACTTGATGGAGGTGTTCACACCAGGGCATGGGACTAAATCAAGCCAAGCATAATACCCTTAAGCTTAAACAGTGGACTTGAAAGCAGCTTAGCACTAAGTGCTTTGATGTATTGATCTGCTGCCATTGCACCAAGTTACTCATTGGTGTATGTGTGCATGTCCCCACCTTGTTTCAAAGGTCAGTGAAAACTTAAGTCACGGGGTGCCTTGTCCCCTGCTTTTGAATATAGTCATAATATTCTATATTCCTTTCTTTTTCTCCCCCTTTTCTGGATGTTTCATCCAAGAATTTAGATTGCAGTCCCTGCTGTGGCATTATTTTACTAGAAAGTGGAGAACAATTTATTCATTAGCATTCCAGACACTAAAGTTATTGACACCATGATACATACAAGGTAAACTATGTCAAGCTAATCTCTAGATATTACCAACAGTCAAGTATTTTTGTGAATTTAACACTAGTCAGACAAACATCTAGAGAGGGTCATGATGGCAGTATTCCCTGTCTGTGATACGCTTCAGGGAGGGACTCCTGTTTCTGGTCCAGTTGATGACTGACCCTTGTTTAGTGAAGAGTATTTTTTGCTTGGGTGCTTTGTGCCTGCTCTCCACCAGACCGCTACACCCACCAAATCGCTTCTAGGGAGCAATCTAGTTGATATACTGTAGAACCAACCACAGGATCAGTGTAGTGGAAACAGGACCCTGGGGGGCAAAGTTAGGCTCATGCTGTAAATATACCCAGTTGTTTATAAGATGTTGTTACAGTCAGATATTTTTCCTCATCACATTGAGAAATTATTGGAATTACTGCAGTTAATACACTTAAAAAGAACAGAAATTGCCCTTTAATAGTCCTGTTTTTTCTTAGACTCTCATGTTTTTCTTTCCTCAAATTTAAGGGTTTTACCACGACTAGCTTTGTTTAAGTATCTATAGAAACGTACCTTTCAGTCTGTCATTCCAAACACATTAAGTCTTTTGCTTGTTACTAAGCGTTTCTCTTTTTTGGTGTGTCGTGTCTCTCCCTGTACAGGTTATTGAGGATAACGGTGTTCGAAGGGTTGTGGTGGTCCCCCAGGCTCCAGAATTTCATCCTGGTGGTCATGCAGTGATACACAGGCCTCCGCATCCCCCACTGCCTGGCTTCCTTCCTCTTCCAGCCATGATACCCCCTCCACCACGTCATATGTATTCACCTGTGACCGGAGCCGGTGACATGGCAACACAGTACATTCCACAGTACCACACCTCACAAGTATATGGCGACATGGGTAAGTAGCTTGCTGAATATTGCAAGTTCTGTCAAAGGAAATAATGCTCTACTCATTTCCAGCATCTGTTACGCTGATGTATGTGCTTTATCAGGGAAGTTCTTTATAGCTCGAGTGGAAGCAATACACAAAAGTTTCATGAGGATACCATTGTTGTTTTTACTGAAGCTTATTATTCTAGAAGAAGTTCTTTTTGTTAATTTGACTCCTCTGTTCACTGACCCATTAAAAATACAGGTTATTTCTTATGTGTATCAGTTACAGGTTTGCCCAGGACAGCAATGTGGGAAGGGTTTGCAGTGATTCAATTGATGTCTTTGCCTGAGATTAAATGTTTAAATCCATACCTGAGCACTGTTTTGAGGTCTGTGTCTTGCAGGTACCCTGTTTGAAGCATGAAACAGGAGTTTTTAGTATTGATTATGAAAAAAATAATCCTATTTTTCATAAAACTGTATGCATTTAGTCCAATGTCCGTATTGAGGACCAACTTGAGTAATCAGGTGCCACAAACCTAAACTGAATATTGTAGTTGAAGTTGTCTTTGGCAGTGTTATTGACATCTGCATTTAATGCTGTTTAGTGGCAAAGCATATGTGTCTGCTAACTCAGGGGTTGGGTTCTTAGACTAATATTTACATTTCTGGTAGACTTGCCTTTCTTCAGATAAACTTCTGCTGTAAAGCAGGTGCTGACCTTGAAAGACTTTCAGAGAGCAGTGCCAGGTTGCTGTTTTTAGAGAAAGAAGCATAAGCTATGGGAGGAGAGACTAAACACAGCTTTGTCACATCGCTGTAGATATGTAGGTTCTCAGTGTTCTGTGCTACTCCTAAAATCATCTAAACGTGTCCTCCATGCAGTCAATGTGCTTAAGAAGTCATCAGCTAAGAATATAGTGATGTCTTGATCTTGCTGAAATTCTTAGTGTTTGTGTATTCTTAAGATGTACTTTATTTCTTTCTTGCACTACTTTGATAACAGTACATTATTAGATGCTCTTTGGGTGCTTACTTATATTTTTATTAATTTCTTGGTTTCCTGTAGATGGCAGTTGTTTTAGTTTGCTAAATTAAGAGATTGGAGCATGATAATTAAATGCATAAAAGATAAAGGATAATTCAGAATGGAATAATATTTTTTAGATTTCTGCTGCTAGGTTATATCCCTTTAAATATGAATTCAGTGATAGTGTGCCAAACCACTAATGTAATCAAAAAATGGTAAGTGGGATTTGCTTTGTTTTAAATATATATGGAAAACGGCCTTGGATTTAGGGAATTAGAAGACTAGGGATGCTTTGATTTGTTACATATTTTCAACAGATTTCGTATCTAATTCTGGACCACTGACTTTGGCTATGGTTTTCAGAGGTCAGTTAGGCTCCTATATGAGCAACCTGAATATGGGGGGTGTGTGGTGGGAACAGAAGTACTTAGAGTGTGGTGGTTCTTTAATAAGAGCATTTAAGTCTCTAATAGTAGTGAAAATCAAATTTCTAAATTGTCACAGCTTATTTAGTAGCCCTCTGTCAAATTTTTGGGGAATTAAGCTGACCTATAAAAACAGAAACTGAAAAGTTCTCCGATTTTGTCCATCTTGCAAGGAATCTTTTATTTAATCTTGTTTTCTATACTTCCTCGCACATAAGGAATAAGGAATAATGAACTTCATTCTTCAGACTGAGTGATCCAACTTACCTGAAAATGAGCAAATTCTATGCTGGTTTTGAAAGATGTATTTTTTTCAACGCTTTCATCATTTATCATAGACCAGGTTACACCGAGGAAAGAGTTGGTGCCGTGTGGTGCACTGCTTTAAATTCACGAGTCAGTAAGCTGGTTCTAAGCTGTTGTGGTTTAAACCCAGCCGACAAGTAACACCACTCACAGCCACTCGCTCACTGTGCCCCTGCTGCCCCGCAGTGGGGTGGGGAGGAGAATGTGGGAGGAAAAAGTGAAACTCATGGGTTGAGATAAAGACAGTTTAATAGGACAGCAAACATAGAGAGAATAATAATTAATATATACATACAAAGCAAGTGATATACAGTGGAATTGCTCACTACCCTCTGACCGATGCCCAGCGCATCCCCAAGCATTGATCACCCATCCCCTTGGCCAACTCCCCCCCAGTTTGTGTACTTAGCATGACATCATGTCATATGGAATATCCTTTTGTCCAGTTTGGCTCAGCTGTCCTGGTTATGCTCCCTCACAGGTTCTTGTGCACCTCCTCGCTGGCAGAGCATGGGAAGCTGAAAAGTCCTTGACTTAGTATAAGCACTGCTCAGCAACAACTAAAACATCAGTGTGTTATCAACATTATTCTTGTACTAAATCAAAACCACAGCACTATACCAGCTACTAGGAATAAAATTGACTATTCCAGTTGAAACCAGGACATAAGCATGAAGGTGAAATGGATAAAAATATTAGAATTGGACAGAAACGTTCACCAATCTGCAGTTTAATTTTTTTCATTACATTTTTCATTACTTTTTTCCAAAGTCACATTTTGACTTCGAGATGGGACTTTGATGATACTGCAGGAATGCCTCAGATTACTGTATAATGTACTTACAAGATGTAGCCATACTATCTTCAGTCTTTTAGTGTCTTTCAGTTGCCCTATGCTTTTGTGGGGCTTTTCCCTGTTGATTTCTGCTGAAGCGCCGTTAAAGTAAGAGGTCTAGTTGCATACCAAAACTTAAAACTTCTGTATTTTTTATTCAGCATTAAAGCAAACCTCCTCCCATGTAATAAAGTAGCACTTTTTTTCTGTGTTGATTTTATCCTGTACCTTACAGCTCAAGGAAGATTATAGAAACATTTTAAAAATAATTTTTAAGTAGAAAAAAGATGCACCAAGGAAAGATTGCACTTTCTCCTTTAATATGTTGTTAATGTCCAATTAGTGTATATGTTTACCTGCTGGACACTTCAGTTTTCCAATAGGAGCAGAGATGTAATTTTACACACAAGTGCGCACTTAATGCACATAGCATTTTTAAATAGATTTTTAATTATATTCTGTTCTTAGTGATTATTTAAAATTTTTTTCTCTTTACTTTCGTTTAGATACTTTGCCTGGTCATGGAAGATCCAACTTTAGAGACGAAAGGTCTAGTAAAACATATGAAAGGTTACAAAAAAAATTAAAAGATCGACATGGAACTCAGAAGGATAAGTTAAACAGTCCTCCATCGTCTCCTCAGAAATGTCCATCTCCTACAACTGAACATAATGGACTTACAAAAGGACAGGATGCAGCTGGTATAAGCACAGGTTCTACCAAAAGCAAGTCTTTGGGTAAAGGAAAAAGCAATTCTCAGACAGAGGCAGAAGTAGAAGGTAAGTGTTAACAAAGATAATATATATAGTGCAAGTCCAGTGTCTGGCTGAGCATAGCGTGTTTAGATAGAACACGACACTTTGACAGTCTTGGAGTTGAGTAGTAGCCCATAACTGCCCTGACTTGCGTAGAATGGAGTTAAGGGTGATCCACCTGCTCATCACATTGGAACAATGAGCCTAAGAGAACAAAACTACTGACATGCAATTCTCTATGTAGATTTGAACAAATTTTTAATTAGTCATACTTCATAACACTGTTTAAAGAAATATCTGTGCTTTGTCTGAAGTTATTGGTGCTTACATTTTAAGGAATCACTGAATATTGATGGCCTGCTTGATATTGCAGAAAACATGGAAAGAACCAGGTGTCTGATACAGGAAACGTCCGTTCAACTTATTAAAGAGGAGTATTTTGTAAAAGGAGTATTTTGTTACATTAAATTCACATAACATCTGTCCCTACCAAGTCATTCTTTGTAGAAAATGAGCGGTGCTCACACTAGTCTGTGTGAGTTTGTAAGTGAGTTTCTAAGACGCTACCACAGGGACTGTGTTTCTTATTCATACCTTTATTTCACTGGAAAGCCTGTGATCTCATAAATGGACTGAATTCACTCAAATCTTGGCCATGCAGTTGTTGTTGAATCTGATGATGTGTTGCTATGCAGCTTTCAGGCCACTGACGTTGCACTTCAGATTCAGAACATAACGTCAAAGACTTCTCATCAGCCAAGTACAATTTTTTCAGAACAGGGATCTGTAACTAGTGATGCTGAGGGAAATATACTATGATTTTCTCAACTCACTGAAGTTTGCTTTGAAGTGATTATTTAATTGCCACTGTGTATTCAATTGCTGTAAACCAAAAGGAATCTGAAGAAAGTATGTCTAACCAAGACCAGGAAATCTCAACCTACAACAGCCGTTTAAAATCGTGTAGATGGTACCCTCTGAAAGTTTAGTACCAAGAGATACCTTTGAGATACAGCCTGAATTCAGAAGTTGGGAACTACTACTCCTCCAAACTAGAATATTTGTCGCTAGAGTGGCATTTGTCTTGGCTTCTGTTTACTTTCTGTTAGTTGGTATTTGTCTGTGAACTAACTTTACCAAGGCACAGGTGATAAAATGTAGTGTTGCTCACATAAGTTACAAAGATTATGTTATAGAAGCATTTTATATGAAAAATGCTGAAGTCCACTTTTCAAAATTATTTAGTTCAGGAGACATTTTGGAAAATTATGTACTGTGACTTAGATTTGTAATAACAAACAGAAGTCAGAAATGCTTTTAATTAGTTTCATTTGACCTGTTTGTTTTTTTAAAGAATTTTGTCAGGCTAGGTTTTTCTTTATGTTTTAGTTTCAGGCAGCGAATTAAAAATGCTTGGCCGCAGTGAATTAAAAATGCTTGGTCACACCTCCAAAATGGACTAGCCTATTCACTTATATTATTGAGAATATAAAATTTTAATATTGTGGAGGAGAAAGCGCATTAACCACTTTTGATAAACTTTGAGTGCTTTATAAAGCTCAGCTGTACCTTCAGCTGAAACAAAACGCCTTAGATTCTTTCCCTGAGATGTAACTGAAGGCTAAGCTGAGGTTTGCCCTTGCAATTGAAGGAGGCCAACAGTGGTACCAGTTGTCTTCCAGCTGATGTGCAATAACATATTTAAACTACTGTAACTTGACTGCATCTGCATCCAAAGAAAAATCTATAGGAAATATCTCAGCCAAGAGCTTAAGTTCTCCAAAGCAGTAGTTTGTTTAAAGTTATACATTAATAAAATATAATCAGGCTTTCTGTGTTCCATAAATCATAGAACAGATTTAGAAATAGTTTTATATGAGCAACTTCTTCGGGAGTTTTTTTGGGTTTATGTTGCCCTAGATGAATGCAAGTTGGCAAGGTGTTCTGTTTTAGAAATACTTTAGTCTACATGCAATTGTTGAGTTTGAATAGCTATTTCACTCTAAAGTCACTGAACAATATTCATGGGTACTTCTTGTTTGTTTCGATTTTGTTTTTTAAGAAAAGGATGAAGAAACAAAAGCACTTGAAGCACTTCTTTCTAACATAGCCAAGCCGGTGGTAAGTAAATAAAGCTTTCCATAGAATCAGAGTGTACCTGTTCCTATTTTACACGGTTACACCTCCTTTTCTCTCTCCAAGTTCAAAGGATCTTTAACTTCCCTCACTAAAGAAAACTCGCTTAACTTATAGTCACTGAAATGTAAATGACCACGGTAGTTTTTAGTATATTAACATTTATGAAGCTAAAATTGTCTTGACACTTATTATGTGGAATTCTTCTGGGCCACTCTGTGAAATCTCAATATTAACAGATTTATAAAAGTATGTATATAGAAAGAGCTTGTAACGTTGCCAGTAACATAGTGGTGATGCTTAACATAAGATGATCCTTAACATCATCTCTTATTATAAAATTTGTTCTCAATTTCCTGTAACATTGTGTAATTTTAACTGTCCAAGCAACAATTTTACACACCGGATATCTCTAGTCATGAGAGATATTTGGTGAGGTTTTGGAAAACCTTATTTGAAAAGTAAACAAGAGTTACGACGGATTTCTCTTTAAGAATCTCTGACATCTCCAGGAAAGAGAGACATAAAATTCTCCAAGGAAGGTGGCTGTCAGCAGTGGGCTTCTGCCTTGCTTGCTTGAAAAGCAAGCTGTTTGTTATTCTTACAAGCAGAGTGATAATGAAAGGGTGATGGGAGTCTGAATGTCTTGTTGGCAAGACTCAGAGTGGTGAGGATAGTGGGCAGTGGTAGCAAGAGACTGAAACCACGTGAGAAAGATGAAGATTGGTGAGGCAAGGATACCAGAACTTTCTTGAGAGACTAAAGGGCTGAAGTCTGGGGTGGAGTAAATGAGGAATATAGACTGGAATGAAGAACTGTTGATTAGGACGAGACTTCGAGAAACCGGAGTAAAGGGGTCGGAAGGGGTTATGGCTGTAAGAAATGAATGTAAGTCTACATCTGATAGCACTGACTGTTATCCAGGACCTGGAATGTAATCCAGCTTTCCCACATCTCATCTTTCTTCTGACAGCAAGTATCTGCAAAGTCCTACCAGCAGAGGTTTTGTTTTGCTGCCTGTTGTTGCACTGCCTGGCTGTGCATCTCATCTCCACAGATGTTAGCAAACACCTACTGCTATCACTCTGTTACATCAAGCAGTAGAGATTTGTGCAGTGGATCTGAAGGCTCCAGGCTTGGTGTAGGATGATGCCAAAAAGAATTGCAGGGAGTCCTTTGCTATTAAAAAAATATAGATGAATACATGTATCTATAAATATATAAAATATAAATAAGATATATATACACACATATTCTAGGAAAATACACATCAAAATACTGTTAGAAGAATTCTATTCTGTTCTCAGAGTGAAGCAGGAAAGATTTTGTACTGATGCTGGTCCATTGTGTTCAAGTTTACAATAGCCTTTTTTTTTTTTCTTTTAACACAGCAACATACTGTTCTTTCTGTATGGTCCCTGCCGTTCACTGTACAAAACACACCTGCACACCTGCTTTGGGAATGGATCAGGGCTGTGTAGCTAAACAGAGTGGTGTCTTTGACCCCTTTTGACTCTGAGTCATGAGAGTCTGTCCCAACAAGGGAGCACATGCCAAGTTTAGCCACAGACTGTATCAGAATGGATGCAGAAATGAATTTTGCTGCAAGGTTAGCTTACTGCAAGGTAGTGCTCTCACTGGGGCACGCTGGACAACAGTGTTCTCAGTGGCCCTGAAATCATGAGTGCCTGCTGTGCCCTTCTTAACTTCCTGAGAATGTGGATGATCCTTTTTATCCTGACTAAAAGCAGGGGGATCAATTCTGTAGATGTATGTGGAGTCCCAGTGCTCAGGGCATAGGGGATGCCATCCAAGTCTGGGGCATCTGGTCAGTGTCTGCATTGCCAAGGGGAATGACAATGCTGAGCTTCCTGGGGTGGTCAAAGTGAGACTGTGAGAAGTATAAGAAATATTAACAGGTGGTGTCTTCTGCTATGTTGCTAATGATATATGAAAAAGCAATGGAGTGCCAGTACTGTCTGGTTTTCTTTCGCTTCCTTCCACCCTCAACACTCAACCGTCCATACCTTTTAGGCAGGCATGCTATTTCCCCTCCACACCATGTCCTGTGTGCCTACAGGTGATCTCTTTGCAGACCTCAGAAGACATCACAGGCTTAGGCAGTAGTAGTCTGCTACGGACTAGACAGTATACACAAGGCAGAAAGCCAGACTTCTAGCACTTGGAGAGGCTTATGCTTTGCAAAGGCAAGGGACTGTCAGGGCTGTAGGTGGGTGGAAGTCTAGCTGATGTTACAGCTTGGGAAGGTGTGACATGATAAGAAAAAGAGAGACTGTGTTACCTACTAAGGCCTTGCAGCATCAGAAGCAACCCTCCCACAGTTTCTCCAAGGAAACATTTCCTCACCCTCCCACAAGTGAACCAAGAGATTGTGATTTTTGCACCTTCCATTTATAGTTCTTTTTAGAAATATGCCTGCAGATTTTTGATTAATGTTTTGCTTGAAGCACTCACTGTGGGAATTGTGCCATGATGCTGCTCTTGATGGATCACATACACCCTGTTTCCTGATTGAACTTCAGTGCTGACACAGGCAGTACTGGATACTGGCTGTGATGGTGGTCAGATGATTGTACAGGTGCTGTCAGCTAGAGTGTCCATTGCACCATATCCTGCTTCAGAAAGCCCAGAGTATTGCTGAAGGCTGTGACCTGTCCTATGCCTTAACTCTCAGTCCAGGGCATGCACGTCTAAATCAGGTGGTGGGCTCCATGGTGTGCTTTCATTCACACATCTCTTTCAGTTCTGTGCAGTATGGGGCACATCAGCTTCGGTGCCTCCAAACTCCCATTAGTTGTTTTTATGAACATGTTCTCATTTTCTTAAACTTTTGCCTGTATGGATCCCCCATCCTTTCATATATGGCAGTGTTAAGTCAAGTTGGTAATGGAGTACTGCCACCAGGTGACCCTTCTACTTAGAGAGGTCTTGAACTTTTTGTACCCAGATATAAGTTGGAGCAGTTCTACAGATTGTACCGTGGTGAGTCTTCAGCATTTGAGCAGTCTCTAGCAGTTGTCATGTCCATTAACCAAACAACAAACAACAAAGCAAGCAGAAGAGGAGACAAGGGGACCTGAAAAGGCAAAAACAAAATGAAGAATGGAGCCGAAGGCTGAGTATTTAATAAGAGGAGGCAATAAGAACTCAGAATTTGAGGGTTGGTTATACAGCATATAAATCCCTCGGTAGGGCATAGCATTTTGTGGTTCATGCATGTTCTGTGTATGCTTGCGGGCTTTTAGGACGTGATGCATCTCGCTTACCAGTTAAGTACCTTGTGTCACTGTCTGAATACAATCCAGTTTGCACACGCTAAAACCGCTCTTTTGTTTGACCCCAATGGTGTGTGAAGTATAGTTAATGAGGAGACTCACTTTTGGAGCTGAAGTGCTAATGAAGACTTGCCCACCTCTTAGTTTCCTCAGTGCTAGGGCCTGACTCAAGTATTGTACTCTGCTTTGCAGAAGCACACAGTGCTCATAGCTGGAGCCAAAATCAATTGCAACTGCTTGAATAAGCACATAAAGTAATAAGTAATGCCAAATTTTCTGAAAAAACCACTCGTGAGTGTGTCAGGGTACCTAAGAATAGTGGATTCTTCTGACCTTAATCTTTTTTCTTCAAAAATACTATTTTCCTCCTTATATTGCAGAGATTTTTTTAATATATGCTAGTGTTTTGTGCTTAAGAACTGGCAGGAATTTTTGAAACTTTAGTAAATTCTTTTCCATAATAGAGCTTTGGCTAGTGTTAAAAAAGTCAAGTATTGGGATATTATTGAACATCAAGGATAAAGGACAATATTGAATAATTGCTTTTTAAGCAATAGGTAGTTACTGTCATGTGCTTGCATTACGTGAAGCTGGAGTTTTATGTTAAAATACTGTATGCTGACGTAATCTAAGACTGCCATAATGTATATAGACAGTAGAGAGAAGTTTTCTACAGGAAATGTTCATTTTAGCAATTCTTCATCTTTTAATACTTTGCTTTTGTCCCTTATTAATCGTATTGTCAGGAAGAAAATAGGTGGACCTAGATTTGTCTTTAAGAATGATTCTCTTATCTGGAAGTTGAATCTGAAAAGCAGTACCAAATGTTTTAGAAATGAGTTGAAAAGGACTTAAATTACATTCTCTGATTCTCTCTTGTCAGTGCTTGCAGCTGTGATTTTATTATTTTCTTTAAAGAATAGTTGAAAATACTCATACACCTATATGTGAATTTACTGAAAAGCTCCAGAACTTATGGAATATGTAACATCATATAGAGTGTAGGTCCAGAAGAAAAACCTTGATGTTACTCAGTCCCACCCCTACTCTTCTTTTTGTCTCATTACTTGCCCCTCACATACAAGCTGTATTTCTGGGGACCCCACAGTCCCCCACTCCCATTCTCTGGGGTTGCAGAAACAAAGAAGATAGCAGCTTCAGAGGGATTCAGGTGTATGAGAGACAGGGTTGGGCATTAGTTCCAGTATTTTTACTTAACCCACCAGAGGGTTAAGTGTTGTACCTCTTGATCTGTTCTTTCTGCCCATGAGCACCTTCTTGTAGACCCTTAGGTACCTGCCTCTTAATGATTTGTTCTGTATTTCACTCCCCAGGGCTCCTCAGCAGGGCTTTACTAGTTTAGGCTTGGCTTCTTGCAAGTTCTTGGTGTATGTCATTGGTGGGAAACCAGTGTTTTAACCTGACCACTTGGTTTATTGCAGAGGCTCAGTTTCACTGGGCATCATCTACTGGGCCCAGTAACTTTGGTGTAGGTTGTGAATTTTCTAGTCCAACAGCGGGGTTACATAAGAAGGATAGGGATTTCTGTCTCGCTGCAAATGCAGGATGGAAATAACTGCTAAATGCTTCTTTCTTTCCTCCATCTTTTACATCCAACAATATCAGAGCAGGGCCTGACTTGGAACTTTCCTGATACTTTTTGTTGATTTTTTTTTTAATATCTTTTGTCTTTCATCCTGTTAGCTGTTCCCATTTCATTGAAACTTTTAACTTCTCCTGTAAATTCTGGTCAACTGTAGCTCATTTGCTAACATATTTCTTCCTTTTCCCCGTATGCGTATGTGTGCATATGTATGTATAGAGAATTTGTATAGTCTTTATACATTACAGATTTTTATGCACCATAAGGATGTGCTTAACTCCCAGCTTCTGTGAATATTTCTCACTTTGCATTTCTGATCGCGTTCGATTCCACTGACTTGCTTTTAAGCTTTGACAAATTGGCCACAGCAAAGCTTTAGCTCTTTGTAATATTCTTTAGTCGCATACTCTGTTTACACAAAGTAAAACAACCAGAACAACCTACATAGTCACTGGTTTTTAGCTTGGTACATAATACTGCTCCATTGTATTACAGTTACTGTGTTAACAATTGTCATCTATTATTTTAGAAGTGTTATGGAAGGTTTATGTGAGTTGACCAACAAACATTGCCTTTGGAAGAGTAACTAGGGGTAACAATTTTTCATCCAGTCGGTGACTTAAAGAACATTTCACCCTGTTCTCTGTTGGTGCTTGTTGGTGTATACTGATTTCCACTAATACTCTGGTTTTAATGTTACTAGTCTAAGTCCTGTGAGTTGTCTGTTACTCTGTAGTTGGTAACATTGTCTTCGGTCTCCCTCCTACTCTTCCGCTCTCTCTGTACTGAACAGTTGAAACCTCTAATCTTGTAATGTTCCAATAAAATGTAATGCCACCTTTCACTCACAGCAACTACATTACTTCTCTGCTGTGAAAGAAGATAGACGGGCTAAGATGTGTGAAGAGAAATGTAATCTGACAAGTGTATAAACCAGTTTGGCATTAGTAAAGTATTAAGTGGGACATTATGTTTAGTTCTAGGCAAAGCACTAAGGTAATGCAACAGCACAAGATAAGTAGAATGGTGAGAATGATCAGAGATTTAGGTAAGTGAGGGGATACACAAATGCCAACATTCTTCAAATAAATAAGAAACAACTGGAGAATAGAAGGGAGGATCTAATGTTCAACTCTGTGGTGGCTAGGACTAATAGGCTTCGCTGGTAGTAAGAGAGATACTGCATGGCCATTAGGAAAAAAAAATTCAACTGTTACAGTAGCTAAATGTAAGAATAGATCATCTTACAGTGGACCTACTAGTCTTGGAGCATAGTAGGTCCTCCAGGAACCCATACTTCTTTCCTTCAGTATCCCCTGCTACCTTCGGCAACCCGGGAGGGAGGGATTAAGATTGTCTGAGAGGGGGGGTTTACCACCTCAGATGCTTTCCACAACTCCAAAGACTTTCAGAAATGCGAGAATTGCACTGAGGTGGTTGTAGTTAGTGTAGTTTTTGACCACATCAAGATCATAGTGGAATTTCTCCTACCGAACTTTGACTTGTGTTTCCAAGAACTTCAGTGGGAAATCTTACTAGCATTTGATCCCTTTCAGAATGTGTTATATAGTCCTGTTAGCATATAAGGGCTAAGTGACCTTATTTCCAAGACATTAAAGCTCATCTTGTTTGATTTTTCCTCCTTTCAGTTTGTCTGTTATCAGTAACTCGTCTGCTCTCTGCTTCATTCTTGAAGTTGGCCCGTTGAGGTTTTGAGTTCAGTATATTATAGCAATGTAAGAGCACCTGTTGTGAAGATAGCATTTTGAGTCTGATACTCTGGTAATAGATTTCCAAAAGTAATTATTCACAAAATAGGTATATATATTAAAGTCATATTGTAAAACTAGTCATTTCATATAATGAAATGTGTTTTCAATTATCTGATGAAATAATTGGAAATAGCAGAAAGTGGAATATTTAAACCGCAATAGCAGACGTGCAGTATTAATAGGCACCCACAGATTTCTAGACTTCCTTCTGTAACGAATCCTAAAAATTCGTAATTGCATGCACACACCCATGCACTCACCTACAGCAATATGAGCATCCCCAGCCCCTTGCAGCATGTGTGGGTTTCAAGCAGCACCACTCTTCTGGGAGTGTGGGTGCCCATAACCCCACATCTCCTTTGGGAGACGTGGGTGCTTTAGCTTTGCATGTTAACTGCATTATTCCCTAAAATATGTTGTTCCCTACAATCTACTCCTCCACAGGCCACTGAGAAAGCTCTCCACCAGGTGACATGCACTCACCTGAGCTGTGGGTCCCTGCCTGCTGCATCCCAAACTCCTGTCACACCAGCTGGGGTCAGCTACTCACAGCATCCATCAGGCCTGGGTGGAGGTGGCAGTGGTGGCAGGGCTATTTCTCGCACTCTCAGGCCAGGTTTTGATCATTTCTCTGTTCCATTCCGGCATCTTTTATCCCTGGTATGAATTTTCATGCTGCTTTTATACTTTTGAAGCTGATCCCTTCTTCATTTCAGAAGTCTTTTTGTGATTCCCAGGTAACCATGTAATCCACCCAGGGGTTGCCACCTTTAGCACCACGAGTCTGTTGAGGCAAACGCTTCTCCGACAGTTGGAGGTGTTTCCCATATTTCTCTCACAGGAACTGTTGTTATCCAGGCCTTTCTGCAAAAGGTGGGCTGTGCAGGCAGGCACCACCACAGGAATTCTTCGGGATGTTGCCCATATATATATATATATGCGTGTGTGTGTGTATAGGTATATGTGCATGGACCTCTGTTCCCTAAGAGACTACTAGATTACACCCTCAGGTGGTTGTATCCCTATTAATGTCCTGATCAAACCCCATTTGCTGAGGTAGTTAACCACATAGGTTCTAATCTAATGGGAGAGTCTACTTGTCACAGTCATAATTAGATGCCCAAAGCAGTTTCTTCATGTACCTGCTACAGTAATGCCAGTCATTTTGAAGAAATTCCTGAGTTTCTATATATTTCATATGAAAAACAAGTCAACAAGAAGGTATTAAGAAAATTATAGTACTGATCATGTAAAAAAAAGTCTGAAACATTGCCGTTTAATAAAAGGACTGATTCTCAATATATGTTTGCCATCTCTTGTGCTTCATAAATGATGCAGTCATTTTTATGTAGCCCACAAGGTGGCATTTGTTACTTAGAAATGTGTTTGAACTCAGCCCTACAACCTCAGATGGCAGTTCTCTTAACGACATTTCTCAGATTTCCAGCTTGATTTCATCTATAAAAACTAATTAGTAGCTATTACATCAGTATAAATACTCTGATATGATAGTGATATATGATTTTCTTCTCTTTCATTTGGTCCTACGTGACAAGGCAGCATTTATGTGCAATAGCATTTAAATGGCAGAGATCTCAAAATTGTATTTCTACAGGTGTCAGACATTCAGGCAAGAACAGCACTGCTTATGTGGTCCCCTCCATCCAGTGATACCAGAGAGGATGCTGACAAGAATGACATACCAGATGTGTATACTTACGAAGTAATGATTTCAAGTACCGGAAAAGATGGAAAGTACAAAACTGTATACGTGTAGGTGTTCCTTAGTTTTATTTAATTGCTGTTGCATTGAATTATGTGGCTTAGAACCTCATTAAATCTGCCTGTTGTCCAGAGTAATTAGCAGTTTTGAAACAAACTCTCTTTTGAAACAAACTATTTTTTTCAGTAGAACTGGGGTTTTTTTATTACTAAAGTTTCTACCATCAATTAGAAATTAAAGATTTTCTTCTTAGATATTGGAAGCATGTTTTAATATCACTTAGCTGTATTTCAACCAGCCACACTAGAAACAACGCATTCTCAATTGGTGAGAAATACAAGTAGTGAGAAATACAAATTGTGTTTGTAGATATTTACTTCAGCACATGCTTGTGCTCCCAGTAAGATTATCCCTCGCTTCCCTGAAAATGCTCTTGGTAAGAGACAGTCTTAAGGTATGAAATAAAGTAAGTAGATTCACACAGAATATGACTCTAGCAGCAGCAAAACAAATAAAATTCTTTGGTTGTTTCATTCCTAATACAATGGTTTTCATTTTTTTGCAACTTGGAAAAATAAACAGAAAATTTACCATTAAGGGTGTAGAGCTCTAATAATTATAAGTCTTTGTATTTAGCTAGTTTATCTTAGTCACCTTTCATGGATTTTTTAAGACACAGCACGTGAATTTTAAGTTCGGTATCCCTAGAAACTTAGAGGAAGAGAAATGGGCTTTGCTAACATAAGATGATGTCAGTAATATCAGACTAATAGATGTCACTGAGGTGCCTTTTCTGTTTACTGGGCTCTAATAAGTAGGTATATGCAGTCATTTACAGTTTGAGATAATTGTTTTTGCAAAGCTGAACTGAGCTTCTAAAGGCCCTAGTACTTCAATGTTTTTAGTGTAGTAAAATACACATGTAGACATGCAGCTGATCTTACTGAGCAAAGAGGAAAATAATTACTCTTAAAAAAACCCAAATGAACAGAACAATAAAAAGCTCCTTAAAACCACCAGGGCAAAACAACAGGAATCAAATGCAAGAAGCCCCTAAAATAAGATAAATGCGTTTTCATTTTACTATATTTAGTAATAGAAACAAACTGTTAGCAGATATATTTCTTAGAAGGAGTATTAGGTGAATGAATTAGATGATACATGTCTGTTTAAATGTATGGGATTCTGAAACAGTCTCTTAAACTAAATTGTATCTCTTTCCAGTGGAGAAGAAAATAAAGTTACTGTAAATGATCTCAGGCCAGCAACTGATTACCATGCAAAGTGAGTATCTTCTTCTCTATTCATTAAATTCAGTGGAAATGTTTTTAAAGTTTCATTGGATTTCTGTATTTGCATAAGTCTTCAGAGATTCTTTACCACATCTGACCCTCCTTTGAGTCAAAAATCGGCATTTTTGGCTTAGCTGATCACTCGGTCTGTTTCGGAAAAAAGAAAATTGTCGCACCCTTGTCCAACCCCTGCTCTTTACTTCTCATGTCATGCCAGAACAGTGACATTTTTCTGTCCTTTGAGCCAGGCAGAGATGCTGGTTGCTTTCTCTGTTTCCCAGAAGCAGCAGAGGGAGGTACCTTGCAGAGGAACATGATCACTGCTGGCCACCTGAAGGTCAGGTTATGCTGCTTTCGCTTTGCTCCAACAGACCAGTGAATCTGACCCTGTATGCATTACTAATTATGCCCCTAGCTCAATGTAATTTCTAGTCTAACTTCTAGCAGAAGTTGCTGCTTCATTGTGCCCTACTGAAGAAATAGCATAGGATCGGAAAGATGTAGTTAGGTGTTCTCCTTTCCTCCTTTTTGACATATTGGAGGGTTGTCTTATTTCTTGGTTTAAAAAAAAAGCACAGTATGAATACAGCAGTTTATAAATGCCTAACATTGTGAAGGCCACCTTAAAAGTACTGCCTTTAAATGAAACAATTCCAAATGAAGAGCGCAACTTTAGAAATGACTGAATATGCAGCACGTGAGCTATTTGCCTCTGTTGACTGTGGAGAACCCCAGGTCTCCTGCGTACTGACCAGGGAACCAATTTAGGGGCAGTTGGTAGGAAGCCAAGGGAACAGAAGTGTGACAGAATAAGGATCCAACTCAGAAACATTGTGCCTCTTTCCACATGAGCTTTAGAACATGAGCAGTAGGGAAGAAGAGGAGGAGGATTTCTGTTGTGTAAGTCTTCTGATTAGGATTTGCTCAAACGGGAGAGCTACGTTCCTGGTCCTCAGTGTGAGAGGGTCTGTATCTCCTAGTGCTGTTTTCCAGGGTATTGTCCTGGTTACAAAACTGGAAGCAAAAGAGGGTTGGTCTGTTCTTCATCACACACTTCATTTAATCTGGGCTACTGTATGGCCTGCAGCACAGGTTCAGGATGAACGATAAATTGACTCAAAGCTCTTCATATGCAAGTGGTTTCCCTGTGATATTGTTCCTGTTTTTAGTAGTGTTTATCCACTTTACCCAATGATGTTTAAGTTGAAAATGCACGGAGCATAAGGGTCAGAGCCTAGGAATTTTTTTTCCTATATAAGTCCTTTTTTATCAGGCTATATTCAGGTTCTTTCTTGCTGACAAATTGCATATTTGCAACTGTATGCAAGCACAAGCAACTTTGTGTGCAACATTAGTCACTGTTTAAATGTCTCTCCCTGTTCNAAGCACAAGCAACTTTGTGTGCAACATTAGTCACTGTTTAAATGTCTCTCCCTGTTCGTGAAATCGAGAAAGCCACGTTTCCTGTGACTTGCTGTTCATGCAACAGGAACATAAAAAGATTTTTACATCTTCATAAGCAGGCAACACAAGTCTTACAGCAGTGGTCAGAGGAAATGTTGGGGGGGGGTATTGGTTTTCCTTTCTAAGGAACAAGTTAATCAGAAGAAGGTAATGTGCATGTTCACCCAAGGAGGAGACAAGGCATAGCTACACAGCCAAGGCGGGGGGGAGGGAGAGCACAGGGGGAGGCCAGATAATAATCCCGTACTTAATATTGGGGAAAAGCTATTAGAAAAACAAATCATATCTCTTTGACACAGAAGCAACAGTTCACTCTTCCGAAGAATGTGGAGAGTTAATTCATAGCCTTCTTAAAGGAAAGGGCAGGGTGAACAGACTCAGCGAGGTCTTGAAGGAGTGCAGAAGGTACTCTGAAAATTTATCAACAGATTCATTGTGCTCATCTGACGAAAGCACTTGCAGAAAAAGAATTATTCATAATATCAATTAATATGTCTACAACAGATAATGAGCCTGTAAGATGTTACCATTATTTCCCAACCAAAGTACAGCAAATAACAGACAGATTTCAAACATAGTTGTGAGACTAAAGCTGACTGATGATAATGGTGTACATCCAAAGTCAAGGACTCTTTTCTTTTGCATTACTTTATTGACGAAAATGCTTCCATCAGTTAGTTATTTATAACAGTGCTATTTTAATAATGAGGTGGCAAGGCAGTAACTTCAGTCTGAATACTCATTTGTCTTTGGAAACTGTATATATAGATTTTGAAGTAAAACATTACTGGCTTTTTTCCACTGTAGAGTCCAAGTAGAATGCAACTGTGTAAAGGGGAGCCCTTCAGAAGCAGAGAGTTTTACCACAACAAGTTGTGAACCTGATACTCCAAATCTGCCCAGGATAACTAATCGGACCAAAAATTCTCTTACTCTGCAGTGGAAGGTAAGAATTGTTTTAAAACCTTTAAAATAAATATTTTAAACTCTTCAGAATTGTTTTGGATTTCTCAATAAAATGCCAGTTCATTGAAACAGAAAATTTTTGTCAAGCATAGTAATTTCAGTCACGATTCTGTAACTGGAAATACATGTACTGAGTTAAACGTGGAATTCAGTAAAAAGAGGGTGATTCCCAGAAAAGCAAGGAGCCTTTGTAGATGAAGTTACTGAGTTTGAGTGAGAAACAGTGGCTTGAGTGCTGTACTGTGGAACCAATTCTTACCTCCATTATTGAACATAGGCTTGTTAGTGCAAAGCAAATGAAGTGGTCTGGAAAGACTGAGATTTGAGCAGAGCTGCAATCTGGCTGCTCAGAAAAATACTGTAACATTTTACAGTGCTGCCAGAATACTTGTTCAAGGTCTAAATTAAAAACCAAAACCATAAACATGATACGAGAGACTGAACAGAGACTGAACTAGGACTGTCTTGGCACATGAAACAGTCATATAAGGGGAGCATCATTTGCTCTCTCCACTGGCCTTGTCATGGTTTAACCTATACCAGCATTTTTCCCTAAGTGGTCTTGTACCCATTTAGAGCTCTAATTTTCTTCTTTTCTTATTGCAGGCATCTTGTGATAATGGTTCTAAAATCCACAGTTACATTTTAGAATGGGACGAAGTAAGCAAGTTATTATATTTTATTTTGAATTTTTTAGTTTTTTAAAAAGTAGTTGTGTGTGACTGTGCACATCAATTGGTGTGAAAATTAAGACTTCTGTCTAGAGGCATGTCACAAATATGTAATTCCCGAAGCTATTATGAAAATATGGTTGTTGCCCAAATTTTTTCTTGGGGAATATAAAATAATAGGATCTTAATTACACGATTCTGCCACTCTTAGTAGTGGCTTTATCACTTGTAGTCCAATACTTCTTTCAAGAACTGACACTTAAGGAGCATTTTCCTGTAACAATCTTTCTTTTGTAAAAAAGTGTAGGTGGATCTACTATCCACCAGCAAGCATTTTCCAGTCCCTACTTGGACAGCTGTCCTGAGACAGCAGAGCTGCAGAAGCTTCATGACTTTTTCCTCCCAACCCTGTGGAGCTGGGAGATGAAAATGAAGGGAAAAAGCCTCTAATTCAATACATATATATAAAGTTTCATATACTAGTACCTCACTATATGGGAGACTCTTCAGTTATGTTTCATTTCAAACAATGAGTTTACTTCACATTTGTGTGTTACTTTAATTGCTGGATACATATATAACAGGGTGAAAAATGTGATTAACTTATTCCTTTTTAGGGAAAAGGAAATGGAGAGTTTTGCCAGTGTTATTACGGTCAACAGAAGCAGTACAGGATTACTAAACTATCACCAGCAATGGGGTACACCTTTAGGCTAGCAGCCAAAAATGACATGGGAATGAGGTAAATATTACTATTACATACATAAATATGGAAAGTATATATATGCATATGTGTGCTTATTTAGGAAAAACATTTGATGGCATTTAAAGAAACAAGTCTTTTGACATGGTGCTAGATCTAAGGTAGCTCCTGAAGCTGGTATGGCAATTTTCCAGGGCTTATCAACCCTCCTTAAATTCAGAGTTTTAATGATGACAGTCTAAAGAGGTGTCAGTAATTCTATGGAGCAGGATGTCTGGCAGAACCCCCACTGCCACCTGCAGGCATGTCTGTATTGTGTTCTTTGCTATGTCCCATTATTCAGAAATGTCCCTTTATCTAAGGTGTCTGTCAGTCTCTTTTTATCCAGCAAAATGGCATATTATGACATTACCACATCACTGAATTCTCCTGAAGTTCTAGAGCTTATTATGAATGTTTAGGATAAGTGGTTCCTACTTTTAGTTGCTGCTTTTCAGAAGTTATAGAGCACCAAACTTTGTTTTGAATTTTTGAATCTGACTTCAGTAGAGATTTAAGTAAGACCTTGGGAAAAAAAAGCCAAACCAAAATTACTGTTTTCTGAAGTTACGCTTGCACTACTGGGTGCAGTAGTTCTTGGGAATGCTTCTTGGTCTTCAGGCAAAGCAAATAAACCTGGCTAATAGTCACGCTACCAGGCCTCATCGTCTCTAGAGCAAACTGCTGGTGTCCACACTGCCTAGCAGCAATTGGACTTTGAGGTCCTGTGTGGCATAAAGACAGGGCTTCTCTAGCCATCAGCCTAAAGTTGCTATTTTGTATTTGTTTTTTTAATTTGGTGATTGAAATATTATTATGAGCATTGTTCTGCAGCTCACCAGAGCAGCGTTTTTATAGCATGAAATAGAGGGTGCGTGTTGTGTGTCCTTCAGCTGGCACAAGAAGGTGCTTGAGGGAACAATGCCTGCTTGGACAGTGTTGCAGGACAGTGAAAAGAATAGGGAGCCAGACTTGGGGTTGTAATTCATGCTGGGCAGAAGAAATCGTCTGCAGACTGTTAAGTATGTGAAAACTACAGCTGGCTCAGAAGATCTGAGGAGTGTGTTGGGAGGCTTTGCAGAGTACTCAGGGAATGCCTTATATGTAGCCCCCTCTTACTGTGTCCCTCCTTAGGCACCTGCTTTGGGACACCGTCAGAAGACAGTATAGTGGTCTAGAATGACTTTTGGTGTGCTCCAGCACAGTCTTTATCATGTTACTGCTTTCTGGATGATGTTTCTGGAATGAATTATTCTCCGAGTTGCTCCTGGAATTTGTCTTGATGAGATTTACTTGGAACTGTTCAAGAAAAATAAAGTCAGGGGTTGAGCTGACAGTTAAGCAGGGTCCAGTGCTCGGGGCTCCCTTCCTGCTCCCCTTTTACGTCTGAGTGTAAATGTACCCTCCAGGAATACTGCAGATATTACAGACTGCTGCAGCGTAAGCTGGTAGAAGACACTGATCAGTTAAGTACCCTTCTTAAACTAATCACGCCAAATAGATTTTTAAATCAATATTTCATAGCCTTGCAAAGATGTACTATATTGTCTTCATGGTATTATTTAATTAAGAAGTCTCTTGAAATAATATTTATTAGGGTAGACTGCCTGATTATTCTTTATGAAGAATGTTGAGAAACATAGGTGTCTGGAGACAGAATTTTGTCTAAATGATTTTACCAACAAGAACAGATATTTTATCTTTGAGTTACTCATATTTTTAAATTTAATTCTAACCACACATGAAAAAGTGGCTAAAGAAAACTGGAAAACTAAAATCTATTTAAAAAATAGTATTATTGTACTTCTAAGTGAATTGTTAAGAATCGTTCAGATGTGGGTGTCATTGGAACTCTTAGTTGGTTTAAGTGTATTTTGGAACGGTTCAATCAAGTACAGAGATTAAATCTGTTTAAGGTGTAGGGTTTTGTACCTTATATCTGCTTGTAAGGTGAATCCTTCAATAGTTTGTTGTGAATAGAGACAGACTTAGTATTTGAGTATTTGTCTAGCCTCTCTTAATGCGTTCTCTAGCCTGCCTATACAATGTTGAATTTTTTTTAGTAGATACATCGTATGTATCACACCATCTTCATTTCAGAGATCTCCTTTCTTGTGACTTTTTGCAAGAAAAAGCCCCCCCAAATTTAAGTTTTCTTATTTTGCATTTTTTTTCTTCTTGCTTCACAATCTGTTTCACAGTCTGCATGTCCACACAAACTGTGTGTCTGCTTTGGGTGCTTATCAACACTCCTGATAATGTGTTGTCTGTAAGATATTATTATTGTTGTTGTTGTTGTTATTATTATTATTGTTGCCAAAAAGACTTTAGAGCAGACCAAAATTTACAACTTGGCCATTATTATAATGTAGGTTGAGTAAGAGAGAAAGTGAAGTTGAGGTATCTTTATGTTGAGATTTTTTGGGGAAGTTAGGTTCCAACATACAAGATATTTAACTGATACAGTTGGTTAGCCATATGGAGAATTTTATTTTCAGGGCTTCCTGATGCTCACTTAGTTAATGCCTAGCTTTTAGATTAAAATGACATCTTTGATGCTGATTTAATATGGTTGAAAGAATTAGACCAGCTCTGAGCCTGTAGATGTTCCTTCAGACCTGATGTAGAAGCAGCAAACGCCAGCAGAGAACAGATGGGTTTTTTTTAGTCTAGGTGGATACATGTCAGGCCATCTGTGCAAGCGTAGTACCCATTTACTGGCTTTGCATCCCTCTGTTCCACAGTAGGTCTTTTTTTGTAACTTATTTGTATTTTCACTTCAAGGCATATCTGAGTGTCATCAGATAAGGTTAATAGTTGCTTAAGAGATTCACTGGTGTACACTCTACTGCATTTGTTCTGCCGTAAGACTTACATATTAGCAACTCTTAAAGTAACTTAACATTGAATGAGGCTATTATTCTATTATTTTCTGAATCACTAGAGAAATTAGTACCTCACAGTATACTTGAAGCACATAATTGCTCCCTGGGAAGCAAAATTGCTTCCTATATATGCTTTTATGTCTTCATGATTTCATTTTGAATAGGAAGGACATTGTAGTATTAGTACATTATTGCATATAGAGCTCTAATGTTTTAAAATAATGACTTAATATGAAAAAGCAAAACATTTTGGTTAACAAAACATTGTAATTATATCATACAAAGGAATCTTTCAATTATGAACATGTTAACCTTGTTCAGATGTTTTGTTACTGACAGATTCATGGGCAAGTTAAGTTGTCTGCATGTACCAGCTTGCAATTTCCAGTTGTGCATATGTCCAAGAAACTGTCATAGCTGTGTTCAGTAAGAATAATGTTTTTCTAGATGTTAATTATTGTGTCTAGTTAGTTTACATACTGTCTGTTTTAAACAGTGGTTTTAGTGAAGAAGTCCTGTATCATACCTCAGGCACTGCCCCAACCGCACCAGCAAGTCCTTTGCTGATTAATGCTGGAGTTACTTGGTTATCCCTACAGTGGACAAAACCCTCAGGAACACCATCAGATGAAGGAATCTCGTATATATTAGAGATGGAGGATGAGAACTCAGTAAGTTTAGAATACTTATTCTCATAAGACAAGAGACTGTAATGTGTGTGTTTGATACATTATTGTATTAAGTGTAACAATGATTGCTTTTGCTAGAATATTCTACAAGGAACTGTATTTTCTGAAATTAAGCTAATGACTTGTCATTGCTGGGACCAAGCCACATAGCTTTCTCCTTTTTATTGTGATAGTAATCAATATTAGTGTTATTAAGCCCCAGTCCTGCAAAGACTTTTAATTACTTTTAACTTTGTGAATTTGTGTGTGAAAGTTAAATGTTCTAACAGCTGGATCAAAGTAATTGCATGCTGCAGTGTGGTCCCCATAGATATCCTTTCAGACTAACCACCTTTGTTTTAAAATGAGTCCTGTTCTACCCTTTGAAAGTGTTAGATAGAGTTTCTGTTGACACTGTATATGTTTTTCTTTACTGTTCTTTTTTCCTTCTGTGAGGTTAATTAATTTCCCCCTCTCCAAAAAATTATCTTGTGTTTACGGAATGAAGGTGCACTTACTACTTTGTCAGAGGAGCAGAGCAATTGCAGTCTGAAACAGTAATTTATTTGTATGAAGTATGTTACATGGTCTGGTCTGCAAATATAATGTTTTGAGTAATCCTATTTAATTCTGCAGGGATATGGTTTCAAGCCAAAATATGATGGTGACGATCTTACCTACACGGTGAAGAATTTGAGGCGTAGTACGAAATACAAGTTTAGGGTAAGATTTTTTCATACATTTGGGTGGTTTTTTTCACCAGAGTAGCTTGAGATTGACTCAGAAGTGGGGAGGGCCTATTTTAAGGAAAACCAAATTTGATGCCAGCTTCTTAGAATATCAGTCTCTTAAAACTATCAGGTGAACACTTGCTTCGTTAATTGTCTCTGAAGAAGGAGTAATAACCTCTGCAAGGGCATAACACAGTTGCAGGTATTCCAGGACGTGAGTCAATGTTCTTAGCAGTTGGGTTTTTGTATTTGTCTTCTTTGTTGCATATACATGGGTAATATTAAATAGTGTAGCTATGGGGTTCTTTGATAGATTCTAAACACGTCTGAAAGTGTTGGGGTAAAGAGCAACTTTGACCAAAAATACATTTGTCAGTGCTAGCCTAGCACTGAGCCCAAGTTAGTGAATCATTCATATTAACATGGTGCTGAGCCCATTCTAATAAGTCTTGAGGCCTGAACTTGTTAGCTCAGGATGAAGTCTGGCTTAACAATGAGCTTTTGGATGTGGTTAAAAGCAAAAAAGCATACCAGCTATGGAAGGGTGGCCAAATAGCCATCAAGGACTTCAAGACCCTTGCTAGGACATGCAGAGATGCAGTCAGGAAGGCTGAGGATCAGCTGGAACTGAAATTGGCCGAAGATGTCAAGAATAGGAAAGGGTTCTTCAGATATGTGAGCAGTAAGCAGAAGCACAGGGAAGACATAAAGGCCCATTGCTAAACAGCAGAGGGAACCAAGTTATGAACAGTGCCAATAAGGGAGAGGTACTCAATAACTTCTTTGCCTCTGTCTTACCAGCACAGCTGGACCTCAGATCATTGGATCAAGTAGCTATGACAAGGCATGTGTTCACTCGCCAGTGGTGGAAGAAGGCTTGGGCTGTGGCCTCTTGCAAGAGCTCAGTCCACATCAATCTATGGGCCAGGACAAAATCCACTACAGGATAAGAGAAGTTGCTGACATTGTTGCAGAGCCACTATCTATAACATTTGAGGTGGAGATCAGGGGATATCTCTGACGTTTGGATGAGGGCAAATTTCACTGAATTTCACTGATTTTTAGAGTTGGAAGGGATCATCTAGTCCAACTCTCCTGCCAAAGCAGGACCACCCAGAGCATGTCAGATCATGCTACTCAGGACGGCATCCAGGCGGGTCTTGAAAATCTCCAAAGAAGGGGACTCCACGACCTCCCTGGGCAGCCTGTTCCAGGGCTCCGTCACCCTCACTGTGAAAAAGTTTTTCCTCATATTCAAGTGGAACGTCTTATGTTCCAACTTGTGCCCATTACCCCTTGTCCTCTCACTGGCAACTACTGAAGAGTCTGGTTCCCTCCTCCTTCAGTCCGCCCTTGAGATACTTATAGGCATTAATAAGGTCTCCCCTCAGCCTTCTCTTCTCTAGACTAAAGAGTCCCAGCTCTCTCAGCCTCTCCTCATAAGGGAGATGCTCCAGCCCTCGAATCATCTTTGGAGCCCTACGCTGGACTCTTTCCAGTAGTTCCCTATCCCTCTTGAACTGGGGAGCCCAGAACTGGACACAGTACTCCAGTTGTGGCCTCACCAGCGCAGAGTAGAGGGGGAGAATGACCTCCCTCGACCTGCTGGCCACACTCTTCCCTATGCAGCCCAGGATTCCGTTGGCCCTCCTGGCTACAAGAGCACACTGTTTGCTCATTGTCATTTTATTGTCCACCAGGACCCCCAGATCCTTTTCTTCGGAGCTTGTCCCCAGCAGGTCCATGCCTAACCTGTATTGATGCCTAACATTCTTCTTTCCCAGGTGCAGGACCCTACACTTATCCCTGTTGAACCTCATGAGGTTCTTCCTTGCCCAGCTCTCCAGCCTGTCCAGATCCCGTTGGATGGCAGCACGGCCCTCCGGGGTGTCAGCCACCCCTCTCAGTTTGGTATCATCAGCAAACTTGCTGAGGATACACTCTGTCCCCTCATCCAGGTCACTGATGAATATGTTGAACAGTACTGGACCAAGTATTGACCCCTGGGGGACACCACTAGTTACAGGCATCCAGCTTGAACCTGCTCCATTAATCATCACCCTTTGGGTCCTGTCGCACAGCCAGTTTTCAATCCACCTCACTGTCCCCTCTTCCAGCCCTCACTTCCTCAGTTTCCCAATGAGGATGTTATGGGAGACAGTGTCAAAAGCCTTGCTAAATGTTGTGCCTATCTACAAGAAGGTCCCAAAAGAGAACCCAGGGAATTACAGGCTAATTAATCTTACTTCAGTCCCTGGAAAAGTAATGGAACAAGTCCTCCCAGAAACTCTTACAAGCCAAATGAAGCAGGTGACTGGGAAAGTCAACATGGATTTACCAAAGGTAAATCATGTCTGACTAACCTGATCACCTTGTACATCAAAGTAACACTTCCAGTTGGCCTGGGGAGAGTGGTTGTTGTTGTTTACCCTGACTTAGGCAAAGCATTCAACACTGTTTCCCATAGACTTCTACTGGGCAAACTAGAAAGATATAGACTGGATGGGTGGTCTGTGAGAGGAGTAGAAAACTGGCCAACAGGTCACACTCAGAGGGTGGTGATCAATGCTTTTTATTCAGGCTGGCAGCCTGTCAGAAGTAAGATCCCAAGGGGTCAGTATGGGGCTGCACACTGTTCATCTTCACAAATGATCTAGACGATGGGATTGAAAGCACCCTCACCAAGTTTGCTGGTGACACCAAACTGAGTGGCATTAGGTCTTCTTTCCCTGGAGAAGAGAAGCCTCAGGGGGACCTCATCAGAGTTTTCCAGTACTTACAGGACGGCTACAAAGAGAAAGGAGACACTCTCTTCACAAGGAGCCACATGGAGAGGACAAGGGGCAATAGGTGCAAGTTGCACTGAGAGAAGTTTCGTCTTGGTATAAGAAAGAAATTTTTTCACAGTGAAAATGATCAACCTCCCCAGGGCTAGAACTCTCTCCCAACCTCCCGAGTTAGGACTGTTATGACCATACATGAACAGCTAAGGAACAGCTAATTACCTTGAAACTAGCTTTTGCAGGACTTGATCATAGTCTTACTTTGAAAGTAATCCTACGTGTTAATCATATGCATTACTAGTCAATATAAAGTTAACTTGAACATCCTAAGTTTCTCATTAAAATAAAAAAAATCAATGTTTATACCCTGTTTTTCGTAACAGTAAACAGACGTCTCTGTTCGCGCATTCACAGGGCATAAAGGAGAAACAAATGTTGTGTTAATCAGCTCTTTAATTTTTATTATAGGGGAAAAAGACTTAATTAGTAGTAATATTCCTTAAGGCTTTTGAAAGAAGCTTTATAACCATTGGAACCTTTATTATAATACGTAAATCTTAACTGTGTCTGTTTAACTTCATTTGTAAGGGAACAAAGACAACCAGATGATTGTTAATCTTGTAAACTGTATCGGGAGACCTAATGTCTGAGAGACATGTTAGCTCACATTTCCTTTTCTCAATCCGTACTATCATTACTGCTGTCTTTTCAATTCTACTCATTTTTAAAACATACAAAAGCCAAAACTCATTTCTTCAGGTTGTTTCGGGTTTTGCTAGGAACAAATGGGAATATGTAGTAAACTAACTGCAAACACAACCAGAAAGTTAAGAATAGCAACAATTTGTTTTCCTAGAATCACAGAAGAGTCTAGGTTGGAAGGGACTTTGAAGGGTCATCTGGGTGAAACTGGTGTAGAAAGCAGGGCCTTAGGTTAGGCAGTTCAACTCTGTCCTAGCCCTTTCAAGCTGAGGCTTCAGTATTTCCAGCAAGGGAGACTTCACCACTTCTCTGGGCAGCCTGTTCTCACGGTGATTAATTTCTTTTCTTACATCCAGCCAGAATTTTCCCTAACACACTTGCCCAGTGTCTCTTGTCTGGTCATCACAGATCCTTGTGAGGAGAGTATCCTCCTCTCTTTTGTAACTACCTTTTGGGTATTGGAAGACACTGGGTAGATCTCCCCCAGTGAAACTTCTTTTTACTCAGCAGAGTAAACCCAAGTTCTTCAGCCTTTCTTTCTGTGTCAGGTTCTCCATCCTTCTAATCATGCTGCCCCTCTTCTGGACTCTCTCCAGTTCCTCAGTGTTTCTCTTGAACTGTGAGGAGCAAAACTGGACACAGTATTCCAGCCTAAAATGGCTGAGTAAAGTGGCATAATCACATCCCTTGTTCTGCTGACTAAATTCTTGTGATGCAGTCCATGAAACAATTTGCCTTTGCTACTCCAGGCTGCTTTGCTGATTCCCCTGGCTTGCTCTCCACTAGGATCCCAAGGTCCTTCTCAGCAGAGCTGAAAAAAGAAAAGCTGACTAGCCAGCCAGAGCCAGACTACTGCTGCTGGGATTATTCCATCCCAGGTGCAAGATTTGACACTCCTCTTTGTCAAAACTCACACAGTTCTTGCTGGTGCAATCTTCCAGGCTGTCAGAGTCTGTCTATATGGCAGCTCTTCCTTCCAGCATATCTCTCTCTGCTCCTAGTTTGGTGTCATATGCAAACTTGGGGAGGGTGCATTCACTTGTATCATTGACATCACTTTTAAAGATATTGAATAGTACCTGATGTTTTATTGATGGCTGAGGAAAATGAATCATGAGCAGCTGCCAATTTGACTTTGAACCATTAACTGCCACCCTTTGAGCCTGGCATTTTACCAGGTTTTCCACACCCATCTTGTGGTCCATCTGTCCTGTCTGTATCTTACCAGCTTGTCTACACGAATGTTGTGGGAGACCATGTCAAACTAAAATCAGGGTAAATGGTGTCCACAGCTCTCCCTTCATCCATAGAACAAGTTAGTTCATTGTAGAATGCACTCAGGTTGGTCGGACATTGTTTACTCTTAATAAATCTAATCACCTTGCTGTCCTTCATCTACCTGTAAATTACCACCATGACCACCTTTCCCATAATTTTCCCTGGGGCTGAAGAGTTTCTGTCACTTTTGTTGTTAATAAAACTTACCCATGTAAGTGCTTTTTTATCTCTGAAGGTATTTCCTTAAAAGAAGGTGCTATATTAGCATGAGAGCTCTACTGGATTAATCCCAATTATTCAGGTTTCTTTAGCAGCTAGTAAAGCATCACTTTTTGCTCTTTACTTAATTACATGAAAATATTTTTACCTCAATGGGAAGTGAATTGCAATTAAAATTTTAATACTTCCAGGTTCCTTCAGTGAAAGTTTAAAAGGGGCCTCTTTGCCGTATGTCTTTTTCATCATCTTTTGTTTCTATGCTTTTATAAAGGTTTTTTTTCATGTGTATATTTTGTTATCAATAAATTGTGCAAGTCTGATAAAAAAGAGTTGTTCTTAGATCTATGTAATTTCTGAGTACCTTAGGTGGCTTTAAAAAACCAAGTTTTCAGATCCCTAACTTGAAATAAAGTGGCTTGTGCTATGTTGAGCACCCACAGATTCCATTAATGTCACTGAGATTTGTATATCCGAACTGCCTTTTACAGTAAGGCAACTCTTAAGTGTCCTAAGTAGAAGCCTAACTTTATGCACCAACATTTGAAATTTCGGGGTATATGGAAGGTTGTTTGATTTGTGAAATATTTTTTTCATATTTTTTTCATCCTCACAATTACTAGGAGTTTTTTGCTGGCAAGGTGTAGGAGTTTTTAATTTCATTATAGTGATTGTCTAACTGTGGGACTAAGGAAAATGTGAAATAGAGTTCTTGTGTGATAATTTATTATGCAACTCTCTGTCAGAGCATACATACAAATTAATTTGACCTTACTATTAACAGTGAATAGCGTACCACTAACTAGTGTGTTTGTTCTTTTTATAATATTTTTTATATACTTGCAGGTCATTGCCTACAACTCAGAAGGGAAAAGCAGTCCAAGTGAGACAGTAGAATACATTACTTGTCCAGACAAGCCTGGAGTACCTTCAAAACCAACGGTGAAAGGAAAAGTTCATGCACAGAGTTTCAAGATAATCTGGGGTAAGATTGTTGTCCAGCTCTGTTTAGAGTATATCCTCTGTATTTTACATATATATAAAATATTTCATATATATATATATTTATAGAGAAGGCCAGGTTTTACTTTGGTAGTACATCAGTCAACTGAGTCATTATGATACATTTTCATGGAACTAAGAGAAAAATATTTATTCAAAATACTTAGGGTGGCAGAATAATAGTGTCATTGCATGGGAAGAATAATATACAAATTGTAATAGGGACTGTTACTGCAAGGGACTACAATAATTAAAAAAACAGTACTATTAATTTGTGCACTAAGAGTTCTGTTTCTCTGGCACAAAAAGGAGATGCCACAAAATTCTGGGTTTTTATCAAAAGAGAAGATTAAGGATCAGCCTATCTCTTCAAAGTGTTTGGTTTTGATGAATAAATGTTTTATTCACTAAAGATCTTGAGAAACTTTTCATTTGGTTCAAGGTTTTTTAGCCTTGTGCTATGAAATAGAAGGTGACACAGTACTGTGTGATGCAGTATTTTAGCAGAAAATCAAACAGTTAAAGGTTTTATTTATTGTCACAGATAATGAAACTTCTTACCTATTTCTGTTTAATAGTGTCTTTAACTCTTTTATGTTAATAATAAGAAACTTACTTGTAGAGTATAAGCAGTACTCGGCAAGACTAGTCATGCATCTTTCCAGAGGGCTTTGCTACATCAGGGCCTGATACTTGATCTTTTATGGATAATACATAATGTATGAAGTTGTTGGAAATACCTAATTTGTAAATCAAAAACTATCTAAAATATCTAGTCATATATAAAACCTAGTAATAGTCATTTATATATAAAATCTTTAATAGTCATTATTTTGAACAGTAATTCCCTTAATTTTAATAAGTTATAATTAGTGTGATAATTTTATTTTTCATTTGGAGTAATTTGTTACCTTCCAACCAAAAAAAGTGTTATTTGCCATATAATAAGTCTCCTTTTATTTAGCAGGTGTGATATGACATGTAACCCTTGCCTAAGAGCCAACACCGTTTCATCCAGCGCATACATAATGTAGTGCTGTGGCAGCAGTACTCTTCTGTGTTGAAGTATCAAGCTGTCTTTATATTTGACCAAAGTGTTGGTTTTCCACATGATTTTAATTCTGTTGTTCTCTAAGTCAGCTCTGAGAAAGAGTAGTGGGATTACATGTCAAAGATAGGTCTGTGGGTTCATATCTTGTCCACGAATATTGTACCAGGGAGGATAGTGCACTTAATTTCTAGTGATGCATTGAAAATTTAAGAGATTATGTTTTCAGTGTAGAACTCCAGGCTTCTATTCTCTCTCAAAATATTCAGGTTTTTTGAAATTCTGTCCTTAAATAATTCTGAAATATTCTTATATGCAAATCAGTAGGATAATCTTTTCCTGTTTACAGTCCAAATTACAGGACCCTTAGGATCCATGTCCCTGAACCCATAATCGGGCAACCTTCCACAGCACTTCAGACTAACTGAAATGTTTGCTGTGGCATCTCCCAGGTGCCGGACTCAATTGTCATTCTTCATCTGTAGAGTATGAAGTAGGGTTGTGAGCTGGTGGCATCACATGGAGGAGAATTTGGCTGATTTGTGGCTGTCCTGAACTAGGATGCTATGGCTAGCTTGGATGCTGTCTATCTAAATAAACACCCGCCTCCAGTCAGCTGTTGATTTTGCCTTTTGTAAATTCTCCCCAAAAGCTATGAAACCATTTAATTTACCTCACTTAGTTGGAATATTGCTGGTTTTTATAGATCCACCAAAAGACAATGGAGGAGGAGCAATAAATACGTATGTTGTGGAAATG
This sequence comes from Tringa tobata, assembly GCA_033628505.1. NCBI lineage: Eukaryota > Metazoa > Chordata > Aves > Charadriiformes > Scolopacidae > Tringa > Tringa tobata. The sequence goes on along the minus strand of JAHREE010000248.1, from coordinate 159,224 downwards.
TCTGAAGGCTTAAATGGTAAGTATTAGGAGCATATGTTGGCATTCAGCTGTGTTCTTTTTTCTGCATGTGGCGCCAGTGGGAAGAGTAAAATATGTACTATGATAGGAAAAGCTACTGCAAGGGACTGCTGTTAAATAGGGATGCTGATGCTTGTATAGTTGTATACAAGAGAATCTTTTTCTCTGGCTTAGAAAGAAGATGCCACAAAACTCTGTGTCAAAAGAGATGCTCCGTGTTTAACTGATGAATTAGGTGTACTCTGTTATGGAAGTGAAATGGCACATTTCTGATGTTTTAGGGCAAGATGACAGGGCTGCGTAGCTTTGTGTGATAGATGAAAGAAAAACTAGTGCTCCGTTTACCACTATTAAAGAAGAGTGATGCAGTTGGGATAACTGTTTCAGCTATTTTCTTTTCTGTTCTTTCATACAGAAGGGAAATTAACAGTATTTCTAAACTGGACATAAAGCTATCCAGCTAAATGATTTAAATATCTGGACCTCTTCAATAACCTTATAAAATTCAGAAATGCAGTCACATTGAGGATGAAAGTTTATGCTTCTCTAGTGCTGTGTCAGATTGACAGCACCCTGTCCCCATATTGTAAGGGCAGCCCTTTCGGGTGCCTTGGCTGTGGTTCTCTTTCTACTTAAGTCTTTCTCTTTCCTGACTCCCTTGCTCCATCATGTGCCACTTTTGGAATGACTTACCCAAGCCTTTTATGCAGATTTAGTGAGCTGTGCATTATGTTTCATTCCCAGTCCTCTGAATTCTGTGATGTATTGAGTTGTTGGAGATTTAATTGAAAGTCCCCAGGTTCCCTGCTTAATCTTTTAAAAAGAGAGAGAGAGAACAATAAAGAGTATCTGGTTTAAGAATCTGGCTGAATAGCAAAGAATGAAATCAGTATTTCAGAAGGTGCTGGGCCATGCGGGAATACAGGAACAAGCTTTATCAATTGTAAACTGTAGTTACATTCTGCAAAATTAAGTAATTGTAATTAAAGTTTTTTTTTCCATGGAAAATTTTGCTTATGTATCTTTCCTATTTATTTGGTTAGGATGTTTGAATGTGCTTGCTGGCCCAGCAGTAACTGCTTCATTAAAAGTAAATTCTCTCCTAATTAATGTGAACACTAAATAAGGAAGATATTTTGCTTCAGCAGATCTACACAAATTTACCTAGAAAACTATCTTTATGAAATGATGGAATATTTTTCTGGGAAAGTCAAAGCAAGCTTTACATTTTTTTGATAAACGTTAGGCACATGCTTATTTAGGGAAGCTAGGATACCTGCTGTGGCTGGTACTGAAGTGTGGCAAATAACACCTTGGTTCATTGCACAATTATTTTTAACCTTTCAGGAAGCAAATGGGACACAGTATACAGCGGAGCTGCGAGGGAACATGTGTGTGACCGACTAAATCCCGGCTGTTCCTATCGCTTACGTGTGTATTGCGTTGGGGAAGGAGGACAAAGCACGGTAATATGAGCTAATATTTTTATTACATAAAGTACCTCTCTCTTTAAGAAAATCTAGTCCAGTACTTAATAAGCAAATATTGTACAGAAGTGCCTAACAAAGTAGCCAAAGGTTCCAGTATTGATGCACAGTGTTTCAAGTTTCTGCCCATTTCTTAAAGAAATAAATGTGAATATTCTTTTCTGATACTATATTTTGTTTAAAGTGCTTTTTCTTATTTACAGAAACAGAAACTATGGGGTTTTTCATGTGTGATATGTTGATAGAATGTCATTTCTTAAGGCCTAACCCAAGACAAAAGTGTCAAATTTAATGTTTTCCATGTGGAATACTGTGTCTGAGCAGCCTGAGCCCAGCAGGCAGGGGAGGACAGAGCGTTTCCTCAGGGTTGTGCTCTGTAGTCTCCTCCCATGCTGTCTCAGCCACAAGCAAAATGTTTACATTGCCCTACTTTTCAGTATTCCCAAACAATTGGGTGTACCCTACTATGCTCCCTCATATATACACATTACATGCACACACAGTTGCACTGTCAATTCTGTGGTGTAGTTCAGCCTCCAGTGCCAAGATGTCATGCTGTGTTCTTCTCCCTTCTTCCCAGCAGCAAGTGTAACAAAGTTATCCCTGGCTTTCTACAGACCTCCAGCAGGGCTTCACTGTCAACCTGATCTCCTGAAAATCTTAAAACCCTGCATTCTTGGTGTTTGCCATTTCTTCCCCAGCCCTCCTTTATTAAATGAAACTCATGTGTTCTCCCTCCACATAGAAGTCTTCTGCAGAGATAGTCTTGCCCACAGCCACCTTATCTTAAGAATAAATTTGGACACCTTTGGTGCTGGCTCAGCTGCAATGCTTTCCTTCTCACCATAGTTCAACTTGCTGTTCTACAGGGGAAGGGGAAAGGCAGTATATTTCCCAGTCATCTAACCTCAGCTGCAACCCCATTTAGTTTAGAATAAACATAATTTGAACGCCAAAGAGAAGATAACTTTCAGAAAGTACTGATACTTTCTGAAGGTGTCAGAAATCAACAGAAGAACAGTGAAGAAAGATGTAATGAAACTTTTCTGTAGCTTGTTGTGGACGTACACCTCCTGAGAAACAATTCTGCTTTTTAAGTGGCATCTGTTGTTGAGTGCAACAATACATCTAAAAGTATTCATTTCAAAGAACTGAAAAGCAGCAAAGCTTCCAATCTGCTCATTCTGGAACATATGTAGAAAGCAGTTGTGAGATGAGACTCTAAGATGCATCTCTCTTGCAAACTAAAAAGCTTACCAACTTTTTATTTGTTCTATATCGCACTGAAGCTAATAACCCCGCACTCTCTGACTCATCCCTGTCTGCATCCAGAATAGTCAATGCCATCTGCTGCGGCTTGTGCTGTGTATTTCTGCACTCATTTCAAATCAGAGGTGGAAGTTTGTTACACATTAAGTATTACTAAGCAATCAAGAAGTTCAAATCTCAGTTTTTTTAATCTCTTCTGCTTGACACTTCTGCCCACCTTTGCTTTTTTTGCACAGAAACAAGTATACAACCCTTAGGTTATGGTTTTAGAATCATTGAACTGCAGTTCGGTGGAAAATAGAATTTTACATTAAACAAGTCATATTTCAAGCTTCTATATTCGGTTTGTACCGATACTTAAGTATCGTTTTTAATTCTACTCCTTACACGTGTACCGAAACACAAAAACAAAGGTTAATTTTGCATATTTTGTGATTACTGTAGCATGTTTTGTATAGGTATTATGAGAAAAACACACCAGATCACTTAAGCATCTCTATGTATTTGAGGATATAGTTCAAAAAATGGAAGATCCTGATTCTGGCTCGAGTATTAGCCTTTACTTGTGACATAATTGATAGTGCTTGTTTTGGCCTAGATGACTTCATTTATCTCTCTTTCCTTTGTAGGCATCTGATTCTTTACTGGTGCAGACACCAGCAGTGGTTCCTGGTCCATGCCAGCCTCCAAGGCTACAGGGTAGACCAAGAGCAAGAGAAATTCAGCTGCGCTGGGGTAATTCTGCCACAACTGTCAGTGAGTGTAAGGGATTCAAATGTGTTAGGCATTAAAATTAAGTAAGCCTTTCTTTCTTATTTTTAGGACCACCTCAGGTAGACGGGGGTTCGCCCATTACCTGTTACGGTCTGGAAATGTTTCAGGCAGAAACTGATGAACACAGAGAGGTTTACCAAGGCTCTGATGTTGAATGCACAGTAGGCAGCCTTCTTCCAGGGAGGACATACAACTTCAGGCTGCGAGCAGCTAACAAGGCTGGGGTAAGGCGGTCCGAAATGAAATTAGTTGCAGAGACTGCAATCACTGTTAAGGAACTTCTCTTTTAAAAGCAGCATTTAGCAGTAATTTTAAAATGAGGATTTCATAATGTAGAGTCATTTGATTCCAAAAGCTTATTGCTGTCTGGGAACAGGCAGTTAAACATCAGTTTATAACAAAGGGGGTTTTAGATGAAGGGAAGAGAAAATACCTAATTATGTCTTATATCTGAATAATAGCATTGGGAAGTGGTTACGAGATGCCACGTACTTTGTCAAAGCATTGTTGCAACTTGAATCTCATGTGAAGTAAGGTAGTAAATTATTTTCTGTGTACAGCTTTGTAAATTGATTGTCCTTTATTTTTACAGCTGTTGGTGTTATAGAACATACTAATTAGCATTTCCTGATTCTCTTTTTTATATATATTTAGTTTAACTTCAGATTATCAGATACAGTAATATGTTCTGTGTTTGGCATATTAAATGTGTTTAAATCAATTGTTGCTGTAGAACAAGCTTTATTTAATTCCGTATCCAAGTTTTTATCTTCATAAAAACTGTCGTCACCAGTTAACACTGTTTGTGGAGAGGTCTGCAGCTTAAGGCTTTAAAGCAGTGACCTAACATTTTATCCTCCTCTGCAAAGAGTGTTTTGTAGCTCAAGTATTTTTTTGAATCCTTTGTTTATTTTAGATAGATGTAAATAGGCAGTTACAAATTGCATTCTGTTGCGGTGCAGCCATTGTTTAACTTCAAAAGAAGGATTTGGATAGCACTTTCCTGTTTTTCCTGAGAGAAATTGCTATAGAAGAGTCTTGCAGCTATTCTGGAGAATAGTTAGATACTGAAATAAATCCTGAATCCACAGTCACAAAGATTTATTTTATAAGCAAGTAATACAAAGTTTCAGGCTCCTAGTATATGTTTCTATTATGGTAAACTATTGTTTTTAAAGTAATAATTTTATTTTTACAAATTAGTTGTATCAACTCCCTTTTTAATAGTTTGGGCCTTATTCAGAAAAATGTGAAATAACTACAGCACCAGGACCACCAGATCAGTGCAAGCCCCCTCAAGTGGCATGTAGATCTGCTGCATGTGCTCAGGTGTCGTGGGAGGTAAGAATGCCATCTTACACCTATCTTAACATGATTGTCTTCTACATCTTTTAAGTTCAACTTTAAAAGGTATTTTAAATCACATTTTTAAACATACTTACCTGATTATGCAATACTCTGTGGGTAAAATCTTAAAAGTCATTCATCATACCATTATATGACAGCTGTAAGTTGTCAGCCTGGGGTACTTGAGATCTTACTTTGTTCTTTTGTTTAAGAGTTTTGCCACAACTGCTGCACTGCCTTTCTTAAAAATTTCCTTTAATGTAGTTATCTTTCCTCAGAGCGAATATATCCACATAATACAATAGATTATTGTACATTTGCTGTTTTTATAAGCTGATTTAATTTTTGTAATTACATCAGTAATAATGTAGCAAAAGCCTCACAGACTTCCTATAAATCCATAGTATCTAGATATCTGATTAAAAAAAATGCAATAGATAAAAATTAAGCTTGTAAAAAGGAAGATTCTATCTGGGAATACTGTTTAAACACAGCTTTTCAGTGGCTCAAAATGGAGTGAAATATCTTGAGTTACAGAACTGTATAGAAACAAAAGATGAAACTATTTTACCTGGGAGTTTATGCTTCCTACTGGGTATGTCAGAGGAGCTCTCCTTGAAAAGCCTTTTGAAGAAATCTCTTACAATGTTCAGGTGGGATTTGTTTGACCAGTGTTAGATGCCTGCTTTATAGCATCTTGGAGTAATTAAGTAGAAGTGGGCCTGTAGATGTCATTCAGTTCAACCTTCTGTTCAAAGCAGACCTAACTTCAAATTTAGGTCAGGTTTCTCAGGGCCTTGTCCAGAGGAGGAGTCCTTTCATCTGTAATGTGAAAACGCTAGTACCAGTGTGCTTTTGCATCCCTGTGCTGTTGTCATCCCTGTGCTGCAGCCCCAGTCAGTGAAAACTTTAGTACCCTACATCACCCTCCCAAGACAACCATCTCTTGCCATTGACCATTCAGGCTACTAAACTAAACTCTGTATCAGGGAGTGTAGCAAGAGAACGAGGAGTAATGGTTTTAAACTGAAGGAGGGGAAATTTAGATTAGCTATTAGGGAGAAATTCTTTACTGTGAGGGTGGTGAGACACTGGAACAGGTTGCCCAGAGAAGCTGTGGATGCCCCATCCCTGGAGGTGTTCAAGGCCAGGCTGGATGGGGCTGTGAGCAACCTGCTCTAGTGGGAGGTGTCCCTGCACATGGCAGGGGGGTTGGAACTCGATGTTCTTTAATGTCCCTTCCAACCCAAACCATTCTATGATTTGGTGATAATGCATTCTGATTTATTTGTATTGTACGACATTGAAAATCAGCAAAGAAATGGGAGGGTAACATACCTGTGAAAAAAAAAAAAACACAATATAGATGTAGTGAGTTTGATTGAATTTTTTTTCAGTCAGCGAATTTAACTTCTGTTTGTCTCCATTTTAAAGGTTCCAATGAGTAATGGAGCTGACATCACGGAGTATCGCCTGGAGTGGGGCGGTGTGGAGGGATGCATGCAGATCTCCTATTGCGGGCCTGGGCTCAACTGTGAAATGAAAGGGCTTTTGCCTGCCACTATATACTATTGCAGGGTTCAGGTAAAGACATAAAACTATTGTTAGTGAAATCTGGAAACAGAAATCGCCCCTGCCATAAAAACATGGTCTATTTTGCATTTGCAGGCAGTGAATGTTGCAGGTGCAGGCCCTTTCAGTGAAGTAGTGGCATGTATGACTCCAGCCTCTGTACCTGCAGTTGTGACTTCTCTTCGGGGACTAAGTGAAGATGAAGTTGAAAGTCCACACTATTCTCCTTCCACATGCCTTGCTATAAGCTGGGAAAAGCCTTGTGACCATGGATCTGAAATCCTTGGCTACAGCATAGACTTTGGAGATAAGCAGCCCATAACTGTTGGGAAGGTTCAGAGCTATTTTATAGATGGCTTACAGCCAGATACTACCTACAGGTATGCCATGCACAGCTGCTCGACAGACTACTGTTTCTTCCACAAGAGCAGAGTCTTTGTTTGTTTCCTTAATGTTTTTTTTATTCTCTTTATTACTCTAAAAGAGGCATTAGTACGTAGCTATGGAGCAAAAGGAAGCTTCCTAATGATGATCACCATAAATCAATGAGCAGTGTTGCTTTTATTTTCTTTCAAGAACAATTCATGTTAGTTTCTTTATTGTGTTGCTGTTGTCTCTCTCTGGTTAATTTGTCTGTTTAACAGAATTCAGATTACAGATTCCAATTCATAACTGGTTTTTGGACTGGTTGCTTCATGGATAGATGGCCTCTAATCTGTTTGACGAGGTAAAATCTATCCAAAGAAGGACCATGTCCAGTCTTTATTGACTGGATTGTCTGATCTAATGGCAGCTTGTCACATCTTGCAATGCCTTTTCTGCAGAAATGGCAAGTATTTGGGTGGGAATCAGCATGAAGAATATCAGTTTGAAAATCTGTCAATCAATTTCAAATCTCTTTTGAAGAATTTTGAAGTTACTAAAATCATCCCTTACATCTGGCCTAAGGGTTACTGAAAAATATAAATGTAAAAATCCAAAATTCTGCCTGAAGGCACTCTACAGTCCTGTTGTAAAAACACGTCCTTAGTGTTAAAGGAGAATGTCAGTCCCACTGAAGTCAGAATTTAAGCCCACTGATTTCAGTACAGCTAGGATATCATCTGGGTATGCAGTTCTCCAAATCCTTAAAGATTTGGGTTTACTTTTTTGATACTGGCAATTTGGAGAGCCATCGTTCTCTGTGTCAACAAACTGAAAAACGAGACGCTTCTATTGCAGCTATTTCTGTACTTCTACCCACAAAAGTGCTTTTATAGAATACACTGTCAACTCTTTGTGCAAATAAACGTTTGCATATATTAACCTTAGTTCTGTGCTATAATAAAGTAATGTAATGGTAGATATTACTGTAGTGAAGGAGAAATATTTATTCATAAGCCTGCACACAAATTTGCCTTTCAATATTTTGAAACTGTGTGGTTGATTGTTTCAGTATTTAATTATTGTGATTATTTTTTGCCAGTTACCCAGATACTGTTTTAGCAAGCAAATGTTAGTCTGCAAAATGAGATTAGACACACTTTGCTCTCTATGGCTACCTGTGAGATATGGAAAGAGCTTCAGATGTCTCCATTTTCTGCTTTTTCCTGTTTAGAAATACGTTTCTGGCTACTTCTTTTAATTCTTACTTGCAAACCTAATGCCAGCAGGTTTTTTCCATGGAGTATCCCAAAAAAAAACCACTCTTCCTGCATATCAAGTTCTACAAATCCCTCAGCCACGTGTCCCTTGACAACTTCTAGTTTCACCCTCTCCCTTCCCAAGCAGCCCCAAGATGGTTTGTGTTTGCAGGCACCCAGAGATGTGTTACCAGAGAAAACAACTGGGAACCATCACTTCATTTTCACATGAATCGGATCTGTTCCAAAAAGTCCAGAAGATTTTCCTGTAGCCATCCTTGAACTCACCTGATACAATAGCCCACTGATATCAGCTCTTCTGGGGGTGGGGTTTATTTACCTTCCCTCGTTTCCCCAATGTGACTGTCAAAAATTTTGGAACAAGGCATGCGGGGTCAGGAAGATGGACCACTCTTGAAGTAGTTCATACAGCTTTTCCATCTTTTCACCACTGTGAACAATGCAAATACGCTGACATGCTTTTATTTTGAATCAATCCAGTTCCTTAAAATGTGGCAAGGAAAGGGACACCCCTGCATATTCATGACAGCCTATCAAAGCATAATATTGATAAAAGTCTTCATTGTAGAAAGTATCATCTATTTGGTACCATTATTCTCTCTTGAATGTGAATGGTGGAAATCACCAGTTACTTTTTAGACTCTAATTTCAAGTTAATTTATTCTGTTTTTCCAAATACTAGAGTACGAATTCAAGCCCTAAACAGTCTGGGAGCAGGTCCTTTCAGCCACACCATAAAACTGAAAACAAAGCCTCTCCCTCCGGATCCACCTCGCCTGGAATGTGCTGCATACAGTTCTCAGACTCTCAAGCTGAAGTGGGGAGAGGGAACCGCAAAAGCGTTGACCGACTCCATTCAGTATCACCTTCAAATGGAGGATAAGAATGGAAGGTTGGTTTCGGTACTCATATAGTACAAATCGTTATTTTAAGGAATCTCTTCTCTCATGTTAAATCGGAATGTAAGCTAAGATGGTACAGCAAGTACCCTTGCCTAAATGGTAAAATGAACAGTACGGCTACACTATGTACCATGTCCGAATCCCTGAGTAGCTTTGGCTTGACAGCAAGGCAAAATAGATCTGCCAGGTGAAATTGTTCTGCTGTAAGGAGGAAAAGAAGTTAGACCCTTAACTGGAAAGAAATTCATGCCATCATCAAAGACTTAAGTCATGTGCAGGTACCATCTGTTCTAAATTTAAAAGTCAAAATAGGTGATTAAGCCCTATGGGAAGAGATAAAATTGTGCTGTGTCCTGGGCCTACCAAAATGAAATGAGAGCTGCCAAGATCAGTCTATGTAAGAATTACAATATGAAGGAGAGCAACGAGTCTGCTGGTTCTGCTCTCAGAATGGGACTTGTTGTGCGCTACAAGCGTGACTCTGGCCTCCTGTGAAGTGAGCTGTAGCTCGGTCACCCATCTCTGACAGTGACGTACAAGAGCAGTTGGATCCATGACCCTCCCTTAGGTGTATTAAGGAAAAGTTGCAAAGGAGCAAAGAGCTAAAATCTAGTTACCTAATTTTGAAAAGCTAACGGTGTTGAGGGCCACAAAAAAAAGCAGTGTGTGCAGCTCATTGAGACTGAGAATGGCTATCCTTTCCTGTGTCAAGTGCAGAAGGGTTTCTGAAAATGCTTAGCATCATTTTTGCCAAGAGACAGTCTGTGGTACTCTCTGTGTAAAAGATATTTTATTTCAAAGATATGAACAAAACAAAACACATGGCCCTGGAAAATGAGCTTATTGTTCTATAGTAATGCCAGAACACCGTTTAACTCTGAAATAAGTATTTCTGGGCTTCTCATTAGATGCTGGGAAATGATGGGAGCAGATTTCAAGACAATACTGTAGCTACTTCAGAAGCCCTTTTCTGTGTTTAAAATAAGCTACTCTTTCCATTTTCAGGTTTGTATCCTTATACAGAGGACCATGTCATACATATAAAGTACAAAGACTCAGTGAGTCAACGTCATACAAGTTTTGTATTCAGGCGTGTAATGAAGCTGGCGAAGGTCCCCTTTCTCAAGAGTATGTTTTCACTACTCCCAAATCTGTTCCAGCTGCCTTGAAAGGTAAAGGTGCTTCTTTTTTCACTTGGCAGGTGGGGGGGATGACAAGTTGGGTTTGGTATTGTGTTGTATTTGGGGTATGTAGAATGCTGAGCCCTTTTCCAAGTGCAGGAAGGGATAGTAAGGGAATGCTCTTTTCGTGTAATTACCTAAAGCCTAAAATATTTGCTCTAAAAATGAGAGACTTGGGGGTTTTGCATTCTTTGATATAAGAAGGGTTGCACTTAGAATTCTTGCTTCCCAGGAGAGTGTGACCAGGCTGTTAAAATAATTTGAGGTGAAAATTCTTCCTAACATGTTCAGAATAATTTTAAGCGTAGCAGCTTTTTTTTTTGCTTTTTTTTTTTTTTTGCATATTATACACACTTGCAGTCACCAAATTCTACTTGCTTTCTCTTGGATGATACCTAAACTCTGGCAATAGAGACCTGTGTGAATTGTTAGTTGTTGCAGAAAACATTGCAGGAAGAATACATTTGAATCTGAATCTTTTATTTTTCTGAGACAAAATAGCAGATAGAATATAGCATTTTACAAGGCATCAAAATATAACGTGAAGCAATAGGGAAAGGAGAACTAGCTTTTGCTTTTGTGTGTTCTTCCTGCAGCACCCAGGATAGAGAGAATAAACGATCACACGTGTGAGATCACCTGGGAGGTTCTGCAGCCCATGAAGGGCGATCCAGTTATCTACTGTCTTCAGGTCATGGTGGGCAAAGACTCGGAATTCAAACAGGTATGATGTGTTTCAGTTACTGTATTTTTCTTCAATTCGTATTTGTGATAACTAGTTTAAAGATTATCATGTTCCAGTATGATTTCAGTCATCATGCTAACTTTTTGTTAATAAATAATATAAAGGTAGTATCTTCTAAAACCATCGTCATAGAGACAAGAGATTTAAGTAATACAGATACGGTGGTAAGTGGCAGCCTCTCTGGGTTACACTGATGTTTACTAAATACAGCTTGACACATCAAGTGTTGGGGAAATTGTGCACTAATGGGAAGAACTGACAAAAAGGAAACATCCACCCAGTGGCACAGAGTTCAGACTTAGAAGAAAAAGAACAAAGGGTTCTCTTTGAACTAAGAGCTGTTTGAAGGCAGTAAATTTTATAGAACCTTTGATGATGATGTCAGAGTCATAGAATCATAGAGTTGTCTATGTTGGAAGGGACCTTTAAGATCATGTAGTCCAACCATTAACCTATCTCTGATAAAAAAAAACCATCACTAAACCATGTCACTAAGCACTATGTCAACCTGTCTTTTGAACACCTCCAGGGATGGTGCCTCAACCACTTCCCTGGGCAGCCCATTCCAATGCTTGATAGCCCCTTCAGTGTAAAAATTTTTCATAATATCCAACCTGAACCTTCCCTGTTCACACTTCATACTTCTGTGCAGAGAACTGCAGATAGGAAAGACCCCCAAATTTTGCAATGCGGACATTGAGGTGTAGGGAACCTTTTTTTTTTATATAATTCACTGAGGAGTTTTTTACCATAGTGCCGTTTCAGTACTAGGGCACGCAGGGTCGAGCAGTTGAGAGTGTGTTTGAATTTCAGGTTTGATCATCCTAAAATGCAGTTTGAAATGTCAAGCTACACATTAGTCTGCATTTAAAAGAGGATGTGCAGTGCTAATTTTGCTTCCTTGCAACGTGCCTGATACTTGATATGACATTAGGCTTGGAAACTCTGTTTCACACTATTAAGCAAACAGGTTTCCTTCCAGAAAGGAAACACCGTTGATTCTGGTATATTATAATTTTATTATAGGTCAAGATTAAATAAATTTTGTCTGTGCTTTGGTAGATAACAGGCCTTGGTATTTTCATAATTCATAACCTTTGGTGTAGTGCTATGGTTTTCTTAAAAGATGAACCATAATCCAAGTGTTCGTTACCTTGCCATGTGAATATTCTTTAATGTAACTTTAAAATTGTGAATGCAACAGTATGAAAGTAAGGTGTGGTCAGTGTTGCTTCTAGACATAGAGTCAAATCACATTTTGATGGGCAGTGTGCATTGAGCTGGACAAGAAAATAAAGGTTACGCATTAAGCCTGGAAAGACGAAGTAGACTGAGGTGCATGATTCCTTTTGCCTCTCCAGAACAGTTTAGCACAGTAAATTAAAATAAAATGAGAAGACTAATTTGCAAAAATTAAAATTGGAACAGTCAAGAAGCAAAAACCGTGGAAACAGCCTTTAAGATACTTAATGGTGACAATTTTCTTTGACATGGACAAAAAATAAACTCCCTGGAAGTCCTCTCCAAGTTGTTTACTACCATTTCCCTGCCAAAACTTCACTCTCCTCCCTGATCCCTCAGCCGAGTTGCTCATGTCATTGCTCCATACGTGCTTCAGACAAAATAAGTCAGTGATTTGCTCTTTGAGCTATAAACATCAGTCCAGCTCTTAAAGGGGTTAGGGAGCAACCATATAAATACCCCAGCAAATACACGAGGGGAAAGCAACTTCTGGCAAGGTGCTGGGGTGAAGCAGCCAGGGACAGTAGCCCCTGCCAGCTGGCAGAGCTGGAGTAGGATGTGTGGCTGTGGCCTGTTTGCTCAGTACCAAAAGCATGATACACATTAGCAGAATTTTGAGGAAGCTGCACTTCCTATGACCTGCCCTGTCTCCATGTGAGAACAATTTCTCCAGAGAAAGGTAATTCTCTAGGCTGTAGATTCCAGTAAAGCTCAGCTGCCCGGCTGTCGGAGGACTTTCCAGGACTACGAGTAGCCACAGGCACAGCAACAGCTCTTCAGGCAACAAAATCGGAAGAGATTGCCTGCTTCCCTCATTGAATGACTGGTAGTTTGCATTTGTGAAATACTGTCTAGCAGTATGATAACCGTAGGGAAAACGTCAGCAGGAAGTGATATTTCTGTATCCTGCTACCAATTAAATACAGCAAATCCAGGTACTGGGGACAGAGGAGGTGAAGGGGTTTAAAGAGAGAAATAAAATTGTGCTGTGCTGCCAACCTGACAGCTCAGTACCTATTGGTATACCTATAAACAGAAAATTGCGCCTGCATGGGATCTTGTTGGCTTTTACAGGACCTTTACCGAGCTGCAAATTAATTAATTTGAGAAACCAGCATTTAGATTTCACTGAATTAGGCACTCCATGCCAGAGAGCTACAAAGGCTCTCTGGGCTACAAAGTGCTAGAAAGATGATTAGGGACCTGGAGCATCTCACTTAGGAGGAAAGGCTGATGGACTTGGGTCTTTTTAGTATGGAGAAGAAAAGACTGAGGGGGGATCTAATTAACACCTACACTAAAGGGTGGGTGTCAGGAGGATGGGGCCAGTCTTTTTTCAGCGGTTGCCCAGTGACAGGACAAGAGGAAACAGGCACAAACTTGAACATAGAAAGTTCTATCTAAACATGAGGAGGAACTTCTTCACTTTGAGGGTGGCAGAGCACTGGAACAGGCTGCCCAGGGAGGTGGTGGAGTCTCTGTCTCTGGAGACATTGAAAACCCGCCTGGACATGTTCCTGTGCAACCTGCTCTAGGTGGACCTGCTTTGGCAGGGGGGTTGGATGAGATGGTCTCCAGAGGTCCCTTCTAACCCCATATCATTCTGGGATTCTGTGAGAGCTGTGAACTGCACTTGGGAGTCTCCTTATATTAAGCAGCCAACTGAGAGGCCCACTGAGAACACCCGGATAATTTCATCAGGTCCCAAGATGCAGCTAACTTTTAAGAATCACAGAGAGGACTCCTTGCAGCTTTCCTGATACAATGTATGTTGGGATAAATTGTAGTATTTTAAACACAATATATCTTAACTACAACAAAGTCTGTTGGATTGGATTAGACTTGATGAATGGAGTAGCTTGATACAGAGTTAATTGCCTAAATTCCCTGGGCAACCTATTGCAGCGTCTCACCACCCTCACAGTAAACAATTTCTTTCTGGTATCTAATCTAAATCTCCCCTCTTCCAATTTAAAAACATTGCCCCTTGTCCTGTCACTACACTTCCTGACAAAGAGTCCCTTTCCAGCTCTCCTGTAGGCTCCCTTCAGATATTGGTAGGCTGCTATAAGGTCTCCCCAGAGACTTCTCCAGGCTGAAGATCATGCCATAAAAGCACTTGTAGTTCTTTTCCTGTTTCACCAAAAGGACTGGAGGCTTTATCTGGCGTTTAAATTGTGTTTGTGAGCTTTCTGTCCATTTTTCCTTGCATGGGTGAAAACACTGGTGAGGAGTCATCCTTTATCCCTGCTCTAGTGGGAGGTGTCCCTGCCCATGGCAGGGGGGTTGGAACTCGATGATCTTTAAGGTCCCTTCCAACCCAAACCATTCTGTGATTCTATGACTTTTGCAGTTACCGGCACCATAAACAAAGCCATACTGAGATATATGCATGTCTGTAAGGCATTTTTACTTGATGTAATGGTTTTTTTTTCTTTATTTCCAGATTTACAAGGGTCCAGACTGGTCGTTCCGATACACAGGCCTCCAGCTGAACTGTGAATACCGTTTCCGCGCCTGTGCCATTCGACAGTGCCAAGAGACAGCAGGTCACCAGGACCTGGTGGGCCCCTACAGCACCCCCGTGCTTTTCATCTCTCAGAGGACTGAGCCGCCGGCCACCACCACCAAGGACACTGTGCAAACCACAAGGACACAATGGTCACAGAGCGACCAGGTGTGCGCTGCCGTCATCCTTGCACTTTTTGCTATCTTTTCCATCCTGATTGCTGTTATCATTCAGTACTTCGTAATAAAGTGAAGAGGTTGACTTGAGAATCGCTGCCCATTACATTTTACTTTCTCATAATCTAAAAAGTAATTCTGTTCTCTCGCTTTTTGACAAAACCAGGCATTTAGCACCGGCATTGGGACTGATGCAAACCTTTTCAGCCACTTTAAGATGCTTACTGGTAGGTGTAGGCTGGCACACGTTACTAGAACGCAAGCCACAGAAATACAACCTTTTCTTTAATATGCCTTCTTGCAGTACAAACTCTCTCTGGGGCAGGCAAGCAGTGTTTAACGAAAAGGCTTTGACCAGTAAACACGAGTGTAAAAATAAATAAATAAAAATAAATAAAAGGTTTCCTGGCCCACACTTTTAAGGGTTGCTACCGTTAACAGGGAAGAATGTGTAGATCGCATTTAAAACGTACACTAACAAACTTGTGCTGTATACAATGTTAATCCGATGCTGTGAAAGCAATTTAGCGCTGTATTTCTACCTCCTCATTTGTCTTAATTATTTGGGAAGCAGGATTTATTCTGAAAAAACGGAAGGGGCTTTTTCTCAGGCAGCAAATAATAAACTGGATGGAAGAGTATGCATGAAGGAAGCTTCTTATCTGATAAATGTGGAGTTCTTCACTGCAAGTAGATGTTTTCGAAAGACTTACAAGGGGATGGCACAAGTGGTTTATCTTGCCCCCAGGATTTGATGTTTACTTACAAAAAAAATGCCTCTTTTACTTCTTATGAATATAGAAGGGAGAGTGTGAGAGAACTTTCTTAGACTTATTATTTAAATCGAAAAAAAACACATCTCCCAAGCTGACCTTTGATCGGATGCAGTTTATACAGATGTCTGTGCCCTCTGATTTTGGCTGGTCGATAGATTTTTGAGATCAAATTCATTATTGCAATTTTGCTGTTTCCCCAACATTCACTTGCCATATCCACCAGAATCAAGCACTGCCTTTTGTTTTTTTTGTTTTTGTTTTTGTTTTTGTTTGTTCGTCCTTCCTTCCTTCCCTCCTTCCTTCCTTCCTTCCTTCTTTCCTTCTTTCCTTCCTCTCTTTTCTTTCTTTGGGGCACCAAATCCGAAGACGAAGTGTAGTAATTTGCACCAGAAAACTTAAAGCTGCTTTTTTTCTTGAGATCCTGATGTTTAATGTAATGTCTCTTTGGATACTGTACCAAATTGTTGATTGCATGTAGTTAATGTTGCATTAGAGCACTTTGCAATTGCATAACTCATCAATGTTTTGTGAGCTTGCATTTGTGGGTTCTTGAATGACCAGACTGAATTTTTATCAAGTATCCCATTGAACATCTTGCTAGATGTCAATGATCGCCAGTGACACAAAGCTTGTAGTGAAACTATCTTTAAAAGAAAAAAAAAAAACCTCCTTGTCTCATCACACTTACGTTATTTGTTATACACTTTGTAATTAGCTATTTTTAATTTATTTGAGTTACAAAATAGTGGATCATTAATGACTTCTAGTTGTGTTCAGTTTAGCATTTTTAATGGTATTAAACACTTCTGTCGGTCTTAATAATAATAAAAAAACAAGGAACCTCTGTCTTGTGCTTTGAAGATCTCTGAAGAATTTCTCTTATATTAGAACGGGCATGTATTGTAATTGTTTATATGTCCAATGATCTGTGCTGTAGAATAATGTCACTGAGTTTCGTTTCTTTTTTTTTAAAAAAAGAACTGGCAAAGAACTTGGCCTCCACGTGGCGAGAACGATCTGTCTTTAAAATGTACTGTATGTTTACATTTTATTTCGAATCTGTCATTTGTACGTATAGGCTGATACCTTCCCGCAGGATACCGCGATAAACTGATGTTTTCTAGAACCTTCTTAAAAGTGCCATGTTTGGCAGTGCAAATGAGGTTGCGTGTAACAGCCCAGAGATTTCTTACGGTTGAATGTCTAAAACGGTAAGATTTGTTACTACAGTTAAATCTGCAGTGACTTATGTTTTTCATAGTAAAATTCAAATGAGCTCCTATTTTTGATAGTCATTTAATAGTGTATTTGCCATTTGAGCCTCAGTGCGTATTACTGCATTGAAGACAGTTTTTAATGTAATCTTAATTTTACCTCATATACTGTACATTCCAAAAACAAATTTAAAAAGAAAAAAAACGAAAAAAAAATTAAAAACTCTAAACTTTTTAAAACGTTATAGATACACTACCAAACATATCACTTTACAATTGTACAACGTCGGACTCCATGAAGACGAACCTGTATAGTCTGATATAGAAAATGCATAAACTATGTAGCAAAGTATCTTTAAAAAAAAAAAAAAAATCTGTGGAAAATAAAAGCATCATTCTTTTTCGCTGTTGTCGGTCCGTCCTGTTGGCCTGTCCCGCACCGGCTTGGAAGCGCTTTTCCCTTCCCGAGCGGCGCGGGGCCCGGCTCCCCTCCGGCGCTGCGGGGAGAGCACACGGCTCCCCTCGGGGCGGCTGGGAGCGGCGGTGCCCCCTTCCCCTCAGGACGGTGCCCCGCTTCCCTCAGGGCAGCGGTGCCCGGTAGTGCCTGGCTCCCTTCAGGCGCCGGGAGAGCGGCGGCGGCCGGCTCCCCTCAAGCGCTGCGGGGAGAGCACACGGCTCCCCTCAGGGCGGCGGGAGTGCGGCGGTGCCCCGCTCCCATCAGGGCGTTAGGGGCCGGCGGTGTCCCGCTCTCCTCAGGAGGATGGTTCCCGCCCCCCTCAGGCGCCGCGGGGACAGCACACGGCTCCCCTCAGGCAGCGAGAGAGCGGCGGTGCCCGGCTTCCCTCAGAGCTGTGGGGTGGCGGTGCCTCGCTCCCCTCCGGCGGCGGGCAGCGGCGGTGCCCCGCTCCCCTCAGAACCGTGCCCGGCTCCCCTCAGGCGCCGGTAGAGCGGCGGTGCCCCGGTCCCTCCAGGCGGCGAGGGGCGGCGGTGCCCCGTTCCCCTCAGTCCTGTGGGGTCGGCGGTGCCCGGCTCACCTCAGGGCGGCGGGGCGGGGCGCTACCTACTGGGCGGCCGGCGCCCCCCCGGAGCCCCCCGCCGCGGGGCGGGGACGGAGAAGGGCCCGGAGGAGGTGGTGCTGCCCCCGGCAGGGCGCGTCCCGGCTGGCAGCGGCGGCGGAGGGGGCTGAGGCGGCCGCGTCCCCCGTCGGCATGGGGGGCGGCGGCGGGGGGAACGGCAGCGAGGGCGAGCACTGGCCCTGGCCGCCCTGCGACGAGAGGCTGTGCCTGGCGCTGCCGGTGCGGGCGCTCGTCCCCGTCACGGCCGTCTGCCTGGGGCTCTTCGTGGTCGGCGTGGTGGGCAACGTCCTGACGGTGCTGGTCATCCACGGCTACCACGACATGAAGACCACCACCAACCTCTACCTGGGCAGCATGGCCGTCTCAGACCTGCTCATCCTCCTGGGGCTGCCCTTCGACCTCTACCGCCTGTGGCGCTCCCGGCCCTGGATCTTCGGGCAGCTGCTGTGCCGCCTCTCCCACTACCTCAGCGAGGGCTGCACCTACTGCACCATCCTCCACATCACCGCCCTCACCGTGGAGCGCTACCTCGCCATCTGCTTCCCCCTCAAGGCCAAGGTGGTCATCACCAAGCGCCGGGTGAAGGCCGTCATCGGCGTCCTCTGGGCCTTCGCCTTCCTCTCTGCCAGCCCTTTCTTCTTCCTGGTCGGCGTGGAGCAGCCCGACAACCACACCGACAGCCGGGAGTGCAAGCCCACCCCACAGGCCATGGAGTCCGGCCTGCTGGCCACCATGTTCTGGGTCACCACCTCCTACTTTGTCCTGCCCGTCATCTGCCTCAACGTCCTCTACGGCTTCATCGGCCGGGAGCTGTGGCGGAGCAACGCCCGCCTGCGGGGCCCCAACACGGTCCTCCGGGAAAAGGGCCACCGCCAGACCATCAAGATCTTGGGTGAGTCTGTCCTCTGTCCCACCTCGGGCTGGGGGGGGCATAGCTGGGGCTAGGACTGGGGTGTGGGGACCATGGCTGGGGCTAGGACCAGTGACAATGCACTCACAGCTCCCTCACAGGGTAAGGATAGCCCAGGGGAGCATCCCAGCCAGGCTGCGGGGCCCTCCAGCACCCCCGGGGGCTGCCACGGCAGGGATTTCGCTCCCTCGGGGCTGAGGTTTCACCTGTTGTAGCACTGCACATGCAGCAGCGTGGCTGCCTGCTGTAGAAATAGCCTTTTCCTGAATTTTAGCAGGCAGAACTGAGTACGAGGCAGTCTGCGACTTCAGAAAAACTCTGGTAACATCAGTAGTTGCTGATTTTACCTCTTCCAGTGGGCAGCGACACCTCTGGGTAGTAAATTTCTGCTTCTGAAAAATAAGTTTGATTTACTCCTAGGAGTAAATCCACTGGCTGCCCAGGCAGGCTGAAAAGCAGCAGCTTAACCCTTACAGACTGTTTGCAGACGAATCACGTAATAGCAAAGCGCTTCCTGCTGATGTAGGATGCGGTTAATTTTTAATTCATTTTCTCAGAGCTATGTTCATTACCCTAGCGTCAGGCTCCGGTAAGTTAGAGATCGCAGTCTACCCTTGGGGCTTTAAAGTTTGTACATAGTGACCGATCTGAAGGAAAGAATAAAAAAAGTAAAGAAAAAGAAATCCAACTATTAATTAATGAGCATAAAACAAAACGCCCTGGTTATTTTTTTTTCTACCTTTAGCAAAGGCTTTACGTGTGCCCTGGTTTGGGGTAGAACAGAACCAACTTTCTGTTCAGTAATTTTACTTCTTTGCTAAGCCTCTCAGCGTGCTACATGGGAGAATTCTGTTGCCAAGGATGTAATCAGCTGGATGGAAATAGCGTAGCACAATGGAAAGAAATTAATAAGTCAGAGAGAGTACATTTTGCAGACTTAATTGAGGAAGTTATATGCGCTGGAGTGGGCACAAGTTTTTCCAACAGAAACACCCATGTCCACAATCTCCTCGGAACCCACTGAGCCAGACGAATTCCCCCTTATCTCCAAGAGCCAGCAGCACTACGTGTGTGGTGTATTTCAGGCATAAGCTTGCCTTTTTTTTTTGAGCTCTGAAAAACTTGAATGCTCCATAAATGATTATCTGTTTTACTTATGTGCATTTATAAATGAAAATAATTAACAATATGGATATGGTAATATGCTTATTTAGTTGGTCCTCATCTGCTTCTGCCATGTTGCCATTGCAAGAGTGTTTGTATTTGTATTTGTCTGTATTGTGCTAAAACACCACACAAGACCTGAAGAACAGCTGGAGTGACTTGGGCTAGAGATCCTTCTAGTCTAATATCTGTCTTCAGCAGTTATTGTCTGGGGATATGTGTAGGAGCTCCACTGGAAAAAAAAATAATCAGTAGACCAGCTACACTGTAAGACTTTACGTTAGCAGCCGCCCCGTTACAATAGCGTGGATTCAGTGGGTGGTTGAGGTTCAGCCCGTGCACTACGGGCTTCTACAGTAACACGAACATGTTAAAGAATAGCTCTGTAGCCAAAGAACAGCTCTGTAATGACTGGAGCTGCCGTGTGCTTCCACAAAAAAACCCCCACAAACTCTTCTTACGCTGACTTTCGTTTTCATATCACATTCATGGCGTTACAGACGTTACGGAGGAGAATCTCTGTTGTGCCCGATGTTATATGGCTGTCACACCACTGCTGGTTGTTCACATTCCTCTCAGCAAACTCATCTCCTGGTTTAGCTGGAGATTTTACAAGTCACCTTTTAATCCAAAGACTAGCAACCAGACTTGATGCTATTCCCATTTTCACGGGAATTTCCCAACAATTTAAAGCTGTTATTTCTGTATATCATTTGTACCAGTTAGAAGAACCTGTAAAATCAGCCACGTAAAATTTAGTTTACTGGACGGTTGAAAAGTGAACACGCTCCTTAACTATCGCATGTGTTATTTTGTCTTATAGCTGTGGTGGTTCTGGCCTTTGTAATTTGCTGGTTGCCTTTCCACATTGGCAGGATCATATTTATAAACACCCGGGACACCAGGACGATGCTGTTCTCCCAGTACTTTAATATATTTGCTCTGCAGCTTTTCTACCTGAGCGCATCCATCAACCCCGTCCTCTACAACCTCATTTCGAAGAAGTACAGGGCAGCAGCCTACAAGCTGCTGGTGCCGCAGCGAGCTGCGGGAAGGGCTTTCCCGGTGGCAAAAGAAGCCGGTGGCTACACGGAGACCAGCGGGAGCACAAGAAACGAGTACGCCACCAGCTTCTGAGCCTGCGCCCCGCGCTCCCCCGGGCGCTCGCTGCCAGGGAAGGGAACTTCCTTTTCACTGGAGGGTCGCAAAAGGATGGACGTTTGGCAGGGCCTGTGTTATTCCGCGACCGTTTGTATTTTGAAATGCTTGTGTTTCTGTTAACGGAGCACGCAGAGACCGTAAAGTAGTGCGAGTGGTGTGCAACCGTGGAAGAGGACTCGGCAGGAAAAGCTGGAGTAAATTGCCAGTGAAACTGTGGTTTTGCTTTATTACATACTGTTCGTTGCCTGCGTTCTGTGCGATTTCTAGTGTTTGCTGAAAATCCCAGCATCGAGGACGGCAAAGGAGGAGGGAGTTTGAGGCCGCAGCTCTGTGGGGGTGCAGGAATGGGTAAAACTCCCAGCCAGCCTCCGCCATTCTAAAATGGTTTTCTTATAAATGAGATTTTTCCAAAAGACGGTCCTGAAAGGAGATGGACGCAACAGAAATTGCCCACCACCCCAAACATCCTGGGAAGAAGGGGGTGTATATTTTTAGTAGCTGCCCTTGTAATGGTGAGCAGGAGTTTTCTGGGCAGTTTCACTGACCCTTCCCTTGGGAAAGTGCCTCCTCTGTGCAGTAGCCTCTGGGCTTAACCCTTTTGGCCTGACCCATGCGATCAAATAAGGTCTCTTATTTATATAGTAGCCACCAATCTCCTGTATCTGTGAGAGTTTAGATATTCCTGATGGCTTCCTCGTGATAGACCCGCAGTGTCGGGTAAATGTTAGCGGGACGTCCCCTCTGCATCACATTACGTACTGCACGTGCAAATAATAGGCCAGGTTAACCCGTCCCCCCACAAACGAGACCTGTCACCCACCGTGCTGTGCTGCACCCAGGACTTACACTGCACTGCCAGTCAAAAGCCAACTCACTAATTTTCCTCCAAAGATTTTAAATACAGGCTTAAACTATACGGTTTAGGAAGGAGGCTTGTTGTGAGGAAGAGCTAGAAGGCTTTTACCTACATGCCTGGCCTGGACTAGCATCGATGAGGTGGGACTGCGTATAACAGGAGCATCACTGGTGGTATGTCTGTGCTTGCCCTTGCTTGTCTGTTAACCTTCGTTAATTAATTTAATGCCTGTGGATCAAAAAAGAAAAGTGGCGTTTGCTGCACGCTGGAGTTCACTGCTGCGGTGTTTGCTGCCACGCGAAGGCGGAATTCAACATCCAGCTCGGAGATCTCAAGGCGGTAGAGTTGGACCCGAGCCTTCTCCGGTTTTTAAAAAATATGACCAATGCTCCGTTTAACAATCTAGAGCTCTGGGTCACTGAATTAAAAAAAAATAAATAAATATTTAAAGCCAGAAGAAAACCCCTAACTCGCTGCACACACGTTAAGCTTTCTTCTTCTGTCGGCTTTGTTCTGGGGGAGAGCAGTCGTCTGCAGGGCTTGGGTTGGGTTGCTTTTGCTTGGGGGGGGGGGTGGGTGTCATTAAACTGTTGCAATAAAAGAACAGCTGGTGTTTTCTGTTTGTTTGGACAAGTTATTTTTAACAGTAATCTTTGTCAATGTACGTAAACTGAGGGGAAGAGCTTTTTTGCTTTGTCACATTGATACGTGTCCGTGCAGCCTCTTCTGCGTGCCTGTGATCCGCTGGGCAAGGCTTTGCCTTTATCGCCGGCTGCTAAATTGCGCTGGGAGATAAACACTTCCCCGGCAGAAATGTCCACAAAAAGCAATCGTGGAGGGACCAGGAGCACAGGGAGGCAGGGAAATGCCTTAGTGGGACGCTGCGCCGAACCCCCCTTTTTCTGGGGTGCCCAGGGCAGGGCAGGGCCTTGTGTCTTCTGTCCCTGTCCCTCGTGGCTGGGACCCCATCAAGCCACCCCCTCGCAAGCTTTCCAGGAGGACGCTGTGTCTGGGGGGAGCTGCAGGCTTGGGCTGCTCCTGCTCAGCTTCAGACGCCGCAGCAGAAGGCGTCTGCTCCCAGTGGCAGGCTCTGTGGAAACGGTCTGGTTTTCTGGGAAAGTCATTTGTATCCCTGTTACGAATATCCCCTTTGCACACTTCGGAGAATAGCACAGGCAGCAACCTGCTCTTGTGAGCGTGCGGTGCCTTTTTTGCTAATGCCCTGTTGCCGCCAGAACAAACGCCGAGGACATCAGAGACAGAGTTTGGGGAGTTTCCTCAGAATTTCAGAATTAAGCAGGCCTGGCACTGCTGTCTCTGGCGGTCCGTGCTGGATCGTGTAAGGAGGGATGTTGTAAATAAAAAATAGCGCAGTGTTACTTATTCCCAGGAACTCTGGGTTCAGGTGCAGCCTGAAGAGCTATCTTTAAAAGACGTATTTCAGAAGTAGTTTCCGTACAGGCTACGAAATATAAGGGAAAACAGACTAGAGGTGCAGAGCAAGTTTGCCAGGCAGAGAGGAAGAAATAATGATGATAATTTTTAAACTAGAGAGAGAAGGGGGGGGATTCAAAAGAAAAGCACAAAGAATGGATGGTAAGAAGAAAGTATGTGTCTTAGGAGAACACTTCATTACACTGAAACGCAGAGGAAGGAAAATCAGTGATCTGACACTGCCCACGACTGACCCTGAGGACCTGTTAGATTGTACTGACGAAGACCTTAAACCTAAATTAACCACCTGAAGTCTGAAAGGGATCTAGACCTGTTCATTCTTAAACACGTGAACAGGTTTTTCTGACCACAGCCTAAAGCCGGGGGGATGCTCACCAGGTCCCGGGGGGCTTCGGTGGCGCAGGGTCAGCCTCTCCCATTCGCTCGGGGACCTGTGACCTGATCGCCTGCCCCACACTTCCAGAGCAGCTGGGCACCCACCACTGACTGCAAAGCATCAAAATAAATGAAAAAAAAAGAAAGAGAAGGAGCTGGTAGCTCAAGTTGAGAAAAGACACCCGGAAAATCCATGGAAACCCTCCTCGGGCAGGGAAGCCACATCTGCAAAATGTTACGGGTTTGATGCAGGCGCAAGAAGCTTGTGAAAGCTTTACAGTCTAAACAGTTGTGACAGAGGAAGGAGATCGATGGTCTCTGATTAATTGATCATTTGTACCAGATCTACCCGTGGCTGCTTGTGTGTCCAACCTCCCATGAGCCCGCTCTGAAAGCTGCTCCTTAAGAAATTTATTTAAAGTCAGTAGTTTGTCACATCTTTCAGGCTGCCCCCTTAAGCAGACAGAAAGGAAGCTGCTGAAGTTGCTGGGAAAAGACGTTTGCATATTCCGTTAACTTCAGCTTAAGCAGGTCTGCGGATAAGACCCAGGTTCATTCCAACAAGTCAGATCTTCTCATATTTATGATCCTGGTGTATCAGAAGCAAGGAAAGCAGGGGCCAGGGCAACCAGCAACACCAGGGCAAACGCCAGAAAGTCGCTCCTCGACAATCTTCCTATTTTCTAATTTCCATATATTCATTAAACAGCCGTAAGTGGTGTATGTAACTCCGCAATAAATTGGGGGCATGATATTCCCTGGCTGTAACATAATTGCGTTTGCATTTGTAGCATAACACCGTGTCACCGTTTCACTTAACGTGACTCTAAATTAAATATGTGTTAGACTATCTAAATTAGACAATAGCTATTAGAAATCTGTTCTAAAAATAGAATTTTTGTTCTAAAAGACACATGGAAAATTAGTTGTTTCCTACTGCAAGAACCAATATTTCTCTCCTCATTTAAATCCGATAGCCTGATCTCATAAGGGACATCAAAGCACATTTCACTCATAGGGAGTTGACACTTCAGGATTTATTGCTTATTTCCTACTCAGAAAAACGCTTACAGAGGTATGATGTGCTCAGTTTTAACCAAAACTTTTTTTCTGGATTGGAAATAAATGGTTCTTCTTGTCCTTGTGGAACATTGGCATTTGTTTATTTTAGCAATTGATGCAGAATTTACAAAGACTTTTACAGAGCTTTATTACAAAAAGACAAACAAATCCTATTTTCCTTTTCCCTGTCTCTTCAGAAATCAGGGCATCTCCTGCAAGGAACTGAAACCTTTAAAGATCAGCTTCCAAATGCAGCCATTCCAAAAAGTAATTGCCGGAAACTGGATAGCAGCACCAGTTTTGTGGGATCCTTCCAGGGAAAAGGCAGTTCTGCAGGGAAAAGCCCAGGGCAGCAGCAAAGACCCAGGTGGGGCTGGGCAGAGCTGCCCTGAGGCAGGACACGGGCAACTCCTTGCCCGCTTGCCACTGCCCAAGGGATTTTGGCATCAGGGCGGGGTGAGGAGACCGTCACCTCCTTCTCCAACCTCCACGTGTGACCTGCTCCCTCCTACGTCAGGCTTTTCCCTCGGCTGGCCCTGGCCTGGCTCTGAAAATAAGAGGTGTGTTGGTCTCTTTCAACGTACCAACAACCGACCTTTTGGTGAACAAAGACTTTCCAAGTTCAAAGCCGCTCTTTTACTTGCTTCAAATGATGCTGTCTCCAAAGGCCCTTTGCAGCTGGCCTGGCGAAACGGAGGGGTGCAGGGACACGTCTTTTCTTCCTCCCCTTGAAATCCCACTCGGCACTGTGCTGCATCGCTCCCATGGGAAACGCAAAGCTTGAGGCCATCTCTGCAATTCAAGCAAAGAGATTATACAAAGTAATATAAAAACAGAAAAAGAGCCGGGCATGAGGTGCTGCAAGCGCAACCGAAACGGCTCTGAATTTGCTAAACCAACTGAACATCACCCTGGCTTCAGATCAGTCGAGCCTGATGGGAACGAGCCCCAGTGTCCCTGGGCTGCCACCTCCCATTTGATTCAGGAACAGGCTTCACTTCACCAAAAGAAGCCATTTTTGCACCAAAATTAGTACCCTCAGATATATTCCCACTGCTTTAGGGAACTATTTACAGCCTGGTGCACTGTTACTCTATGCCCCTGGGTACCGTGGTGCTGTACCGTGGTGCTTTGGTGGGGCTTTCCTGCAGCTCGGAAGAAAAGTGGGGGGAAACACTACAGCTGAGGGCAAGGTTTGCATTTGAGGAGCTGGGGGTGGCGGACATGAAATGAAACCTCTCAGGCACTTCGTACCAGTAGATCTTAAAATATTTTCTCATGGAGCAAAGCGCGGCGTTTCCACTCTGCTGCAGGGTCAGCTCCGGTTGTTGCATATTGTTTATTGCCACGCGGGCTCGGTGTCTCTGATGACAAAGCAGGCACGGGTTTGCGGTAACAGGGTGACTATGAAGTGACTGAGGATCTCTGGAGCCCCCCCAGGATGTCACTGGTGGAACCCCAATGAGCCTCAAACCACTGGCAGCAAAAGCAACGCTGTCTTCTGCTCAGTGTCCCTGTTGCGGGAACCCTCTGATGACCCCAAGTGTCACGGCTAACGCCAGCCAGTGCTTCCACAGTGGTTTCTGTGGAAACTGAGCTTGGCATCTTCCTCCCCTTGCTGTAGAGCACAGATAACCCTGTCTGCCCTCCCTCCTTTTCCCTTTTTTTCCTTCCAGCCAGGACTCACTGGAAGGATTCCTTTATTTCCCTTTTAGAAGTCGTTTGTGACAAATACCTCTGCCAAGGGTCTTGTCCAGGCTACCAGGGGCTGGTGGTGAGCCTGACACCTCAATCACAGCCTGTCCCCATCAACCATGAGCCTGTATGAGCTCGTGGTAAAGCTGTTTAAAGCTTTTAACACCAATCCGTGTAAGTTGATGTTAAAAATGATTAACCTTTAAGAAGGGCTGGGTAGATATTTTTTTTCCCCAAGATATGGAGGAAGAGAGCCCTTGCTTTATGTGCTTTCAGGTCTGGGGCACTAATCCCAACTTCAAACTCCCAGCAGCCGCAACAAATCCCAGTTCAGTCAGGATTAGCAGAAAGGTGGGAAAGTTCACCCTGGAAGAGCAGCCGTTGTGCTAGCACGGGTCCCATCCCTCCCCACAGCTTGTTGTGGACATTGTCCTGGGGGGCCACAGGACCAAGTGCAGCTCAGGCAAAAAGGCAGGGCAGGAGAGGAAATTCAAAGTCTCTTCCCTTTTCCTATGACACTTCAAGGCAAATTCTGAGCCAGCAAAGTCCCTTCTGAGTAACTCAGTTGGTCTCAGGCCAGGGGTTCCACTTTCACTGTCACCAGGAGGTCTCAGTGCAGAGCACTAAAGAGGCAGAGAAAGTCTCAGGACTCTTGCTGGGAGATTTGCCTCCCTCGATCTTGTCTGTTGGATTGAACTCTCAGCGTCACACATTTTGACTCATGGGACCCATCTTTCTTTCTGAAAAGAAGATGAAGAAAAATAAACAGATGTCACTCTAGGAGCTCCCTGTGGACAGCCAGCTTGGGTCTCCGCATCCCACCCGATAGCCACCCTCGATCCCCAGCCAGGGATTTACCCACAAGGTCAATGTTCAACTCAGGCTGCATCTTTGCATCCCAGCCACCAGTTGCTCCATGGGGAGGTCCTCACCTCATGCTGTCCTGCTGTGACAGGCCAGCAGGAGCCTCCTGAGGTGACCAAGGCTCACTCAGAGGCCCTCACTCCCCTTCCCTTCCTGGCCAGCACAGCTGAGCTCACCAGCCCCCGTGGCAGGTGGGAAGCTCGTGGCTTCCCTCACTTCCTCAGAGAAGGGCTGTCCAGCTTCATGGAGAAAGTTGTCCTAAGTATAGGACACCATGTAACCCCAGGTTACTTCTTCAATGCCGGATATTGAGATACATCAAGAAATAATGGGGTAGAATGTAGTTTTAGGGAAGATGCCCTGAGACTCTATGATCCCTGTGAGAGCAATGAAACGTCCCCTGAGCACAGTTGAAATGTGAGGAGTCCTCAGCCAACTTCTCAGATGTGTTTAAATGCAATAGGCCATTTCTACGACTGTCAGGGAGTCAAAAAGTAATAGGTACACCTCAATTCAGTGGGCAACAACTGAGCCCCCTATGGTGCAGTGAAGAAGATTAAAACCAAGAAATCTGGTGACCCTGGCAGATGTGGAGTCATGAGAAAGCCATGCTCAATCCCCAGCAAAGTTGTTGGGGACTGAGGACTTCAAATAGAAACACTAAATAAAAGTAAACAAAAAATAAAATAAAGAAATAAACAAGTGCACAAGACACGACATAAATACAACAGCTTTAAACCAAGTTGTTCTTCACCTTCTGGGCACTTCATGGCTTTGCCCTCTCCTTGGCAGTCATTTCTCTCTGCTATCCAGAGGCTGACGCTGCTACCAAGCATCCCCTGATGCCCACCTCCATATCCACATTTGCTGTGGGTAGGTAGAAGGAGTTCCCAGACAACTGTGTCGGTGCCCCAGCCCACTTGCATGGCTGGGAAAATGTCTCCCCTTAAGTGCCCTCGAAACTGACCATCATCATCCTTCAAATCTCTCCTTAAGGACTGACTCACCTCTCTTGTGATGCTTCTTGAAAAGACTCCAAACCAAAGCCAGAACTGGGTACAAGTCAGATATAACGTACTACAACGGTGTCCTAAACCTGGGACTTCACCAAATACCACTGTCATTAGCGACAAAGAGCCCAAATCCAGCACGGTGAACCAGCCCGAGAGACATCACCTAGAAATCACTGAAACCAGTTTGGAGAGGCAGAAACACAAGCCAGGTGAGAGGCTGTATTTACCTGGGGTGGAAGGAGAGCCACCACCAGCGTATGGATGCCACACAAGGCAGTGAGATCCCTCTGGAGGGTGCTGCACTGGCTGTATCAGACATGACAGCGGCCAGAGCAGGAGAGAAAAAGGCAGCAAAAGGAGCAAAGTAACATTCACCTCCCTCTCTCCAAACTTATTTAAGATATCCCGTATGACAAGGCGGGATCCCAGGCAGCAGCCACTAATGGGTTTATAGTTGCCACGGCGGAAGCGACTCACCTCTGTCAGTGCTCTCAGGGCCTCGGGGACGATGCCAGGCTCCTGCTGAGTGTCACAAAGCCCACGACAGCTCCACAAGATTCAGTACCTGCCTGCTCTTCTATCGGGGGGGTGGTGGGGGTATCTGTGCACTGCAGGGCTCTGCAACGTTTCCGCACTCCCAAGTTCTGCAGAGGTTGCAAAGCAATTCCAGGAAGTCTTTGAAAGCAACAACAACAAAAACAAAACCAAAAAATACCCTGGCTTCTGCTATAAATCCAGGATACCAGCACGGCCCAGCCTGCAGCTAAACTGATTACGAAGGGAAGCATAAGGGCCAACAAACGTGTAGCTCCCGTGCAACAGATTTTGCCCATCATAACGGGGAAATCAGTTCCCTAATTAGAATTTAGGTCTGCTCTTTGTCTGTGCCGTGCACGTACGCCCCAAAGGCAAGCTGTGTTTTGACCCTGTGAAAGCAGAGGCCGTCCACAAAGAAGAGGAAAAAGAGGAGGAATCCGGAGAGAGGCTGTTCCCCCCGCGCCTCAGCAGCTGAGCGCAGCACAGGGAACATTTTCCTAAGCCAGGGTTTCGATTCCGCCGACTCCAAGTCAGGCAGCATTCCCCGGCCTGGAATTTATTTGGAGCTTGAAGGCATTAGCTCTTCACAGTGCTTCTTTTCAAATGACTTCAGCAGAGCCTGCTGGACTAACCTGGACAAGGGAATCATCTCATCCACTTACCCCAGCATCCTCCTCCTCCAGAGCAATCCTGTGTGCTGGCCACGGCGCAAGGGACCTGACCCTGCTGGCTCAGGGTAGGCTGCCACGTTCAGCCCACGAGGAGAAAGATGGAGAGGCCTTCATCCCTTGCCTTACACGGGCTCTTTCTCTCAGTGACATCTTCACGAAAGTGAGTTCTCCACACACCCAGATGGAAACAAGTGGCTCCTGTTCAGTAGGATCCGTGCCCTCAGACCTCACCCTTGCACTGAGAAACTGGGCTAAGGGAGCTGAGATGAGATTTTTCCTGCCTCCGGGAAGTTACTGTAAAGATTCAGAAGGGACAGACTCGGAACACAGTAACATTTGTTCCTTTCCATCCCACTTGTTGCAAAGGGAGATGCCTCCTACAGGACCCGGGAATGGGAAGGAAGGAGAGGAGGATGGAGTTGCCTGAAAAGAGCCCTGGCTGAGACAAGCCTGGAAAAAGCCCAGGAAGAGCAGCGGAAGGTGGTTCCACGGAACAGAACCCCACCACCACACAGAAGAGACCTACCCAGCCTCATTTTTTCCTCGTATGCTCTATTCCCTCCTTACATATTTTCTTTTCACTGACTGATTTAATCTCCAGAGTCCGTTTTGCAGCTGCTGGTGAGAAACAACAGTTCTTGTCAGGCGCTTTTGTTTCCTTCTTTTCAGACACTTCTTGCTTTGTAAAGTGCATGTGTGTGCAAGGAGTAATCTGTCTCCAGGACACCTTTCCATGTGGAAATGTCAAATGTATTTTATTTTAGTCTGGGCCCTAGGAATACCGCATCTATTTCTAAATAGGGAAACAAAATTGAATTCTTGCCTCCTTGCCACCAAAACATGAGGCAGAACTGTCAAAGGAAACACGTAACAGTAAGAAAAACTGACGGGTCATCTCTGCTATGGAATGGGATAAAAATACAAATCAGACCCTTTGACAGCACTCATCACTGCATTCTAACTGATGTCCAAAAAGACAAGGTTAGAAGACGTCTCTGTTGGCTTGGAGACGGGAAAAGCAGAAAGGGTGCTGGTTTTGTGCTGGGCAGCCTTTGGGATACTTGCACAATGGAATTATGAGCTTTATCACTTGAACAACAGGGAACAAAATTCCACGTCCAAGTTCAGAGGAGCTGGATGGTGAATGGATTTGGGTCACAGACCCACTGGGCAGGGTGGCGTGGAGTGCCCAAGACCTTACACTCATGTTCAAGCCAGTGGAGCAAACCTGGAGTGGTTGCAGAGCATCCAAAGGAGCCTGCCAGCACTCAGTAACATTCGGGAGGAGCCCAAACGCAGCCAAGGGGTGCTCACCACCTTGTAGGACATGTTCTCTGTGCCCCAGTGGTTTTTGCTTACTAGAAAGTATAACCAGGCCAGCGCTGGACTGCAAGTATCTGTGGGTAACTGCAAAAACAATTGCTTCCAGGCTGTCAGCACGAGCCTGACCCTGTTAGGAGGAAGATAGAGACATCACTAGCTGCTTTGAGTGACTAGCGTGGAGAAGAACTGTTCATAACCCAGTTACCAGTGGTGCCAGCACAGCAGAATGCTGAACTCTCCCCTCACAAGGGACCGACTAGGACCTACAACTTCTACAGCAGGAGAGAGGTGGAGGGTTTGCGCAGCCATTTTTGCTGCCCCCATTCTGTGGAGTTGACAGACGCTGTCTTCATTGTCATCAAACTGACCCTTACATGGTGCCTAATCTTGCTCTCTTTCAAAACCATGAAAAAGACAGAGTCTGACACAGAGACTTAAAGCCCAAGCTTTTGGATGAGGTCCCTGGTTCATCTCTCTCCTTTTTACCCTCCCTGCAGTCTGCCCAGCAGGACAAGCTGCAAGAGAAGTGCCTCATCTTCTCCTGGCAAAGCGAGGATTTCAGAAGCTGAAACACCGTAGGCCAAAAAGCAGTGCCAGGGGCTGAGCCCTTGGGCCGGGATGTCCCACCTCAGTGCTATCATCCTCAATCTGCCACTTGCATCAGGGAGAGAACATGGAGGCTCGGCTGGGTGACCTGTGGTGGGAGAGCAGGCAGGATGATGCCCAAGCTCCATGCCATGTTACGGACAGCCACGCTCAGCACCGGAGTCTGTATTAAAAGCCTGTAACAGGCACGGCCTGCACAGCACCTTGGATCCCAGGTGTCCAGCAAAAGCCACCATGCCAGTATCCTCACCACGGCTACCTGCCACAACCATATAGCAGCTATATAGATGGAAATGGAGAAAACGGTGAAGAACCCGTCTTGCAGCCACCTGAAAGACGCCTCTTGTACTGCAATCTAGCCACAGCCAACACGCCCTGTGACATCGGCTGAAAACCCATCACCTTCCCACAGTAATGTCCCCAGGGCTGGGCTCCCAGAGGGGCTCCTGCTCAGGGCAGGTTTCCCTGCACAGCATCGCGCCATCACAAATCACGCTCCTGCCACCAGGCACTCAAAATATTTCCCTTTCCACTGCGCATACTTCGGTACCCTGCCTCATACAGCAAGCGCTCCACTGTCTCTTCTAAGTTCCTTCATACAGGTCCTGTTTGTGGGACATCCAGGTCGGTATCTGTATCAGAGTTGTACAAACACTTTCTTAAAAGAATTTAAACACGTGGAAAATGTTTGCCATTTATCTCAACCACTTCTGAAAGGTTTATTTTTAACCTGTTCCCGAGTCATATTTTGTAACGTAAAATCCTGTCTTGACCTTTTCATGTCTAGGACGCCACTGAGTGTTTGTTGGTGAGTAAAAAGTTAATTTGTGTTAATTAACATTGTAGATTCAAAGCACAGTAGCAATGCCTCAATAAATGGCAAAGAGGTGAGTATGCACATGCAAGTATCTAAAGGAACCTTAGATAGCACTGCAGATTAAATGCATAGTACGGGTACAAAATGCAGTCAGTTATTATGGCTTGGTGAAAAAAAGGTTCCTTACTCAGCTGCTGAATACAACATAACCTTGGCATGACCCAAAACCGATTGCCTTTCTGATACCAGAGCAACACCATGTCTTTACTGTGTCTAAATAAAGACACCCTCACCATATAGCAATGTCCACCCTCTACTGCTCCCAACAGATACACAAACTAAACGCAGGGACAGCTTCACCGGACAGCAGATGTGTCTGAGGTTGTCACAGGAGGGAGTTAGACCACTTAAAGAACCAGTGCCAAAGGGATCAGCAAAAACGGTTTTATTGAAGTAAGGTGTTTGGTAAAGTGAGATTTAAAGTTTGATGGCAACATGCACTCTGTTTCTTACTGCAGAGGATATAATCATGATTCAAATTTACCAATACAAAAATCTTAGTGCACTATAATAGAAGGTTATGTGTGGTATCGGTCACTTACCAAGGAGTAACCTTGAGAGGTGTTCCAGCTGAAGGGGACATCTTTGCCATGCAGCCACCTGCTTAGCAGGGAAAGATCAAAGGGGGCTCACTCCGGCTGTCATATTTATGGACTAAAGCGGTTGGAGCATAGTCAAATTACCTGCAGTGGAAAAGGTAATAAGACTCCTTATACCCACAACTTCCTTTGTTCCTTGATAAACGAGTCTTAGAAGAACCACCTGCTATTCATGTGTTAATCACATGGTTGGTGTTCCAGTTTCCAAGCCCATATGCATCAATGCTCACCACGTCACGCTGTTCCTGGGCAGGTTTTCAGACAAGAAGTTGGATCTAGAGAAGTTTTGGGCCCAGTTATAGCCCAGGCCTTTGCTTCCTTTGGGCACTAAATTACTGCTAGTGTGGTCAAAGAGTACATTCCATCTGTCACAGAGGTGAAACATGAAGCTGCAGAGAACAGAGCACCAGCAAACTCAACTCTAAGTCTGGAGTATCAGAGCACCCAGGTTTACATCCCATCGGAAGACCATGCGGTGGCTGAGCTGGTGTGCAGCAGATGCCTCTGTCCCTAGGTGAGAGCTTATCCTCCTATAGGTACATGCAACCCCTTCTTCATGCAATGTACTGGAAAGAAGAAATTGCCATGTGGCTCAAATTAATTAAAACAATGAAGAGAGGAAAAATAAATCACTGCAATTAATTCCTGATTGTTTGCTTGCTTGATGTCATTTCAATTACTAGATTAACAGATATACTTAACAGACTGATGAGGCTGAAGGATGTATCTGGTTTTACCTGAGGGCAGCACAAAAGCTTTCTTCTAATGAGTTGTCAAAAAACATATCAGCAGCAGAAACTCCTTAAACGTGGCTTGCAGAGATAAAAAGAGAGCCTTGCTGTATTTGCACGGTACAAACGAATAGCAGATATCTCCTGTACCAGTTGATGGGTCTAGCTGCTACAGTGATGTTAATTAGCTCACTGATAAAACTTTTTAAGAGGAATGTCCTGTTGTTTTTTGGGTGGTTTTTTTGTTTTGTTTTAATCCAGAAGGCAAACCAAGGGTCAGAGTGAAACTACTAGAGATGAAGAAAGATTCAGAACTTCAGGAATTAAGCACAGAAAGCTCTTCTTACTAATTTTGAAATTGATGATAGGCTTTACTGTACATCATTATGCTTCAGCTAAGACTTTGGGGTAGGTCTAAAGTGGTCTGCATTAAGAGGGTGAATGGTACTGCAGGAAACCATGTTTCAGGATCTGCAGTGTATGGATGCAGAAAGACACTGCAGAGCAGGTAACTACGACACAGGAGTAAGTTTTCTCAGCAAATCAACTCCAGAAGAGGTGGTGATGAGGAATGATATTCTTAGTCCACAGATACCATCAAGAAATGGGTGTGAAAATGTACTAACAGTGATACAAGCACCACCAGAAAAGCCCAGCAAACAGCTCAGTAAATTCTGAGTAAACACTGTTGTATCAAATGGTTATTAAATTACTGAATAGGAGAAAATCCTTCAGCTCCTCCACCAAGACAAACAGCTTTGTAGCACTGAAGGTATCACAAGGTACCTTCACAAACGGAAACACATCAGAGGTCCGAGAACACAAACAACGTGACAATTTGACATGACAACTTCCAACGGACATTCTGGCAGAGCGAGCTTTAGGAATGGCCTTTCTCTCATCTACCAGATCAAAACATAATACATCAGAGATGAGAGCCTTCCGGGGCACTGAAAAATGGGAAATCCTAGCGAGTCTGCTAAGTAAAGAAAAAGGTGGGGGGAGAGGGGTGTTGAGCAATCAATCATTTGAATGAATTGGGTTTTTAAGAAACAGATGCAGCAACACACTGCAGCTGTTGAAAGAAGCAGTAGGTTTTTCCAGCAGGTCTTATTCAAGCAGAAAAGGCCCATCCAGAAATTCTTGCTGGTCTGCAATGTGACATAGTCAAAATTGCAGCTCAGAGGCTAACGTAGTGGTTATCTGGAAATGCAGAATTGCCTTGCATTGTATATAAAAGAGACCGTGAGACTAAAAAACCTTTTCTTCATTATGTTCCTCTACCATCCTCTTCTCTGCTGACATCTTGCCAAGAGAAGCACCCTGGGCAGGGACACTTTCTGCATTAGGGCTGGTGCCGTTCTTTTGACAGATTTTCAGGAACAACATGGTCTTTTCCCAGTCCTGGAGTAAACGAGCTGCAGCTTTTGGTGCTAAGCAAACAGGAGCAGCAAACCCTTTAGCCCCAACCCACCGAGAGCTTTCAATTTCAAGATCAGAATTAGATGAAAATCCAGCATAGGATGGGACACATCTATAAATCGTGCTGCTTCCCCTCTTATGAGGAAGACTCCTGCATAATGAGATCACTGCAACTTACAGGTGACTGTTGCTGTGAACTTGATTTACACTTACTTTGGGCTTGCAGATTTACCTTGCTGTGTGTCTATTTTAATAAGAAATGTTTCCCCTCTGCTTTCAGCAATGGTCCAGACACATGTGGGAAACTGACAAGTGAAAACACACACGTCATTTTGTAGTTTTTCATAAAGACAGGGTCTGGAAAGGAATTTTTCCAAATGGGAAAAAATTCATCTTAGATAGCCATGCAGTAAGCCATGCAGTAAGTAACTTGCACGGCAAAGGAATCTGGTTTAGGCCACATGGGAAACAAAAGAATCCTCAAAAAGAAATAATTCATAACTTAATTCATGCTCTCCTCTAGTTTCTAGACTTTATTGACTTTATTGGAGACTCACAAAATATTGTACCTTGCTTTAGGGTACATCCTCAGGAATCCTTTATATTGTTTTTAGTCCTTTTAGTCTAGATGGTCAAGGACTCGCTTCTGAAACTCTTGAAGATGGAATTTTATAGTCACTGGCTCTAAATAATTATTTCAGGTTTTTTATACTTGACAGCACTTTATGGATTTATGTCTGAAAATTTAGCCACAGAGCAGCTTTTACATACCCCAATATTTAGAAAAGGTGGCAGAGACATTAAACACTCCACCACAGAAACTCTGGTCAAAACACCCATAGGTCATAGGCAGATGCCTTGGTTTATACAGACCGTGAAGTTCAGCCAAGGTTAGTAACAAAGGCTGATCCCTCTAGACGCCTATGGTGAAAGCTGAATAAACTGCCAGAGCACAAACCCCGAATCCCTCATAACACCAGAAAGTAAAGGACAGGAGCCCAGGCTCTGGTTCTTGCTCCAGCTGCACTGTTTGCAGCTGAGCTGCCTGTTATGGAAAAGAACTTTCTGGGACCCCCTTCCAGCCTCACTGACCTGTCCAGGCAGGTAGCTGCAATCTCCTGTAAGAGTAAACACCACTTGAACTCTAAAACTATATACTCTTGGCCACTACATGAGACAGCCAAAATTGTTTCCCAGTTAACCAGTTGTTGAGAGCGCCAACACAACCCCAAGCATCACAGTTTCACAGCAGTTCCTAGGAGTGGGGAAATGAGGCAGCAGACAAATCGTTAATTTGGCATAGACACGAAGTAGTATTTCAGTCTGGGGCTTCTTCCTATGCAAACACCGAATCCTCTTCACAGGGTAAAATACCGCATACAACTGAACCACATCTGAGTTAAGTACAAAGAAATATATTAAACGTGGCACTTGCACAAACACCCACAGCCATAACTTTCAGGGGGAGATGACTTTCACAAGCATACTTTTGCTGCACTGCCTCCCTGGCAAGTAGCCCAAGCTTTGGGGTCAGCAATTCCAAGACAGGGCGATACTGCCTCTCCATTGAGGCCCAGCTACTGAAAGGGCTCCATCAAACACATCCCAATCTAATGTTCCTGGACATGTCACAAGGACAACTTCAGCTGTATTTTCAGATCTTCCTCTGAACAATCATTATTTTTAACAAAGTTCCCAGGGAGGTAAAAAACTTTCTGCCCTTGAACCCCTCTTACCAGAGAGAGAGGGAACCCAAGTAGCAACCTAATTAGGGGACATTAGTGTCACCTCAGCTGTGCAACAGATTTACCTGCTAGGACCTTGTCTGTTCTTCATCTCTCCACAGCCTTGTAAAGATTTGACCCACAAAACCAAGCAAAAAGTCTGAGTGTCCTTCTGTGGGCACCAGGTTCTTTCTGAAAGCCTGCTCTTGGAGAATTACTTCCTGGAAAAAGGATTTGGGCATTTATTTTTAATGACTGCAACATACAGTTGATTCTCCTACTCTTTTTCTTCACTCCAGACTCCATCCACAGCCCTTCCGGGACCATAAAACTTCATGTACTTTAACTGATACCTCAGCTACTTTCAAGGACATAACACATTTCTTCCACAAACCATTTATTGTTCTTTATAGTTGTACACAGCTTTGGGACGAAGTAACTCCCTTGTGTTAAGTTTCAAAATCTTGAAGCTCTTGCATACTACAGCACTTTTGTAATCAGTAAGAGTTATATAGTTATCCAGTTAATTATAAGAAAAGATATTAAATATAGAGTCTGGGTATATTCTAACTGAGTACCTATTAACCTGTTAGCCCAGGAACAGAGGCTGTCAAATCCCATCAGGAGCCCAATGATAATCAAGAAGTAAATACACCCTTAATTATTGACTCAAATCAAGGCAAAGACTGTTAAAAAAAAACCCCAAAAACAAGCAACAAAACAAAACAACAGTAACAAAGAAACAGAAAAAGCCAACAAAAAACCCCAACACTTCTCTGCTCTGGTTCCAACCTTTGTCTCTCTACGGCCTTAGACAATCAAAGCAGCAACCCCAGAGCCAGTCTTCCAGATACTGAATACCAATTGATAAATGATGAGGAGTTCTGGTATCTCTACTGGCTGCCATCAGCTAGCCACAGGAGCCACAACACGTACGTTAAAAGATCCATCTTCATAGCTTGCTCTATACAGACAAGGCCTTGCTTGTTTTCCTCCACAGGTGTAATCATCATATAGCAAATCCACACTGGAAAGACACTGTTTCTACCGACAAAGCCACCTGGGGAAGCCATACCCCAGTTCCCCAGGGGAAGCAAGCGGTGTGGGTGAGAGGACGGGCTTTGCCGGGGTAACACCTCCCCTGAAGAATGGCTGCACTGCAGCAGTGCCAGAAAAGAACCCCGGTTCCTACACGCTTAACCGAGGCCGTTAAAACCAGCAAAACATTGAGAGAGACGCTCCCAACACACAGAAAACCTCACGCCACAAGCCACCTGCTTGGCAAACCGGCTGCAGAAGCAACTTCCGTGCTGAGGAGCGGACGCCGGCCCGGTCCCGACCAGGTTGCCCCTCGGCTGGCTCTTTTAGCCCGCGGGCTTGGATCTTCCCCGGGCAGGCCACCTGAGCCCAGGCCGGGGATGAGGGCCCAGGCCGGGCCCGCGGTGCGGGAGGCTGAGGCTCGACAGCCACCGCCGAGGCCCTCCGACCTCCCAAAGGCTGAAACCCCGCTGTGGAGAGCGAGGCGGNAGACTGAATATCAATTGATAAATGATGAGGAGTTCTGGTATCTCTACTGGCTGCCATCAGCTAGCCACAGCAGCCACAACACGTATGTTAAAAGATGAAGAAAGATCCATCTTCATAGCTTGCTCTATACAGACAAGGCCTTGCTTGTTTTCCTCCACAGGTGTAATCATCATATAGCAAATCCACACTGGAAAGACACTGTTTCTACCGACAAAGCCACCCGGGGAAGCCATACCCCAGTTCCCCAGGAGAAGCAAGCGGTGTGGGTGACAGGACGGGCTTTGCGAGGGTAACACCTCACTTGAAGAACGGCTGCGCTGCAGCAGTGCCAGAAAAGAACCCTGGTTCCTACACGCTTAACCGAGGCCGTTAAAACCAGCAAAACATTGAGAGAGACGCTCCCAACACACAGAAAACCTCACGCCACAAGCCACCTGCTTGGCAAACCGGCTGCAGAAGCAACTTCCGTGCTGGGGAGCAGACGCCGGCCCGGTCCCGACCAGGTTGCCCCTCGACTGGCTCTTTTAGCCCGCGGGCTTGGATCTTCCCCGGGCAGGCCACCTGAGCCCAGGCCGGGGATGAGGGCCCAGGCCGGGCCCGCGGTGCGGGAGGCTGAGGCTCGACAGCCACCGCCGAGGCCCTCCGACCTCCCAAAGGCTGAAACCCCGCTGTGGAGAGCGAGGCGG
>JAHREE010000248.1:27859-90314 GCA_033628505.1 Tringa tobata | reverse complement strand
GGGGTTGGGTGTAACCTCGTATTACTGCCAGGTTTTGATGTCTTCAAGTGCTCTCCTGTATCCAGACGAGAGCAGCTCCCAGCGCTGACCACCCTCACTGGGCACCTCTGCCTGGGTTACACTCGCATTGCCAAGGGCGGGCACTCCCCAGCCATACACCATTAGACACTTTTTCCGAGCGTGGGCTGGAAGCCCGGTGTTCTCATGTGACTCCAGAGGCTGAGGCAATGGACATGTGTCTGCGCTAATCCAGCCCTGGAGACAGCCCCACCCTGAGAGCTCAGAGCGCAGCCAAGCGCCCTTCGGTTTCGGGCTCCAAATCTCAGAGGATCAGCCTTAAATGATGAGGTTCGAGGACTGTGATTCTGGAGACGGTCCTTTATCAACCCACAAGCTGCCACTGATAGTGAGCACCACCCACAGGGCTAGGGGTGAAGATGGCAGTCACACAGAATCACAGAATGATACGGGGTTGGAAGGGACCTCTGGACACGATCTAGTCCAACCCCCCTGCCAAAGCAGGTCCACCTAGAGCAGGTTGCACAGGAACTTGTCCAGGTGGGTTTTGAATGTCTCCAGAGATGGAGACTCCACCACCTCTCTGGGCAGCCTGTTCCAGTGCTTTGCCACCCTCAAAGTAAAGAAGTTCCTCCTCAAGTTCAGGTGGAACGTCTTACGTTCAAGTCAGGCTAAGCTGGGCTGCACCCTGGGTTGCCAGGCTCCCCTGCCAGACAGGGCTGCAGAAGGAGTGCTTTGCAGAGTGCATCAGCTCTGAAGAAAGTGCTCATCTCTCTCTTTCTCTCTTTCCATCTGCTGAAACTGGTTGGCAAAGCAGAGACAGAATTTAGCACTGCACGGAGCCTGGCTATCCAGAAAGGCATGAGGTAAAAAAACAGGTAGATATAAAAGGTGATCAGTAATCATGCTTTTAATAGCTTGTAAATATTTTTTTTTTAATTCCAGGCAACTAAGATGTACATTTGTTGTGTATATCCAACATCTGAAAAAAACATGAGTCCACAATCTGTTCTGTTTCATCCCTTTTCTAAAGCACATAAATTAAAGTATCAGTCACCCCAATATACAACAGTTTTATGAAGGAAAAAGTCTTGTTCAGTTTTTACAATTCAGTATCACCTCTTTATCTGAAGCATTAGCTAAAGTTTTAGCTAGACAACTGTCTCACAAGAAATAGGAATACTCAGAACTTAATCTGTCTAGAAAAATCCAAGAAATTTCCACTCCCTGCTCTCAAACTCCACTTCCTAAATAAAGCATCAGAGTAACATTTTCATTTCCCGCTAGAAAACGAAGACCCCCAAAACTCTTCAAACACCCCTGGGAAACACTGTTTGGACCACAGAGCTTATTAAACTTGAAACATTAACAGTGCAATGATTTCCCCTTCTACAACTTCAGCACAGAACCTGAATTTGCACCAGGATGAACGAAGCTAGAAAACACCAGACGACAAGCAGCCTTTGGTGCCCGGGGCTGCTACACTGCCTCCCATGCTTGATTTAGGTACCCAATAACTGCTCTCAGCTTTGAGAGCACCTGCAGATTCGGGGACCTTGGGCCACTCAGTGGTTCAGGCTGAGGTTATTCCAGCATCCCCAGGATTCAGCAAACCAGGATTTAAATCCAGATGGGAAGACGCTGAGGACCCTCCTCTCACACCGGTGCCGGGGCTCAGCACTTGGCACGATTCGGCCACGTAGCTCTGGCCACCACCCCAAGTTATTCCCACCAAAACTATTATTTATTGACTTTATTAGCAATACAGCATGGGCCTTGACAGGGTGGGGTTGCCCTTGCCTTCTTCCTATTGGGGTCTACATGGGCACCACGTACCTGGGGCTGCTCCTCACCAGTCTGCTCGGGAACCGGTGGGAATGGCCTGTGCTCTAGCACAAGGTAGATCTCCTACAGGAAAATGGGAGGCAGGCAGAGACAGCTCATCTGGCTGATGTCTTCATCCATTCCCCAGCACTGAATGCAAAACCTCTGATCCAGGGGAAAAAGAAAACTTAAAGATGAAAGAACACAAAAATAAAGCGAAAAACGTGACCTTTAACTGCTTTTTCATCTCCCACTGTTTTGACTAAGGAACTCCATCTATAAGTGCAGCTAACTCCAGAGACGAACGTGCTCTTTCACAGTCTTGTGTGTGTGCAGCACTAGAGCAAAGTCACAACTACAGGTGCAAAGGAACAATGTTACAGTCCTCAGAAGACCTACTCTGTGCACTCACCATCAGCTTGAGTTTGCCGATAAGGTTAAGCAAAGAGGTTCATTCTTCTGGAGCACAAATGAAAATCTGTCAAACCAGCTTCTATTACAGAGAGATTCTAAACTGACATAAATAATTATAGTCTTGATTAAAAAGAATATATTATTCTAGATTTTTGTTTGGTTTTTTTTTTTAGTTTTCATGTAAAACCCCTATACTCTTGACATCTAGGAACAAAGACAAAATAAAAACCAGGCGCTTGCTGTGCCTTCTCAAGCACTATCGTGGTGTTTAAGGGACACAGAGGAACTTAACAAATGAGATTAATGCCTACGGTGGAAAACGAGAGGAGTTCTTCATGCTGTCGGCTTTTTCAAGTCTCGGATTTGCTTAATCAGGTAGTTCTTCTCATCAGTGAATTGCTCGTCATCCGTCCTCTCTTTCTGGAAATTGCTCAGAAACTCAATTAGCTTGGGTTGGTTTTTCAACAGGATCTCCACAATAGGCTGTGTTTTGTTTGGACTGGCCACAAAAACCTAACATGCAAACAAACCCAGGCACAGGGAGACACAGAGAGAGAGAGAGAGGGGAACATCAGTCACAACATCCCTGTAAGTTATTTTCTAAGGAGTGAGCTGAAGGCTGGCAGGCAGACACGCCACTGCTACACACCTTGTCCCGAGGCACAGAGAGAGGAGTTACAACCACCTTGGTTCAACAGCAAATGGAGGCAAAGCTATTGAGGGAGCGTGTGGTATTGCTTCCCTTTAATTTTGCTCTTTGTTGATAAAAGCATTTGATTGCAAACCCAGCTGTCAGGAGCGGGCTATCAATTCTCAGCCTCTTCCACATGCAAGACTTAAATACACAGAAATTAATTATCAGGAGAACGGAAAAGCTTTGTGTCACTATTGATATCATTTCCATACTAAGCCAGGCCTAAAATTAGACTTGCCAGCTTTGTTTTGGTTTGGAAAAATATGTCAGAGGCTCCACTTCCCCTCTGCCTAATCCATTCACGGGGAGCGTGGAAATTTCCAGCAGCAGGAGCAGGAGGAGCAGGAGCACCGTGGTGCACCCTGTGCCTTCGCTGCCCTCACCGAGGAGGGGAGGGTGGCAACGCAGAGAGGTGACACTCACCTGGCCCAGCCAGACCAGCGCTGGGGGCTTACTCATCTTCTCAAATAGCAGTTTTTAAGGATAAACCTAGCTGTGCTCTGATTTTTCCTCCTGCAAAGGCTGAGTTTTCCAGCTTTGAACATGACCCCCTACACCACGGCACTGTTTCTTTAACATTTTTCTCTGCCTCACACACTGGCTGATGATGACAGGAAACTTAGGGCCGGTTGTAAAGGCCAGGGGTGACAAGCTCTTCCCAGGGACCTCAGGATGCTGTGGAGATGTGGGCTCCGCAGACATCGGTCACAGGGGGCAGATGGGGCAGCAGGAACACAGACAGAGCCCACCCCTGGCCACCAGAGGAGAAGCTCCCACATCTGGCTCGCTCCGAGGTTACCATGGCTGGTCAACAAAACACCGCCCGAGCGCTTGTGCAACGACATAAATAACTGGAGTTATTCTCTACCCGACGAGAAGAAATTAAGGATGGACAGGACTGGAAAACGTCCAGTTTCCCTCCAAGCCTGTTCAAACCAAAATGAAAACAAACATCTGCTGACGGCACAGAATGGCATGTTGTCCGTCT
The DNA here is from genome assembly GCA_033628505.1 of Tringa tobata. Classification (NCBI taxonomy): domain Eukaryota; kingdom Metazoa; phylum Chordata; class Aves; order Charadriiformes; family Scolopacidae; genus Tringa; species Tringa tobata. The sequence goes on along the minus strand of JAHREE010000248.1, from coordinate 86,376 downwards.
GAGCACAGGCGGCACCACCACTTGCCCAGCCCCGGAGCTGCTGGCTGTAGACCTAGGGCTCTTCTGTAGGTTCATTTATCTCCACTGAGATTGTGCCCACATGAAAACCCAAGCCATGTCCTGCTCAGTAAGACTCTATTTATTTATTTATTCATAAAGGTGAAGGAAAGTATCTAATCTTAAATCTCACCATCCCAATGCCATAAGAGCCCTAATCCCTGCCTATGCTTTTATCTCCTCTGCATCCCTCCTCCTCAGGTGACTCCTAGGAGTTGCTGCTTCAAGGAATTTTTTCCTCTGGGGAAAGAGCTGCAGCCTCTGCCATGCTGGGGGAATGCTCCCAGGCCCCAAGTCTTTCACAAAGTTTTCACAGAATCACAGAAATATAGTGGTTAGAAGGTACCTCTGGAGATCATCTAGTCAAACCCCCCTGCCAAGCAGGTTCACCTAGAGCAGGTTGCACAGGAACGTGTCCAGGTGGGTTTTGAATGCCTCTAGATGTGGCGAACTCCACCACCTCTCTGGGCAGCCTGTTCCAGCCTGCAGCATCTGAAAGCAATATCCCCTCCTTTGCAAACAACTTTGATATGCTGCTATTGATATGTTGGCTCTCCATATAAGAAATAACAGGTTTGGAGATGTAAATCACTACTGAACGTACTTTACAGCTTTCTAATCCATGCCTCTTCTAGGGAACACAAATCCTGCTATCTTGTGGTATGAATGTTTGGCTGTGCCTGAGACTGCAGCAGGTGCTGCTCTCAGTTCAAGCAGCCCCATGATGCAGCTCCCCACGTGCTGACCTGCAGCAGGACACCACGCTGATGGAGCCTGGATACTTCCAGGATTTGGACTGTGAGAAGCCCCCAGTCATCTGGACAAGCTTCCTTTGAGAAAAACAGTAGGTAAGCCTATGGGCAAGGATGAGGAACATAACTATGACACATCTTCATTACAAGTTTTTAATTTCAAAGTTCAGCTGCCCCTTTGTGACCAGGAGAAGAAAACATCAAGTACACTGACAGGACCCATGTTTTCAGAAAAAAAATCTGATTGTGGTGCAAACGGGATCCATTAAAGAAGGCTTGACCTTGAAGTGCTGAACATCTTCCCTCAATGAATATTAGGCCTCCTTACAAACATAACTGAAGGCTGACTCTCAAAATGAATACATCTAAATCATTCTTCTTGTAAAGGCTATCTAGTCTGCAAACAGAACTGGAAAGATTTAGTGGTAAACATAGTAAATACCAGCATTTCATATTGGTCCTACAACTAGTATTACCATAGCAAATAATGAAAGAACTTAGTTTAATAGAAGGCATCACATCCTGTTTATCTTCCTGCTCGATTATTTATAGATTAGAATCTTCCCCTTGCAAAACTATCCCACTGAACATTCAAACAAAGATCATCTTGACTGCCAGTCTTGCTCAGTGTCAACAGGGGCTCGTAAAGAGAGAACGTTAAAGGACCAGAAAATTCCCAAAATGTTACTCAAATGTTACGGCAAAGCAAACAGAATCAATTCTGCCAGTATCAACTAATCAGCATCACAAAGCCCAGGATTAGGACCACCATGAGACTTTACTTTTAAAAAAGAGCCTCCCACATTCAGAACTCTGTATTGTCACAGAGCAGGAGATAAATCCCTGGAAACAGGAATCATTATTAACGTTATCTAGAACATTTCTACTAAAATGAAATATAACTGAAGCTAAAGCACTTCACAGAGAACTTTGTTTCACCTAAGGTTTTATTATGAAAGGTTGTGTGTTCTAGAGCACTTAATTCAGATCTATGAGAGAGACAGAGACCAAAATAAAGAGAGTACTCATATCAAAATTCCAACTCTAAAAATAGCCGCTTCAGCACAGTTCCATTTTGTGTATGTTTGCAAAAGGCCTGGAATGAAAATCAACTCTGAAGCTTCAAAAGTTGTCCAAAGTGTAACTGTTGACCTCTTCTCCATTAAAAGTCATACACTGGATTTCTTCAAACAAATACTGAAATCCCTTGATTAGAGAATCTGACCTTGTTTCCTTGCCATTAATAACCAGGCATCACCATCCTCTGGGACTAGAGCACAGCAAAAGTGATTACAGAGTCTGGATACCCTGGATTGGGTATTTTGAGACTTATTCTGGGGTCACACACAATCTCACTGTGTCAGGAAGCTGCACACAGAAGAGCCTTACTGTTCATGTTGCTTCTAATGTAGTGCTTCACATAACACTTCTTGCCCTATAAACCCTCCAGTTAAGAAACAGAGAGGACAGACCCACAAACGTGGTTTCAGCTTCATACCAAGAGGAAACTGCCAGTGCGGTCAAATTATGTGAGACCATTTGCAGAGCAAGCTGCAGGAGGTAGCTCTGTAATGTGCATGAAATGAATGGAAAAATGAAACTACGGTCACAAAACACAGTGTACCCATTCTATTTTTAGACTTAAACAGTAAAATATATCTTGCTAAATGACTGCTTAAGAACAAGAAGGTTGCATAATCCCAATTCAGCGCTACAGGGTGTTTTCCTCAAAATAATCTAATTGTTTATGTGAAAGCCAAGAGAGCTTGTTGATTCCCCATATGAGAAAGTTGTGAGAGCTTTTAATTTGTAAACGCATAAGGTCAAAGGAATACCTGCACCACTTTCACAGATGTCTGAAAGCTATGCTCTCCCCTGTAGGCAAACTCAAAGCACCGTCCACTAATAGTTCTCACAAATCCATCACAGGAACTGAAGAGCACTTCCCAACATGGGGTCTTCAAAGTGTGCATGCTCAAGACTGGGACCTCCCCACTGAAATCAATGCAGAGAAGAACTCGTGACTCTCAAAGGCTACATCTCTAGGTGACCCCCTTGGATTATTTATGCAGGAGGAGGAAAAGGGGTGAGGTGTGTTAACTTTTCCTAATGATTAAATACTTGCTAATCCTCATGCACACACTGTCTGGGACATCCAGCTTTACAAAGCAGCCACAAGCCTTTAGGATGGTTCCACAAGGCAGAAGCTGCATTTTGCTCAGGTGAAAGGAAGAGAAGGAGCTGGAGCCAGGAGGAAGATCAAGCATCTCCTCAACAGAGAGCGGAAGGAGGTACTGCAAGTGGACACCCTGTTTGTCTTCTATTTCCCACCCAAAGCATCCTGGATCAGTGAAACATTCTCAGAGCTTAAAGGGGGACTGACATTTTCAGCCATAAAATGTTCCCACAAAATATTTTTGCACTAGAGGTGCTCATCATTTCCATCTCTATCTTACAGTTTTGAATCTTCAATAATTAGAAATTGCCTCAAGGAGATAAGAGTCATATGCCTTTTTTTGGGTCAGCTGGGGCATGGGAGCGTTGGAATTTGGATGCTTACAAAACAGGCACTTTTTCATTTCAACTGTGTCTAACTGGTGAAACATCTAAATCAGGTAATTTAAACCCAAATCTTTTGGCAGCTCGGACAGAGCAGCAAGTATCCACCTCTCAGCAGACCTTTGATTTCAAATCACTGTGTTGAGCCTACTGTAATTTCAACCAGGGCTGCACAGGTATTTTGCAAGCACAATTTTAAAATGCAGGCACAGTTTAAAATTTATGAGATTGAAAGCTGAGCACAAGATTCCTATCCCAGTTGCATTAGCATGGAATTATTACAGCTGACAAGAGAGCTGGGCTGAGGGACATGAACCCAGAAACAGGAGGCAGGGATGCTGCAGAACAGAGTACAAGCAGCGAGTAGCATTTTCCCCCATTTTCTTAAATATTTAAGGAATTCCTTCAGTAGTTCTCAAAAACTTAGAATTCAATTTAAGAAGTGAAATCAGAGGAAAATGCTTTTCTCTGACCTGCTCTGAAAAGCTAATTCACAATGCAATTTTCTGTAATACTCTATAACTACCGTGCCCACCAGGGAGAAGCTGAGTGCTTCTATACCCAGCTACCCCAGATCCTCAGTGAGGACCTAAAAGGGAAGCTCTGCTGCACCTCTAGAGTTATTTGAGTGTGCTGCCGGTGGTTATAAACGAGCAGTTTCCAGCTGATGAGGTTCTGCTCTGAGTCTGCAGTTTCCCCACAAAGAGCACAACGTGTGTGAGATAGCGTGAGGCACACCACGGCACCGCTTACACGTTGCTGACAGGTACCGCTGGAAAAAAGCCAACAACATCCCATGGAGGTCACTATCTGAGGACACAGTTTGGCCCTTTGAACTGAAGAGACACAACCTTACCACTGTGGACTGGTTGGTTGCTGGGCACCTGAAGGCCTCAGCATTATGTCCACATGGTAGCAATCGCAAGAGGTCAAGCAAGGCTGGGCCTACAATATCTGCACTCCTAACTGGAAATAGGATGCAACATACTGGAAAAGAAAAGGAAGGGAGGAATGAGAAGGAAGAACGGGAAAAACAGCAACGCGTGACATGGTTGCACACTGGAATCCTTTCAAGTTATTCCAAGTCCTTTCAAATGCCTCTTAAAATAAGCAAAATCAGCTGTTCCCAAGGCCTGGGCCATCCCTATCATTAATTCAGACACAGAAACTCATGTGTTTCATACATCAAAATCTAGCATTTATTCTACAGAGTGGCTAAGAGAGCCCAATCCTCTGATCCCTTTCCTCCACAAGCATCTCAAAGGCTGCAAGTGTTTGGAGCCTGACTGCTGTCTTATCTTGGAGCCACATACCTCCCGATAAGGAGGAGGAGAAGTTACTCACAGCAGTTCAGATGACTATGGAAGAAGTCAGCAAGGGAACAGCTTACCAAGCTGCTTATTTCAGGGAGGGAATTTTTTTTAATCCTCCTTGAAGTTTTTTTTTGTTGTTGTTGAAACGGGTTTTTTTTTGAGAAGCTGCACATCCTCTAAGCCTCCACACTGAAGATCTTGAAAGCTTTTTTCCAAGCAGAAATGGCAGAAGTACAAAACTCAATAAGTCACCCTGAATTTGTGGAGGGTGATGTAACCTTTTCGCAATAGCAAGCCTTTTGGTGTGATCTGCTATCTTTCTTAACCATCTTGGGGAATGATATCCTTACAGGCTTAATTTTCCTCTTCTGAAAATCATTAACAACTCTATTTACACAGCTTGAAATTAATGTGTAGTTTTGCACAGTAACTATCCAACTCACCCTCTGTCCCAGAGCAGAGAACTTTTTGCTAGGAAAATGGTGAACTTTTCACCTCTTAACATTAATCGACACAAAAAAAGGGACACTGGTTGGATCTGGTAATTGTTTAAGACTGCATTAATGATCACTGCAAAAGGACAAAAGGATTAAACTCATGTCAAGCTCAGATTTACCAAATCTTTTTAATACCTGTAAAAGTAAATTGTGTTTGTACTGATGCACAGAACTAGCACTATCTACTTTTGGTCTTAATGTATAGTTTTAAGACCTTTTTTTTTTTTTTTTTAAGTATTTACCCAGAATCACATGGTAAAGTGACCTAAGAGCTGAGGGAAGGTACCACAAATAAGACCTAGAAGCTTTGTGTTTTGTTACCTGTAGCATCCACCTCATTGCTACTTAAGTGACTACCCTCAGCCCAAACCAAAATGATGCTGCTTCGCACCTCACCTGAAGGAAGGCAAACAGAAATCAGAGGCTGAGCGATAGAAAGGTTTTCAATTAAGGCCTTCTCAAATACTAGAAGTGACTGTAAACCCCAACTTTTGCATTAATTTTCTGAGCTTTCTCTTGCCCACCTTGAAAGACACTTTCATGAGGAAAAGAGGAAGTCTGCCACCTCTACAGCTCACACTAGCTCACCTTGAACACGTGGAATGCTTCAAACTGAATGTTGGGGCTTTTATCTCGCAGCAAGTTCATCATTAGCTTCAGATTTTCTGGTTTGCTGATGTATTTTGTCATGATGGCGAAGTTGTGTCTGTCCAGAATCAATTCACCCAGCAGCTATAGAGACAATTAAAAAAAACCCATAGGTTTTTCACTCCAATGCATTTATTTTGAATATAAGGAAAGCAGAAACATATTTTAATGTTTGCCTAAGAGGTTTCAATGTCATTACCTTTAAAAAAAAAAAACAAACTAGACTTGCTATCATGTTGTGAGTTACTTAATGCCCAGTAATGCTCATCTTCTAAATCCTACAGAGAGGGATCCCACATATGGGCTGGATGTAACAGCAGCTGGTGTGAGCCGGCTAGGACACAAGCAAGTGTGGTGCAGCTGTCCCACAAAGACACCTTAATGTCATTTGGATGCTACATTAACACACCTATCTGGTCCCATCTGCAGACTTGGTCCCATCACGTCAGACTTGGTGCTGTAGCACCAAACAGCACCAGGCACACAGAGACCTCTCAAGCTCACTTTAAACTACGTTCTGAACCGAAGTCCAGATTCGAGGTCAGAGGAAAAATGATAGTGCTTGTCCCATAGAAACAGCCCAATACTTCACCAGAGACCCCAGAAAAATCACAGCAAATTCTTGAGCACTGTAGGAGCAGCATCCTTAAGCACTTATTTCTTTTTTGTTAGAAATACACAGCTGCGCCATTGCTATACATGCATCTTGAGATCCTGCATAAAGTGGAGCTCAAATTTAGAGGGAAAGTGCTGAGAAACTTTACCTTCAAAGATTGTCTCTTTGTAACGTAATTCTCAGAGTGAAGGAGTTTTTCATAATCCTCAAAGATCTAGAGTAACAAGAAAAGACAAAATGCATCCGATTCATGTCCATCCTTCCTCCTCCCAGTCCTTCCCATCCCAGAGGAGCAGCAGAGGCCGCAGTAGTGCCGGCCTCTAACGCTTCACTGCACACCAGGCACAGCTCTCACCGCCTTTTTTCTTGGCTGGTTATCACACAGTGAATTAATGCCCAGGAACACTCCTCTTCCAAATACTGCAAAGAGGGATACCACATATGGACTGGATATAACAGGAGCTACTGCGAGCCAACTAGGACAGAAGTAAGCCAGTGCCCACACAATCTTCTCTTAAAGGAGGGTGAATCTGCTGCCAGGACAGATGGGTCCAGCATGTAACTGGTCCACTCACTCATAACGTGGTCATGACTCGCTTTGTGATTTAACACAATACTCCAAACTAGTGATGGTGCATCCCGTGGTGGCATATGCCCAAAACTCCTTTTGTCAGATGCCACCTGCCTTGAGCAGCTCATTAAAGCCATTTGCCCAATGAGGGTTAGTAGGAGTCCAGCGTGTGCTGGCTTTTGTGGGACTGGGCCAAGGGAACCTGGTGGTCAAGAAGACTGAGAAAGAAGGCTACAATAAGTTCAAACCACCTACTGAACAAACAAAAAACCCCAACACTGCTCTCCAAGAACCATCTCTAAAAAATGCTCACTTCCACAATTTATATTTAAAATTTTAAATGTTAAATAAAGGTAGAACGGGGACTGTTCCAATGCAGTTCAGTGCTAAAATATTAGCAGAGACACTAATTTTGCTCCAATTAAGCTGCATTTGTGACTCAGCAATATCTTTATATAACCTTCTTGGTAACTCTAGAATGAAAGAAATAGTCTTCCGCCTTTTCACTTTGGCAATGAAATAAAGAGTGCCTCAGGTAACATAAGAACATAACCCGTAGTCTAATTCTGTGATGCATATCATTCCAATTTTAGTTGATTCCAATGGAATTTTTCTGACCCACATTTGGTTCAAAACCAAGCCAAAAAATCAACATGAAAAATGGCAGGAAACCAAGGAACTAATTGCATTAGGATGGTAAGAGGTAATTGCCTTAGATGGTAAGACTTCAGTCCCCAGTTAGGTACATGTCATTTCCTGAAATGCTAAAACTTCTTGCAGCAACTCTTCTCCTCTGTCCCAAAGTATGATATATGACATCATGTGGCCCTATCGGCCCTGGAATATAATAAAACTCTTTTAAAACATGCACGCTTTTCCCCCCATCTATTTAGATAGAAAGTGGACAGTTGTGTTCACATATGAGGAGATACAGTGCCTGCAGAGAGAAACACAACTTGCCTTTAAACTATGAGTGCTCCTGAAACCTCGGTGTGTGTCCCCCTGTGCGTGCAGAGGGGGTACGGGTACCTGTAATTTCAAATGCCACGGGAGGATTCTGCTTTAGTAAAAGCAATGTTTAGTTTTGCAGTCCTATGTGACTATTTTATGTGGAGCATGAAACCCTCCGCTCTTGAAAGTGCATTTTTCCAGCTAAGCAGGAACAGATTTTTTAAAAATTGCTCTATCATTTATGCTTACCGCATCATAATTTTGTTCCAGAAATTCTGCTACCAACAATTTGTGTCGTGTTAGCAGGTCCTAGGGAAGAACAGAGAAAGGTTATCTGAGAAAGTGTGCTCATTTGATTGTCCCTTGATTCTCAAAATTATTTTAGCATTTTTTACCACGTCATCTTTTAGGTGGAATTTACAACATGATTTCTATAGACCAAAAGCATTTAAAACCAAAACTGCATTCTGCATTTATTAGGATTTTAAGGAGATTCAGTGAATGCTCATAGAATTGATTCAAAACTATTCTAACACTCGCTCTTTATATTCCTTTCCTCTCCCATCTCTTCTTAAGGCCATCACGCACAGTACTTAAAATAAACTGGGGTGGGGGAAAGAAAGAAACTAAATTAATCCTTATGGAGGGATCGGCTATGGTTCCAAAGCCAAAAGTGACCATGCTACCCCACAGCTGGAAAATTACGTAAATTTGATCAATTGCTATTGCTCATCTTCAATGACTACAACAAGGCAGATTCAAATTCAACCATTGTATATAATACATTTATTTATTTATTTAAATCCTAAAAGTTAGGCACCAATGTGAGCCACCCATCAAGGCTCCCTCCACCGCAACTCCACCCCCAGAAAGGGGTCTCAGGTAGGTGGGATGAATTTCTTCTGTGGCTGGTTTTCTACCCAAGGTGGACTTACTGACACAAGCAGTACCAGACCTTTAAGCTGAAGCTTCACAGGAGGTATCCCATCTTAAAAGGCCAACTAATTCAAATTTAAATTAAAGCAACCTCTACCACAGAATCAGAACATGGAGCTCAGTAACAGAGGTGCAAATGTTCAGCTCCAGAAGAAATCAAGTCTCTTTACTGGATGAATAGCTACAAAATGAAGTGGCTGGTTTGAGGCCTTTTAGTTTAATTTTTATCTTATTGCCTCCTTTAAAACATAACACTGATCACAATAAATGCCTGATGAAGTCCATTCAAGTTGACACTTTTCCAGTGAATCAGTTGCTCTCTTTTCCATAATTTTTTCCCTGGTTTCCTTACCCACAGTCAGAGACTGAAGCTGATGAGTAGCTGAACCAGATGCATAGACACATCCTCTACAGCATCACAAATAAAAGAAATCCTTTACATACTAATCCTTTAATTTATTTTTACCATCAATTATAAGATGAAAGCAGAGTGCTGTAAAAACGAGGACATGTTTTTAATACTTTCCTTTATTTAGCAGGACTGCAATGACAGCAGTTTAAAAGGCTGAGTGCAGCAAGCATGATTCACAAGTTTTTATGCAGGGCACTTAGGAGGCAAGTACAACATTTTTCAATAGGGGGCACAAATGGAATATAATCCAAAATGAGTTTTTCATACAAAATCAGGGGAGAGAGTGGAGCAGTGCTATTCAATCAGCACTCTTTCCAACTGCTGCTGGTACCCTCTCACAGCCGACAGCATCTCTAAATACAAGCCATTTTTCTCTGCATTTTTAGCAGCTCTGTTTCCTCTCTGCATTGCACCTGGCTGAATTTAATTAAGAAGTACATCTCCAGATCATCAAAAATTCCAATACTTCCCTACTATAAATATCCTCAGACTTTAATGCACATTTAATTAAGCCCTCCTCTGGTGCGTAGACTATCCAAGGCTTTCAGCTCTGAATCAGACACCCTGGTGGCAACACTACAAACCCAATAAGGGGGAAACAGAACTGAAAACATGACTTCAGTAATCCAGCGAGCAATCACAGTATTAGAAATGAGGTAGCTCCACATTTCATGATTCAGTTGCTCCCACATCACTTCTTGCTGTTCCAGCTATTCAGAGCAACAGAGAAATAGGAGATGAGATGAACAGCTGGTTTATTCCAGAACTGACCACGTATCAAGTCAATTTAAAGTATGAGGCAATTTAAAAAAATGCAGTTTATGGATTTTCCCCAAGCACTTTAGAAGGTGATTTCTGACCTATGTCTGAGGATGAACTGCCCTCATACTCCTCTTTTTCCAGTGCACGTGACAACATAGAATCCTGTTTTTAAATCCTGCTAAAAATACGCTTGGATCACAGGGGACAGAATTAAGTTCCACAGCCGTAGATCCGTGAACAACATCAATCCCTCTTTTTTGGGGAGATCTGGAGTAATCTGCAGTCCTGTGATTCTGTGATTTGTCACCATCTGGACCCCTGGTTGGAGTGAAGACTGTCCATCACCAAGAACCCACTCTACTGTCATCGTCAAAGCAGGATGTGCGCAAAAAATGCAAATCTCTTCTGTCAAGCTTCTCTGACCAGAGACACTCTTCCAAGCATAGGGTAAAATGCCAGGGATGGAGGATTTAAATACCTCAGTTGCATTTTTATATAGTCCTACACATATATTTTTACTTGTCAGTATTTCTGTGCTACCTCCACTTTCATAACAATTACCTAACGAACACAATGACAGTGCAACTTAAAATAACTGAAAGATGCTACTATTGACTAACAGGTGTTTGAATTGGTAATCCTGGTCAACACATTACTGATGAATGCAACATTATCTCCATTATGCAAATCTTTACCCCCTTCAGTAGGTTAGTAAAAACTAAGGCCAGGTTTCGTATGCGTTGGTTCGTATGACTGAGCTGAACTCTTAATATTACTTACAGTTAATCCTAAGGTCTATCTACTCATGTTTCTAATTAGCTTTGAGAGGAAAGAATGAACAACGTGTTTCTATGACAGCAAGGAACCCACTGATAGAAGAAAAGAGGAGTAATGTCTATATTTAGAAGAGTCTTTACCTGAAAAGAATTTTCCCTAGCTTGCTTTAATTATTTTTCATGAATAGACTAATCTTCCCTGTACATTAAGCTCATAGGCACCATATTTTGTTCAAAGACTACTGACCTTGAAGGTCTATAGAAGACTAGAGCACCTTGAATGCAAGATGATGGTCACATACTAACTTCAAGAAATATGGCAAGCTTCACCCAATTTCATTTTTAATACCATACAGAGACTCTATAGACAGTCTGTGCAATGCTTTCACCTACTTAGCTTGTAGCCACATGATCCTTACACTGAACCATGGGTCACAAAAGTAACCATACAAATAAGCTGTAAAATCACCAGCAGGCACAGCATTAGTCTAAACTTGACTGCCAAACTCAGAAGGGTCAGCAAAAATTAGAGGATTTTAAATGATTGCTTCTATTTACTGGTTGTGGTCATGATGGGTAGTGGTTTTGTCTCCGGGGGAATATAGGGAGAGAAAAAGGTTATGCATTTGACAAGAGCTATGCATAATACGTAATTAATTTGAGTTTTAAATGGTTGCGTAAAAGGCCTCGGGTTATCAAGATGAAGAACATTAGTGAAATGTAAGTCTGTATTGAATTAAAGATTCTTTGCAGACTTGATCACTATTGTGAATCCTATTACAAACAGACCAAGGATTAATTATATCCTTTACTGAACAATAAAAAACCCACTCAGTTTAAAGGCAACACAACATTCAGTGATGACTAGTGATGGACTGCCATTTTTGAATTGATGCTATGTATCCAGTAATTTACCTTGAATGTAGCAAAGGCATCAGAAGCTATATCAAATGTTGACATTTCCACATATTTAAAAAAGTCTCTGAACTGCTCCGAAAAAAGTATGATTTTGGCCAAGGGTTCATGCCGGATACACTCTCTCAGCATAATTCCACAGCGTAAGGCAATATTTGGGGATTCATATCTGAAGAATGAAAAGAAACAGAAAAGGTCAAAATGTAGAAGAACAAAGATAAACAGGCATTCTTCTAGTAACAGGGAACTTTGCAGCATAGGGAACTCATGCACCAGAGGGAACACAACACATGGACGGCAGCTCCGAGCTAGAGAACTGTACCCAGCTTTAGGACCTCAGCCCAAAGCTGAGGAGCAGTCACACAGATAAGGCTGCCAGTGTTTCCCTTTGCAAACCTCTGCCTTCACAAGCCTAAACACATTTTGGCATAAATGTGCATTACACCTCCTCTCTGCAGAAAGACCGTGGGCAGTGCGTAACGTTTCAACAGAACTCTTTCACCTTTTTAGATTTATGAGAAAGCAAGGCCCATACAATACAACAATCTTCCTTTTCAGATTTAATTCTGAGCTCCTCAGTTTATCTGAGAAAACCTTATGACCACCCATCACTTCCCACTCCTCTTCTAGAGAACACTGCTCTGGAATATTAACATCTAATGAGGAAGGTAGAAAGTGTCTATCCAGGCAGTCTACATGGGATTAAGCTTTCTGTAGCTCTGAAGATATTTTTTTTGCAGTTTAGGAGGAATTCTGCTCAATCCCTCCTCTGCAGAGGCTACGACTTTGTTCAGGAGACACGAAGTTCCTCAAGTTACAATCCTGTTATGGCATACGCACTGCAATAGCCAGGAGCCAGCACTCAATCCTGGAGAGTGAGAGAGTGGGGTGGCAATTCAGATCATCTATTTCTATAAAGTTTTGATTTCTTTAAAGCTGAAATTAATCTGAAACAAAACTGTTAGAAATATAATTTAAAATAAAAAAAAAAAAAAGAAAGGATGAAATCCAACAGTCAGGAATGACTTAAATAACTTCTTCCAGCAATCTTCAATCATGTGAAAGCAGAGAAGTCCAAGGGGACAGAAAGCACACTCTGTTTCAATAAACTGGTTACACTATATCAGAACTGTGTATTATCACCCAGGGCTTATCAGCATCATGTTTCCTTTGCACAATTAATTCCTATCACTAGGCCAAGAGAAAAAAAAAAAAAAGAATTAAGAAAAACACAAAATGCCATCTGTGTTATAAGTGAGTGGGCCTTCGAATTTACCACCAGCTTGCAATTTAAAAGAATGGTAGCGTTTTGTGAGCATACCAGAGCTGCATACTTCAACCTGATGTCAACAATAGTTGGCTTAATGAAAAATGAATTGCTATTCCAAACAGGCAAACGAAACTTCCCACCCTCAAGGAAATGCAGGCACTCAGGCCCTTATTTGTTTCCTTTTGGGAAACATTTGCAAACATGAATTTATAATTCTTTAGACAACGGAGACTCACTGATGTTTTCCGTTGAGACGTACCTCTCCTTGACTCCATTAACAGGAATACTAATTTTCAAGCAAAAAGAGGCGGAGTTGCTCCTAGGAGTGCAGCCAGGAAAATATTTAATAGTTGGCTACGGAATATTTTAGTTGGAATAAAAGCAAATTACATTGTTTCCAGCACAATAACTTTTTAAAACACAAGTATCAACAGAACCATTCTTAGTCAAATGCTCCATTATCTGGAAGTGGGTTAAGGACCTTTGGCTGTTCACATAAGCGAGGGAAGTTGGGTTTGGCTCCTGAAATATGCCTGGAACAAGTTTACATGCTGCCTGGGCATAACTGGCATGTTCTCTGCACCCACACTTACATGCAAAGCCACCAGGCAGGAATGATAGATATGTGCTTCAAAATCACTTCTAATGAGCAATTAGTGCTTTGTGCTGACGTACTCCTGCAGCAGAAAAAAATACAGAGTTCTTCTCTGTTCAGATGAACTTACAACCTAAAGAAACCCCCGCATACTGACTACCAGGGGCAACCAGAAAAGGAAACAATGGACTTGAAAAATTTCAAAATACTTCTTGTTGAGGCTGAAAGAGACAAGACTGAGAGCAGAGATGCATCTCAGCACCAAGGGAATCATACTTGTGTGACTAGTACAGAAGACTAGTCTGGTAAGGACAAGGTAAGGAGCACAGGCAGGAGATTGGGAAGGACTCTAGTCTGGGATACACGGGGTCTTGACAAACAGCTATATTCTGATCTGGCTTTACACTAACTTCCATAGCTTGAGTTTATCCTTGGGTCAGGAGTTTATCCTTGGATAAACTCAAGGGGAATTCTGCAACTTTAGCCAATATACTATTAAAGCTTTAACTGCACTGTGATATGAAGAGATCATCACAAAACGGATTGAGGCAAGTGACTGAGTATACTATACAGCATGTGGCATGACATATATTTAAAAATGAACTTATAAATCTGTCACTTCTGAGAAATGATGCAAGTGCCACAAACTTCAAGTCCTCTACAGTCATGGTTCTAGAGGGAAAATATTTTAAATTACAAAGTGATTTCTGGGTTAATGCAATAAGCTGACACTGGAGAAAAATTTGGCCTGAATATACCCAGTACTCTATATACACCAAATATTGTATTCATCTGAAATCCTATTCATACACAAGACTTGCACACACAGAGAAAAGATACTGTTAAAGCAAGCCCTCATACAGCAGGAAGGTCAATTAACCTACCAAAAAACAGTAAAAAAAAAAAAAGTAGTCAACTGTGTGCTGTATGTTTTTCTGAAGCTGAGAAGCTGGAAGGAAGTAGCCAACAAGTAAAACGAAGCCTAAAAGGTAAGAACAGTTATCTCAAGCTGGCAGTGCCACCGGGGTATTAGGCAGGAAACACTGGGCGGGAGCTCTGATTCAGGATCCTTCCCACTCAACAGAGCTCACATTATGCAATGAAAAAGCAACATTTTGTTGATGCTGTTGCGAACTGACTGTCAGGGGGGCAGAGGAAATTTTGCATCCAATACAAGTGAAACAATGACAAGCCTTCACAATAGTCCCAAGCCGTTTCTTTTATAGTCATGGTTGAAATTTATTTTTCTCTCCAAATAATGTCATATAACAAACACCAAATGGCACAAGCCAGTCAAATCTACTGTCCTTTCCTTTAAGTGGATTTTGATACCATATATTTAATTTAACTTCATCCTCAAGTCATCTTTTGAAGTGGTGAAGTCCAACACGAAATGTGTGTTTCCCAGTCCCAGGGATGATTGCACAGGAGCACCGCACGCTGCCTGCACACAGCAGCCGTGTGTTTGGGGCCCTACCCTTGCTTTAGCCACAAATTTTAAGTACTTTTTTAGACAGTCCTGGCAGCAGGACACAGGGAGGCAAGACGGCATCACGTTTGACATCATTACACTGCCCTGCAGCAACTGCTCAGATATCATGAGGGCTCGATAGGACTGTTTTCTGGACTACTGCTAATAAATCCAACAGCACTTTCTAATGAGAAACTCCAAAAATGGCAACTCTGATACAGTGCAGTGCTGCAGAAAGATAGCAAGAAATCAAGAACAAGGAGCTTGAGGACCAAACTAACACAGAGACAGCACTGCAGGCAGCAATAGTCTCCAAAAAGCACCTAAATGATGCCATTTATATGGCAGGTCACCTACAGTAAAATGTCCGTCAACAGCACATATGTGTAACATGAAATCCTTCCTATCTTCTTAATATTCTTGGTTGTTACAGATGCCAAAGAATATCTGGGACATGATCCAAAAATACTTTTTAACTTTAAATAAAGCCCAGACATATGGTAGTGATACATGTGCAGCATACAAAACCAAAATGAGCAAAAAATTGAAAAAGCAAAGACAGAGAAAAGGGAAGAAAATGATTGTATCTATACATGAAATTGAAAGCAGTTGTATAACTTAATGACGACTGAGAGAATTATCACCACAGTCCTGGAACAACTAGTTTGAGGTTTATGTAAATGGTGAATTTTAATGAACACATGAAACCAAAATCCATTTACCTCGCTTAATGGTTTCCTTTCCAAGGAAGCTCATGCTTAGCAACACAAAACAAGTCAAGAGTTTCAAAACTAAAGCTAAATCACAACAAACCACTATACTTGTAAGAGCAAGACGTTTCTCAGCCCAGCCACCTGCCCAGGCTCCCTACCGCCCTGCCTGCAAGGAAGGCAGCAGGTCAGACCTCCTCCTGTTGCAGCAACCAAGAGCTTTGCCACCAACATCAACCAAGAGCTTTGCCACCAACATCAACCACCACCAGCTCACAGTTCTTGAAATCCCTGGACTAGTTCTCCTGGTTACTTTTTTCCCAGCTCAGCTGTGCTGGAATGTGGCCAATTTTGAAGGAAATTACTATTTTAGAGGACTCCTGTGCCTGCCTCTCTCTCCTGGCTCAGGTGTCCTCCTGGGAGAGCGGGGAGGCTGAAGAGAATTTTACCCTTGGGGCTGCAGCCTTATCATGCACAAACCTTAGGTGGTGGTTAAGTACTTTCCTAACTCTGGCTTTGGAGCAGATGGTAAAAATGCAAGTCTTAAGCCTCAAGAACAAGAAAGACATTTTAAAATATTCATTGCCTTAAGAACCATTAGTTTAAAAGGCTTATGTCATGTTTTTGAATGGGTGTTCCCAGTGTGATGATACAAGAGTCCATGTTGTTTCATACTGATCATCTGATAAACGCATTTACTTCTACCTCAGTTCTTTAATCTCAATCACATACATTCTCCTTTCCTTAGAGAAAAATAAACAAAATCCGTAAGTTTTGGCTTCTTTGGATTCTTTGGCTTCTGTGGTTTTCTAAACCACAGAAAACTGATCAGAAAACAGAAGATTTCAAGGGCTGGAAAAGCAAACCTTCTGGCTGAACGGAAGGTGGTTTTGGCCAAAAGCAAAGGTGACAGAAACCTCAAGAGTTTCAGGCCAGCATTTCTGCACTCCTGAATGCAATTATAGCTGATGTCCTCTCCACACAGCAGTCTACTCCTCCTCCTTGGCCAGCCCAACTTACCTTGGGAACCACTGGGTTACATTTGAACACTGGCACCCTCAAAGGTTAAAAGACCAAAAAAAAGAGAAAAGATTTAATGCTGAAAGTTGTGGAGTTCATTACAGAATTGATTTAAAGTTGTTCACACATGGCTACGAGTATTGGAGAAATCTGCCCCACAGACACGATTATTCTTTTTGTGCATTTTTCCTTCTCTTCATTCTACCACGTGGTGGTCCAGCATTTGACTCCAGTTATTTATGGACACCACTATAAGTCACTCCTGCAATCAAAAGGGTCTAAATGAAGCTCAGCAGTTGTCAACAATGCTACACAAGAGTTTAAGGCAAGAACTGAAGTACACGTCATGTGGGGAGCTGTCAAAAACAACCAGCACGTAATTATTCCAACATGAAGTTTGGTGAAGAAATAACGGCCAAATAAAATAATCCAATAATCCAGTCATTAAAAAGTATACAGATAAGTAAAAAGAAAGTCAATATGAAAGAAACAAAATAAGAAATCTGGAACAAAATCTGAAATTATTTTTTTTCACATTAAAATGAGAAAGCATATCAACTGCAATGCCAGTGTGTTCCAGGCAATGCTCTTTAATGAAAATCAAATTAAAGCACCCACCCTTTTAGAAGCATGAATAGGATATGTGGATGGGCACTAATGTATTCCACAGTAGGGCTGCGTGTGCCAATTTGTCTTCTCAAGATGTTGTTAAATATCTGAGAAACGTCCTTTTTCCCCTGTTAAAGAAGCAAAACATATCTTCAACTAGAAAAAAAACATGAACAAATGACCATTCACTATAATATCTACTTGAAGTAGAAATGAAATTGAAAACAAATCAAATCAAATCAGTCTCTTTTTCTGGATTCTCCACAGTCCCACTACCTCATACTTGCTGTTTCTTCAAGAAAGGCTTCCTCCGTCGGGTGGCTCTGAAGACTACTGATCTCCCTGCTCCCATTTACACCTCTCCCTTTCTACATGAAGATGTGCATCCCCCTTATTCTGTCAAGCAAATCCCCGGCTATCTTAAACAGCAACAGTAAAGCATCAAAAAAGCAAGCCACTACCCCAAGCCAACATGTTTTTGCAGTGTGTGCTATTGCTCCCACAGCCTCCAAATTTAAGTTGTCAAGCTAGTACCAAGTACACCACCCCACAGCCTAGACTTACAAAGCTAAAGCTTATTATTATTCAAATGCAATCAATGCCAAGTGTGACCGCATTTTTTAGAATAAGGGTTAAATTTAAAACTTGTTTCCCCGTGAAGAATGAAATAATTACTACTGATAGAAAGGCTGTGTCACGTACATGTCTCTGCTTCAGTCACAACTAAGATCCTTCACTTCATCCTAATTTTCTCCTATATACACACATCTGCACAATCACATTTTGTCTTTGAACGCTTCCCTGTGCAAATAGCTTTTCAGAAGGCCCTTCCAATTTATTTTCTATTCAGCCACAGGGTTTGCCAAGACATCTTGCATTAGAAATCCTCGTCCTCCCCCACCACTTTCTCCCCTGGCCACAGGAGACAAATTGAGACCACTTTCTCCCAAGGCCACGGGAGGCTGCTGCGCTAATGACCAGTAACCAAGGCACTGAGTCAACAGCGGGTCACTATGCACAGGGCAAGCTAAAGCAAAAGGTTACTTATAATCTGGACGTGCTCATTGATCTGTCTCGAGAGGACAAACATTCCTTGGCGGAGAACTTACTGAACGCTTGAAGCCAAGGAGCAGATAGTTTCACACAGAGAGAAATTCCCTGGTTTCACCTCTACAAATAAATCACTGCTGAGAAACACAAAATATTCTGCTTTCCTACTTGTTCCAACCCAGCCGGCTCGGAGACCTGGGGACCCGGGGAATTAAACAGGAAAATGAAATCAGAGCAGGCCAGTCCATCCACCTTTGTCTGCAACACTTTTGACCCTTGGACCTTCTCTTAATTAGGCTAATTCTTTATACAGTCATCCCATTCTCCTCTATCTTTACAACACCCATAACGTATGTCTGGAATCCTGTGATTCCCAGCGGCTTCAGCAGTTACTCCAAGACAAAAACAATCCAGACAGAGAAGAGCTGTTGAAAGGGCGAGGTAAAAATCGCCAAAAATTGTGATCCTTTCTGCTATGCCAAATTTTACATTAGTTACTTAATATTAGGTGCACTGCAGCATTATATCCAATAGTAGAGAGGAGATATATATAGACAGACATATATCTCACAGAGATATATCCAATTATGTCCCATTTTCTAGAGACCAGCAATGGTGAAAGCCAAAGAAGCTGGTCTCTCTGTGTTCTCCTGGAGGAAATGGAGGTAGATAGGAGGGAACCAAGTCAGACTTCCCTCACCACCAGACATCTATAAAAATTGTAGGAATGCTTTTGTAACACCTCTCACCTGGATCTGCAATTTGATTTTGCCTTATAATGAAATACATATGGCCACTGAAGTACAAGAGAAGGTAGCATGGTGAGAAAGTGGCTAGACAAGAACAAAAAACCTGCAAAGAACACCATTATATACAGAACAAATTGCATGATACCAATACCATAATTTAGCTCGTATTCCAAGACAAAGTAAGGGAAAGCTTCTGACGTCACAAATCTTGGGCTTGTGGCTATTTTCTACCTCTCTTTACAGTTTGTGAACCCAAAGACTTACATGCACTTAGTAACATCATTTCTTTTAATTAACTTTTCCTTTATGCACATTTTCTTCAGTTTTTCAAAGCTCAACAATAAGACTTGAGTCTCTGCTTCTGCCTTTTTCTTGGTGGGGGCATTAGCTCTGGTCTCACACTTCTAAACAGCCAAACAATGCAGTAGTTTCCCTTCTGTGGTGTATCTGCTAACAGTGTCTTCTCCCCCGCCTTCTTTTTTCTTAACAACAAATATATAAATACTGGATTTTTAGGGGTCTGGGTTGATGGGGTGGTTGGGTTTTTTTTTTTAATTAAGACATTTAACAGTAACCAGGGGTGGCAGGGAAAAGAAAAATGAAAGGGTCTGAAGAAATTCTAGCATTACAAAAAAATTTCTCCTGAACTTAAGACCTGAGGAAGAGTGAGAGAACTCCACTTACAACATTTTCAAAAATCAATACAAAATAAATAAATTAGTCCCTTGAATGATGGCTTTAGTGGGGGTGGGGGACAGAGGGGGAAAAAGAAAACATAAATCTCCCATAATTCCTCCCTTTCATTCATTTACAAAGTGGAAAGAAAAGGAAAGTTACAATAAATTACTTCAATATTGTGAAAAATCTTCCACAAGAAAGTAACTCCCACAAAAGGTGGCCCTGAGAACACCGGACAATCTCTCCAGGGAACTGATTTTTCAATTCAGTGCTTGCCCTGTTCTACACACTGGGTACTGTCCCTGCTTCAGACCTCAGCAGTGAAGGTTTTGT
The DNA here is from genome assembly GCA_033628505.1 of Tringa tobata. Taxonomy (NCBI): domain Eukaryota; kingdom Metazoa; phylum Chordata; class Aves; order Charadriiformes; family Scolopacidae; genus Tringa; species Tringa tobata. Next base: position 66,126 of record JAHREE010000248.1, on the reverse strand, counting down.
TCCTGGGAGCTGGGGATTTCTACCTGCTCAGAGATGCTCGGACACTTGTGATGATTCACCAGCGCCCGGGAGCCATAGAAGTCACAGGACTCGTAATAGCAGTCCCTGGGGAACCACTATCCCAGCTGGCCGTAGACCACAGGAATACTATAATGACCTGCCAGTGACAAAGTTTATTCCCAGTCAGAGGTCAATCAAAAGGGTTTATATTTATCCTGAATTACTGCAATTTGTTCTAGCATAACTCTTCTCCTTAATTACAAGTAACTAAGTTGTCTTAGTAGCTGTCTACTAAGTTCTTGGCTTTAACAACAAAACTGGCAAGGAGTTCCATAGAATATATAATCATTTTTATATATACTTGTATTAGTTTTTTCCCCATATTAATCTTTCTGCTAGCAAAAAAAGTTATATTCCTTTCTTCTTTTAACCCAAAGAACAAAGTGGGGGCAACCCAATTTACCTTGCCACCTGCTGTCAGTTTTTAACACCTTTTTCAACTCCTTTCCTCTCAAACCATCCCAATTTTTTTTTTCAAACTTTTTCACATGAGATTTTCCCATGCTTCCAGTTAATTTTATTGCATGTCCATGGACCCCTTCTAAATCAGACACACTCTTCAGAGATGGTGGTTGACTCTACTTGTACTATCCCGAAGCGAGAGGTTAATCACTGCAGTTTACAAGGTCAGTCATGGAGAGTATTCTTGGCACCATTTCCTATCATGTTTGGATATACATGGCAATATTTCTTTCTTGGTTTTGTTTTGAGAAAATCATGAGATTTAAATCAGATGCATTGCATTTACTTCCAATATACGAGCACATCTATCAGGACACTGACCACGCTACAGCAGCTACTTTCTTCTGCATGCAAAATGCAGTTTTTAGTACAATAAAATTATTTAGACTTCAGAAAAATACAGCTATACTCATTGACGACACTGAGAGAAGGATATGAAATCGTTTATGGATGCTACCTACCTCAAAATCTATGAGCTGCAGGTTGGCAATAAGCGTCACTAGAAGGCCACTGTTGTAAAGCTCCTGTGCCAGCTGAGCCACGATTTCTGTAGGTGGCTCCTTGTCTGTGGTCCCACACAGAATTTCCTTCATCGCTTGCAGAGATTTTGACACTTCCTCCGATGCCTTGTAGCCAGCAGATAAGGGTTTTGTTTAAAAAAAGAAAAAAAAAAAGAAAAAATTTGTTTTAATTTAAAAGAGAAGCAGTTCAAAACAAAAGCTACTAACTGTACTTACAATGGTCATTATCTTTTGAAAAATGGTTTAATAATTTTATGTAATCACTGAGGAGCATCCACACTGGATCCCTGCAGGTCCTACACAAGCACACAGATATATTCAATTTAAACACATACAGACCACAAGCATAAAATAGGGGCAGGAGTGCAACTACCAACTGGCATCAGCAAGATCCTTTATGGCTTTGGAGACAGGTGCTGCCCTGCAGAAGTGACAGCAATTTCACCATTGCTCCCCCCCTCCTCCCCGGTGGCTCCATCAACACATGTAGGGTAAGAGGTACCAGATGGAGGTAACAAACCAGTGGCCACTTCCCCATCACCTGCTGATGGACTGTCCCACCTCCTCTGCTGGTAACCCACATAAATCCTTGTACCCCTGCCAGCTTTGCATTGCCACCACCTATGTATTTCTTCCCATTGCTTGTGGTTTGAGTCAGCATCTTCCGCAAGGGATTTGCCTACTGAGCCCCCAGGCACTTCAGTCTCAGGTTGGGAAAATAATTACATTAAGCAATTTGCTTTAGTAAAGCTCCACAGCTCCCGCCAAACAAACTAAAATAAGTTTTTCATCTTTTGCTCCCACCTAGTGCATGCTAATTCTGTGCAATATTTCAGGTTTCCCCCAATGTAGAGGACAAATCAGGAATTACCTTACAAAATATCTTGACCAGAAAGCTTACAAGAGGAAAATGAAAGAGAAACACATATAAACAGGTAACAGCTTGGTGATCCTGGCAGTCAGCAGGTTTAAATCAGATACGAACAATAACGTCCCACTTCCCAAGGGAAACAACCACTGGGTACCGAGCAGCAGCACTGGCTCACACTCTCCTCCCAGGTTTTCTCCACTTTGTATAAATACAGATTCCGTGGAGCACAGGTGTTATTTTTTCATGTATGTGCTTTAAATCCCACCTGCTCTAGCTAAGGGGTTATGAAGGTAATGGCTTTTTCTGGGGCAGGGTATATTTTATACCTGAGTCACCCACAGCAAGGCCGGTTGGGTTTTTTTGGCAGGGAGTGGGAAGGAAGTAAGGGAGAGGTTTGAAAGCAACACTGAGAATGACAGGAAAGTGCCAGGCAAGACCGCCAGAGATGCTGAAGATAGGACAGCATTTCACATCTATATTGCAAAACATTTATTTGAAATGAATGTTTCATTAGCTTAGCAGGAAAAAAAACAAACAATCAAGATACGCACAGAAAACCCAAGAGTCATTTGTAAAAGCTAGCTGGACATTAATGGGAATTCAAAGCCAGATCAATAATTTCAATACATCTCTCACATAAACTGAAAGGAAAAATGCCATGCTTTCCAATACCACTCCATTAATCTGCAAAAAACAGCCCCACAGTACTCAGGAGAAGTATCTCTCAACTGCTGCTGATCTCCCAACACTTTTATAATGATTTAAATCACAGAAATCCTAAAAAAAAAACCCCAAAAATCCACACACATCACTAAAAAGCCACTTTCACATTGCATCTACCTGGAAGAATTCAAGCATTGATTTTGCACAGCATAAAGAAGTTATCTCCCCCAATCTGTACCTACTCTTGGTTTTCTGCTAGTTGAGATAGGTCAGGATGAGCAGTGTGTAAATGAATATGACTCTGTGATAACTTTAACCACGGCAGAAGTCTTGTTGTTCCCTACTGTTGCTCAGCAAAAGAGCCTATTTTTACCTCAAATGTTAGTGGCATGTCACTAGAGATATCCCACAGAGTACAGATGGGATTAACAACAGGGGTGCTATCTTGGAAACTAAAGCTCTAAATCTTTATAAGGGCTGCGGAAATATTTTCATATCAAAGGAAAAACCCATACATTTTTGGCTTTTCACCCATTCTGCTGGGTAGGGTGTGAAAATCTCTGGCATTCTGTGGATAAAAAAAATAATTAATACCTTTCCTTTCAAGTATAAGGAGTCCTTCTCAATATGTTGAAAAATATCTGCAAGACACAGCTTTAGGTTAAATTCTCAAAAAGGAGGACAAAAAGTAAAGTGCTGCAGGAGAAAAAGAAACTACAGAACACTGGGGTGTTCTGGGCACAACTGGGCACCACAGCTATATTTCTCTCATCACCTGCCATCCCATCCACTCATCTTCTTGGCTTTTCTATGTGCAATTTACATTTTGTGTAAACTTCCTCCGGCTTCGTGTCCCCTGGATAGTCTTTGCTTTGACATTCAACCCACCACCAAAAGCTATTCCTGGTCAAGTTTAAGGACTGTCCTTCTGTGCCTATCCCTCATAATCTATCTGGAGAAAAAACATAATCTTGAACACAGATTCTTAAATTAACAGCCACTTCTAGACTCCACTTTGACATTTCCACTTAATCCTACAGCAGTTTTAGAATAATACCCTAAGTACATAAGCACTGTTTCTGGGATGGAAACTTGCTCACGACTCAGGAGGAAAAAAAAAAAAGAGACATTCTAAGATCTAAAGACTCAAGATCTGTCCAAAACAAACAACAAAGCAAGCATGTTCGCTCAAATACATGGAAAATACAAGATGACAGAAACGTAGCTGGGGAACAGCTTGTTGTAAGAAGCCAAACTGGTCCTGACTCCCTTTAGGAAAATTTGCAAAAACCAACAAAATTTCAGTGACAAAAAAAATGTCACTGAATAGATAGAAACTCCAAACTCTAATATGACTTCCATATTACTATTTATTCTCCATCAGTGGCAACAGCCACAACAGCAAAATGCTGCAAATCTCACTTCAGCAGAAATTATAGAGCAAAAGAAAAGCTTTCATGAAATATCTAAGCACTTTAAGCCACTTGTCTTGTTCTTGCAATTAAGTACAATTTTCTTTCCAGAAGATTTTCCTTCTATCCTCCAGCTATGAGTCCTTTACATCATGACTGAATTTATGCCATTATAGTTAGAGAAGCTGGTGTGAGCAGAGGGAAAAAAGGGGGAGAGGAGATAATTGCACCCAGAATCCCAAACAGAACAGCTTCTATCTATTACATACAAATGTCAAAAGTGGCATACGCTGAACTTTGGACAATTAAAGGGACAGGGACTACAAAGCACAAGATGAAATGCAAGCTGATTCCCAGCACATGCATCAATGTAATGTTTGTGCTGCTGTCACTGCATAGACATCAGGATCTTGACTTCCTAAAGCAAATCACAGATTTCTAGTCTACAGGCATCTCAGTTCACAACGTCCAAATTTGTGAGGATCCACTTCCACTGCAGAACACAAGAATTCAGGGTGTCACAAATGAGTTACAAGGTTGACTTGCAATAGCTGTGTGAGGGGAGTGAAGGAGACCACAACCTGTACTGACCTGTGCAGTGAAGGCAGTTTTTTCAATCATGGCCATTTCTTCTCTACTTTGGCCTAACATAGGACTAACAAGTTATTTCCAACAAGAATTAACTCTATCCACATAGTATGGTTTGTAGTGACCGGCAAGCCACAAGAGGTTTCTGGGTTCATTCTGAAACATACCATTTTGTGTAAATATTGAAGTCTAACAATTCTTGGATTATTTCGCTAACCCTACTGGGCTAGATGACGTTCAATACTTTTGGAGCTTGAGAAGTGACAGCACAGAGTTACATTATAAACGTGCCCAATCATCCCTGCTTATAAAGGTGGGAATTTGTATCTCTCCAAAATCAATGTGTCTCTCCAAACCTACCAACAGCTTCAACAAGAAGAGCTGGAAACTTTACAAGTTGAAGGTACTTGGTCTCAAACCTGTTTTCCTCATAGACTAAAACCTTGTCATTGTTGACTTAATGGGTTCATAACACAAAGAGAGGAGCTTATGAGGACATTATTCCCTGAAATTCCTGGAAAAAAAAATCTTCCCTGAAATATCTCAAGACTCTCCTCTCTACAGCATAATGCACAGGTGAAGAGCACCCAATTTTGTTGTAAAGGTCCAATCTTTATTAAACAATGGGTAACATTCTTTATAAAGAACATAAAAAAAATAAAATAAAAAAAATAATAATAAAGAATGCCTATTCTGAAATATTTCCACACTCCAGTGTTGATCTTCCTTGCCCGCAGTGTTAATATTGGGTCCTTTGGTTTAACTTGCTTTGACAGGCCTAGAAAACAATTTCTGAGTTTTATCTATTTTCTTTGACTGATCTCTGCAGGAGGGTCAAAGAGCATGACAGTGTTCTTAGGGCAGTAATTTAGCATTATTAAGGAATGTTGCAAAACAGTTAATTTTTTCTCTATATTTCATAATTATACAAGACAGTTCAATAAGGCGTTTCTTGTTTTTTCATTAAGGGATTACAAATAAATCCTCCAAATCTTCTAATTTTTCTGTTCTTCTAAAATCTTCCAGGGAGATTGTAGAGAGTGGCATGGAAGGCTAAAACAAAGGTCTTATCTATTGTTTGCACAGAAAGCTGCATTTTTATTTCCATAATTACATGAGTTAGGATTTTCCATACTCAAAGGCTAAGCTGTTTTATCTCCAGCACTGCTTGTGTGTGATGTAGCAAAATAAACAAAGCAGATCTGCTTCAGAAATCAAAACTTCATAAAAAGCAGTTTTTGAAAAAACCTATTAGCACACCACAGAGATGCTTTACCAAGCGTCCCCAGCTTCAGCAACTTAAATTTCTACCTATTCCAACTGGATTAATAAAAGTTACCTCTACTTACAAGCCTTGCCCTTCCCCTCTCCTTAGCTACTTATGACAACTTCACATTTTTCTTGAAAGTGCCAATATTAAGTGCTCATGACCCAATGTATTACGCTTGCCAGAGAGACAGAGATGTGGATCTCATGTTATGCAATGCAGATTCATTGCTCCTTTTTACTCCTCTCCAAGGAATATTACAAAAATAGTAAGGGGAAAAGCATCAAGCCTTGAATAATCAACAGTCTGAGCTGCTACACCTGAACTGCAACTTTTCAAAGCTCTCAGTGGATTGTCTCTATTTCACCTCTGTTTCACCAACAGGTTAAAGGTTTCAAATGTGTATATGTATGTTACAGGTCAAAAGGGCTTATTCTTACTTTTATTCATCGGGGACTTAATATAACATTTATGACCAACCATAACAGTGAAGAAAAAAACAGATTGCATTAACTTTTTCCACCTTTCCAAACTCAGATATCAAATATACATAAGAAAAATACAGGATGCCTGACATCTAGCATCTGCGTAGCGATCAGGAAATCCCCAATTCTTCATACGAATATGGCAAGTTGGATCGTACTGCTTCTGTTAGTGTACTAGCATATTTCCAGGGCAAAAACATTTTTCTAAACTGTTGCTATCTTGCAGAGCAGCAGACAGTGACACACACAGATGCCTGCCAGCGTGATGTTAAATACTCCAATGTGTGATTCAGTGAACTGCCAGTACTCCACGCTATACATTACAACCAAAACCATAAGGCTCCTTGGTCTGGCTTTGTCTTGTTTTAGCTTACAGTCCCGATTAAAAATATTTGCACTGTGTGATTCAAACCCATTTTTCTCCTAAAAGAATAGTGCCAATGCAACTCTGTTTACACGCAACTGTAAGGATTTCCAAGAAGAGCCTTTAGCAGAATGTGAATCCAACGTCTATGTAGCTTCAGGATCATCCCAACTGACTTATTCTTGGTACAATTTAATGCTAAACAGATATACAGGAACAAATTGTGGACATTTTGTATCAGGAGGCATGAACTCTGTCATTTAGCAGAATATTATGGCCTGTTATTCAAGGAAGCTGGCAAAGACAATGTGGCCAAGAAGGCATGACAGGGAAACGCCTTTTAAAAGGACACATGGTTAAATGGAAGAGACAAGTTTGCCCCACCTGGGCATAAATTCCTTTCCCACTGTTAATCCTGCACTTAAGGCAGAACCAAAGGCTGCAAGGTCCTCAAAAATAAGGAAAAAGCAACCAAAAGAGACAGGCTTTAAACTCTTGGCTCCAGCACCTGATAGTATCTGGAGTTTCTCCCATCTCTAGAGCAATAACAGGCTTTAGCAGAACAGGGAAGTTGAAACACGAAACGCTCCACAAAACCCCAGGACATGCCGAGCTGGAAGGAAGGGGTGCCAAGCCCTTCTTATCTCATTCCCTCGGTTTCAGTGCGCAGCAACAAAGTCGAAGGCAATTTTGCAGCCGAGTTTGGCAGCTGCAGAATCGCATCCAGGGGTATCGGCGCTCGCAGCAGTCACGCAACCGTTCTTCCATGCAAACGCACAGCACGTCCTCCCCACCCCACCTCATCTCACACACCGGTCCCCAGCCGCTTTACCAGCGCAGGAGCCAGCAAGGTGAACAGGAGCTGATAATGGCTTCACTGTTGCTACGTAAAAAAAAAGCTGGATTTAGTGATATAAATGTTTGTTCTGGAAATCTTAAAGCCTTTTAACTGCAGCCTTAATAAAACGCTGCCCTCCCGACCCTTCTGAACAATACCAAATTTGTCACAGTACATGGAGATGAAACAGAGGACAGATTACAGTGACCTACTCAAACAAGCAGTCTCGTTAGATACATTTGAGTGAAAGGGGAAGAAGCTAGACATTTCAGGTTATTTTACATCTAGCCTCGCTACATTTCTGAATGGTGACTAAGGGCGCTCCAGCCTGCCTGGAAAACACTCAGCACAGCACCTGGAACCAGCTCTAACTCACTTATCTTTTTCTAACCACTCATCTTTCACAAAAAAACCCAAGTTTGGATCAGCGGTGCTAGAAACTGCAAGTCTTTCAGCCCACCTAGGCCAAGTTTCAACCGACCCCAGATCGGTTTGCTGTGCTAAATTAACAGCCTGTGACACTTTGAAGGCTTTTGCTGCAGGGCAGGTTCAGAAAATGTTACCAAACCTGTAGGCACGGCAGATGGCACTGAGTCACGGGTGCCGCACCCGAAGGTGTGTGGTTAGCAGCAAGAGGTTGATGTGTTCAAGGACATCCTTCGGTGACGTACTGGAAGCCACCTGTACCTCTTTGTGGTGACCAGGCTTGGTGGCTGAACACAAGACCGTGAGAAGTTGGGATGTCGCTCCCCTTTTTTTGTGAGGTGGGAGGGTTATCAAAGATTGAAACAGGCTACCCAGGGAAGTGGTGGAATCACCATCCCTGGAGGTGTTTAAAAGATGGGTAGACCTGGTGCTTAGGGATGTGGTTTAGTGGTGATTTTCGCCAGTGTTAGGTTAATGGTCTGACTTGATGATTTTTAAAGTCCCTTCTAACTTAGATGTCTCTGATTCTATGTTCTTTTACAACATCCATCAACAAAAGACATGGCAGCGTATCAGTCATACACTGTATGACCAGCATGTCACATGCTGTCCATTCTTCTTTGGGTTCAACAGATCTGTCCACGTGATATGAGAGTTCCTCCTCTGCTCCCTATTTACATGTCTCCTCTGCACCCTACAGGAATTCATGCCAGAAAGAAGGGAGTCTAAGCTCTGAAGGCTTCATTTCCTAAGTATTTAAATACTTCCCTGCTTTTCTGGTTAATTCCAGAATGGATATTTCTCATTAAATCCAAGCACGCTTTGGTTCTGCATGACCGAGATTAACTTTTTATGGCATTTATAGAATTCTGTAATAAAATGTAATTAATTGTTCTTCACTGCATCAAAGCGTGAACAGGATGTCAGCAATTGTACGTGCCACAAGAACACCTTATTTATTTCAGATGTTGGAAGAGAGAAAGATTGTTGATAAAGAAGGCTTTAGTCCACTTTTCCAGCTCTGTTTTAGACTACTTAATCTCCCAATTCTTACATTAGATTTGGCAGTGCTGCAATACCTTCTTTAAAATAGATGCTATTTAAAAAAAACCCAAAATAATAAGGTATTAGAAAGAGCACTTCAGAGGTAGAGGAGCCACATGTGGTGGCACTTCTCAACCTGTGGTCTATCAACCATCAGAATGTAGCTGAGAAAATGGCAAAGCTTCAAGCACACATGCATCCATGAAAGCAAACAAACAAAAAACCCCACCCATAAAATAAAAATGAGAACCAAACATTCAAACTTAGCCTATTTTTCAGTTGAGTGTTTAAAAAGCATTATGGCAACACTACACACATTAGTATGTTTTTTTAAAATCGTCAATTCTGTATTATTTAAAAACAGCCCCTCCAAGGCACAGATGGTTCCTGCTGAAAGTTGCACAAAGTTGTATTAGAAGCATCAAGCTTCTCCCTGTCTGACCTCACATCCCCCACCCCAGCTGCTCAGGGCATCTTCACCTCGTACTTAAGATTTCTCAACCAGGAAAGGAAACAAGAAGGTTCTCCGCTAGCCCTGCAGTTAATTTAGGCTTTGCCACACTTCTCTGCCAATTCTGGCTGTATTAGCAGCTTTTAGCTGTCTCAGCCCACATACCACATTGGCTGCACTACAATAACAGCTCAGTTGTCAGAGGATAAATCTTCTTGTCTAAGCATCTGAGGCAAGTCCTAGTTGGAAGCTATTCTGCATGCGAGCAACATCAGGGATGCTGTGGAGTTGTACCCCAGAAGTTCTGGGAACCTTGGTTTTATGGTGAGGAACAACAGTCCCCCTCCAGTTCTCACAGCAGACAAAGAGCCAGAAGTCTGAAAAATTGGAGAGTCCTGATTCCCAAACTGCTGCATTCAGAGGCCCACAGGGTCCAAAACCAGCTCTGGGATACCCAGGGTCTCTGCCTCTTGCAGGAGTCAGACTTCTGAGCCCTTTTATGAAAGCTTAACACATTTCATCTTCCTTTGGAAGTCAAATCAAGAGGTAAATTTAAAAACCTTGCCAGGTTGTGAAGAGCACAGCATACAGCACTGTGCTTTGTTCTTGTTTGCTTTTGTTTTCAGTTACATTTCTCTAATCATACTCATGAAAAGAAAGATGTTACTCATTAGTATTAGTAAGTGAGTACATTTTGAGAGACTGTGTGCCATTGGAAGTCTCCCCATCATCTTTTCTTCTCCAATTCAAAAGGCAAACAACACTTAAAAATGGTTTCACTAAGCTCACAAACCTGTATGGATAGTAAGAGATGTGATGGGGTGATTGTTTTTGCAAGAGTAATTTTTCCTGCCATTTTGTACAGTTTACTAAAGATATTCATTATGATTTACTTCCCTAAACTCAGGACCATGAGTCTGGTGATTTTTCTAATAGGTATTTATTTCAGGACAGGTCAGTGCAAAACTTCAGCTGAAAAGTAGCCTTACTGAGGAGTCTCACATCTTCCCTTCTGAAGGGAGAAAGGCCCTGTGTGCTGCCTCTACATCAGAGTGCAAAGTCCTGAGTCAACAAGCCACATAAAGCCTATGTGTAAATACTGTCCAAAAAAGGCTGCTTTCTTCACTTTCTGCTTTGTCGCTGAAGCGACTGCCTTGTCCCCTCTTCCTCCTCTCCCCCGATCACCTACATTGGCTCCAGGAACAGACGCCACACCCCAGCAATAAAACACAGCAGAAAATACTGAAAACCAACCTCATCTAGTAAAATAAGTGCCGTTATTAAATTCGTGAGCTGCTTCAATCCTAGTATGCTGGGGTAAAGCTCTTTTGCTTTGTGAAGAAAACACATGCCAGCTGTTCTGACTCTTACAAAAAATTTACATTGAGTTCTCAATTTTCTAAGAAGTCTGAATTTCTCCGCCTTTGTCACTGACACCCAAATAAACAAACCGGCTCAAAGCCAAAAATCCTCAAAAACACAACCCAGAGGAGTCATGCTGCAATGCAAATCGAAAAGAAATCTGAGTCTAGAGCTTCTGCTTTGAATGTCTTCTTTAATCAGGCTCCAAAAGATGAATTCAGCAGGAGAGGGCAGATTCTGCTGGTTCATTTAGTTACTTATTTTAAGTTTTAGTTCAGTCAGATTCTCTCAGTGCTCTTCAGTTAACCGAAGGTATTTCAGCATGAGACATCAAATACCAGAGGCCTCCCTGAAATCCGTGTGACAGATCTTACATAATTAACACACACTGAGCTACTTGCTTTGAACCAAAAAGTTTCAAGAGGGTTTCACTAAAGGCACGAAGGCTCTGTGCTTACCTTTTGGGTTGGGTTTGTTCTAATACAGACTTCTGCACAAGGTGGGGGAAGCACAACACGCACACACAAACATCAGCTGCACAAAAACTGTGTTCAGGTCACTTATCAGCTATCCCTATTTTCACTGACCTTCAGTTTTAACTTAAAACGTTTGCTGTTAATTAAAATAATATACTTCTACTACAGTAATAATATAGAGGACCAGAATGTCAGATGAAAAAAAGAATTAAATTCCTAATTGGGAGCATTTTGTATGCTGGGGTGCATCTTCTCCACAGGTCACCAGAAGAATGCCAAAAGTATCTCAGGGTGTGTGTCACTCAGTGTGTCACTGAGTTAAAGGAGAGCAATAGTATTAGCAAAACCCTGGTGCTATAATTAGAATACAAGTAGCGGAGCTCATTTAGGAAGCACTAGCACCCAGAAGACTGGAAAGGATCGACAGAGTAAAATCTCTTTTATGTACACCTGAATATATACAGGTTTGCTGTTTCATGCGAACAATGTTCATTAGAAGTAAGTTTTTGTTCTGTGAGTACATACACATTAATTTGCAGTGTCATTTGTTATCCTGCTAAAGCAATTAATGGTATAATAGTTTTCAAACAGCCTTCCAAGCTGTTTTGTTAGATGCATTACTACCTGAAATAGCAGGAGACCACCCTTTGTTTGGGCTGAGGCTCCTATATCTCAACATTTTTTGTTTGACCCCCAGATCTGTTGTACTTTCCTTATGCAAAAGCCCTCTGATTTCAGCAGGACCATTCAAACACAAAGATACTTACATGCTTGCAGAATAGGGGCAGTAAGCAAACACAGTCTTATTCCCCTTATTCTACTGTTTCTCTGGCATAAAAACCTTATTTGCCTTCTACAACATTACCTCATACCTTGTCTGTCTTTTTTTCTTGTTTTTCCAATATGGCCATGTTTTCTTTCAGAACTTTCACAATCTCAGCAGGGTTTTTGTGCGATTTACTAAACAAAGGCATGTTTTTTCTTCACCTGGATTTCTTCCTTCAGGATAGAAGAGGATTGCCTTAAAACAAACAAAAAACAAAAACGGCTTTTAAGGTTTATAAGAAAATGCAATAAAAACACACCAAGACATTACGAACAAGAAAAGGTTATGCCTCAGGAATTTTGCTTCAGCTTCTCAGTAGAGCAGTAGAAGTTTCCACATACATTCACAAACCACCACTAGTATGTGGAAAGCAGCTACTTGGCACCTGCGTAGGAGCTGGATGCTTCCTAAAGCCCCCTGGACTACAGGTCAGCGCTCCAGTGAGTCTATGCCTACATCCAACGTTTTTTGGACACTGCGCATCTGGCAGGCTCCACTAGATTTCTGATGGGGGTTTCTGCCAAACTTCACCGCTTCATCACGATGCACATAACTAACTGCAGATGCCAGCATACCAAAAGTGTCCTTTGTTTATGGCATAACCAGATAAGGTCCCAGCTTCTCTGCCATCACTCCTTCTTCAGCTGCTTTTTTTCAGCCCAAGGCGTCTTGAGAAGAAGCAGCTGAAGCTACCCCCTAAGTCTTCCTGAAGACAGACTTCAGGAATCTGTGGGTCAGATCTCACCTGTGTAAAGCATTGCCTGAATTAAATAAGGAACAGAGGGTCAGGCACAAATGCAGGCACAAATGTTTTCAGTACATTTAAATGAAAGATTGAACATTTTAACCAAAAAATGGTTATTAAATTTATTTGTTTATTAAATTTAAAACATTCTTCCTCTATATGATTAAAAAGGCAAATACCACAACACTATTTATATATGAAAGAAACCAAGTAGCTTCATTTCTGATCCTACATATCATTAAGCTGTGAATTCCCACAGGTTTTGCTGAGGGTCCAATACAAATATTTACGGAAGTCAGTGGGTGAACGACATACGGGAACGTGCTTTGGTTAAGGTAGTACCACTTTCCAGGGAGAACACAGCACCATTCTGGACTGTATTCCAGTTTCCCCAGTAACAAAGAAGAGGTAAAAAAAAAAAAATAGCAAAAATTATGTCAAACCTTCACCTCTTTCCACAACAAAAGACAACCATCACCATCCTTCCACACACATTTTCAAGATTAGTTGTGAAAACATAAATATATATGCAAACCACTTCAATCTCCTTATTCTTCTTCAACTTTCACAATTGAAAAAAAAAAAAAGCTTTATACAAGAGGTTTTAAAGGACAGAATTAAACAAGCATAATACACACAGTATAAAGAAAACAGAATGGTGTATCGTTTTCCCAGTGGTCCCAAAGCACCAACTCCTCTCGTGCTTCCTTATTACTGCTGATACACTACAGAGTCCACGATGAAGTATGATCCCATTTGTGCCATACATCCATGTGTTACTAATCCCCAAATATCATATGGAATTAATACCCAGATTAGATATACATTGTTTTACAACTATAAATAGCAAACATATAAAATAGCCAAGTTCAAACCACAGAGGAGTACTTTAAATAAATAAATAAATACCTATACAGGCTCTGTCCTAGCATCTTATTAAAAACATTTCAAAGTATTTCTGCAGATTATCTTTACAAGAACAGTTTCTATGACACGCAGGAAATATTTTCAAATGTCTTATTTAAACCAAAAGTTCCTTTATAGTGTCCAGAGTAGGGGAATTTGTATTTAGCTTCTCATTTGTTGCTAGGTCAGTTTTACAGAAATATTTTCCCATTCAACACCTGAAAGATCACCTCTTTTGGATTTCCATTTTTAAGCTCCTCACGGTTCAGTTCAAACTCATTTTTATTTCTGCAGTTTTGGCTACATAACCTTCCCGACTTGGCTGAGCTCTGAGCTGAGGACTCCTGCTCCCGTGGAGCTCACAACTGTGAGCTTTGGCAGCCCCATCCCACCAGCAAGTGAGCAGAGTCACACCTCAACTTGCCAGGGTGCAAGACTGAAGGCTGGGTATACTAATGACTAACTCCTTTGGGCACGTTCTGCTACATACGAGCACTGGAAAAGACTGGGATATCGGTATTATACAATGAATTTGTTTAAACACAAAGCACCAAGCACCCCATAATCCCGCATGTGCTGCAATTAGAAGATTACTAATTCCCAACACATTTTGAGAAGGGCCTGATTCTGCATGATTTTATTAACTGTGAAGATACTGCATGAGGATGTGAAGATGCAAGAGAGAGAGTCTGAGAGCAGCAGCTTAGCAAGCACACTGCATTTCAAAAAAGAAGTATTTTCATCCAAGGTGGGGTAGGCTTATTCAGATTGCTGAAGATATCCCTTCATCTTCCCCTTTTAGAAGTCTCCACACAAGGAAAAGCAAAGGGGGAGATAATTTGATTTTTAAATTGAAATACTCATGAGATAGAAGTTCTGAGATTTTAAAAAAAATGAAATGTTGACTATAAATTATAAATACATTTTCCTTCCAAAACTAACTTACGTAGCTGTCTAGAGTATGGTGTCTGTATTTAAATAATCACTAATTTTGCCATAAAACTCCAACAGCCAGGCTAGCACCATCCCACCGTATATTTCAGCCTCACCATCAAATGACCACAGCACTGCTCAGTGATAAAATACCATTCCTCTTCACTTCACACCCTACCAGTGTCCTAATCACAACAGCACAATCACCGATAATAGGGCAGGAAGGGACTCAAGAGACTGTTTAGTTCATCCCTCCGCTGAACAAAGCCAAGCCACTGCTTCACTTCATTTATCAGTCTTACATACAAAGCAAAGCATCCGCTGTATGCAAGCGGAGGGAGACAGACAGAAAAAGGGGAAGAGCTCCAGATGTGCATCAAAGAATGTTTTTGGATTTACCCCTTTTGGGACACAGTTTTTAACCCATCAGCAGCTGACAAAGGATGATCCATACAGAAAATATATACTGGCAACTGCAGGTTATGGTCCCTTTTGCTTCTCCATGCAGGAATCTCCTAGGGGGCACATGCTATTCACAAATAACAAGTAGAAGAAAATGGGGGTCAAGTCCCTTTTCTGAGATTTGGGAGCTACTTCATAAGGCACATAGCAAAACAAGGACTCCTCTCCTCCTGCTTTGCTCCCCATGCTTGGATTCTCTAGCATCAAAGACAGGATGAGCTCTTGCTTAAGTTCTTAACACAGCTGGGGCATTTCTGCCCTGTCCTCCTCCTTATATCAGCTCTCTGCTCTCTAAGCTTTAACTTGGAAGGTCTTCTCTTCAGTAGAGGCACTAATTTGGCTTAAATTCCCTATTCCTTTCATCACCTATTTTCAGTTCAGTTTTTGGAACTTGGTATTTTTCAGGCATTTAGCCCTTTGTCAAAGTTGCTTGAAATCGACCAGTAACTTCAGAAGTTACCATGAGAAGAGAAGTAGGATGAGAGATGGACAGCATGACCACAAAAGCTTCGTTTCTTCAAGAAACCAGTCTAAAAATAACTGAAATACAAAGATAAATGGCAACTGAAAACAATGCAATACAGGCTTACCAAAAGTGGCTCATACAACAATCCCTTACTAATATATTTTTAGACAGAGAAAACACTGTAGAACCGATGCATCTGACATGGAAATACACTAAATTTAATACAATAGAAAATTAACTAATTGAAAGAAAATCACCGTGTAAAGGGAGAATGATCATCTGAGAAGGTAAGAGCAATTTGGAGACAGGATCTTACTCAGAGAAGAATGGGAATTATGAGCCTACCCAAAAATTGTGGTGACTCAAAATAGGAAGATATTATCAACACGGAAGAGGACTGGAATATCACTACCTGAGAAACTGGATGGCCTCAAGGACTGAGATAATAAAAATGGGATAAAAATTAAGAGTGACAAGTATCAGATAATGCTGAATGGGAGAAGAGACAGAGAGGTTATAGAAACATTCAAGGTCAGGTGGGATGGTGCTCTGAGCAACCTGATCTAGTTGAAGAAGTCCCTGCTCATTGCAGTGGGGGTTGGACTAGACGACCTTTAAAGGTCCCTTGCAAACCCAAACCGTTCTATGATTCTATGAATATCTGCTTCAAGCTGAGGACTTACCATGAGAAATGACAAAGACAGATACTCACCCACTACTACACTGGTGTTTTATGGTCAGGAGAAAGACATAAATACTTGATGAATTAAGAAAATAACCAGTAGAAATACAAAGGTATGCATGTCTTTGTACAAAGTTTTGATGAAACTTCATGTGTAATATTGTACACAATCCTGAACACCCGCAGCCAAGTAAAACCCACAGAGATTGGAACGGGTGCAGAGAAGGACCAGACAAACGGGAAAACCAGCATCTCTAGGAGGCTAAAACTGCTCGCCTTGGTAAGCTTAGACAAAAAATACAGAGAAGCCCAAGAGGTTATTTCAGCTCAAATAACAATAACACTTTCTCTATGCCGAACAAATGGCTCTAAACTGCTGATGAATAAACTTAAGCTGAAAATACAAAGGTTTCCAACTGTTGGAGCTTTGAGATTCTGAAATGACCTGCTCTACCAGGCACACTAAAGAGCATCTGTTCATAAATTTTTGACAGTGCTGTCTGGCAGCAAGGGATAGGGCTGAATGAGCCCCTTTCTTCCCTACTTTCTAGGAAAACTTTTTCCATCTAATGGTTATTCAACTGCATATGTTTTTATAACATCAGAAACACACTGTGGACACTCCTGCATTCATAACGGGGGACCAGCCAACTTCTGAAACATTTAGTTGTGATGATGTTATTTCACTGGTGCTCTCATGAGGAGTTTATGAGACCAAGGAAAGAAACAGCTGTATCTCACCAGACCGACTCTCCTGGCCTTGGAGGTCGTCTCTCCCAGTCGTGGGGGGAACGCCCCAGCAGCGCTGTAGGAGGAACAGTGGTTTCCAAAGCCTTCTGTTGCCATCAGTATGAACAGGACATTTCAGCTGCCAGAGCTAGAGAGTCTAGAGCATTTTATGAGCCATACTTTAAAAAAAAAAAAAAACCTTTCAGGGAATATAATTCCATCTTTGTCTGGGAGAAAAAAAATGGCTCTGAATTTATTTTAGGTGACAGAAACACTGAAAGGCAATTTTAAAGCACCAGTTTCTAAATGTTTGGCTATTTCTGTTCAAGTCAGAAAAAAATAAAAATCACACAGACTAAAGCAGCAAGTTGAATCCCAAGGTGGACAACGTTTACAAGATGTTACGTTTTTTGGGTATTCAGCAGCCTGTCAAAATTAACATAACACCCCTTCATACTCAGGGCATGCCTCTCTCAGAGACCTCCAACTCTGCAAACATCTAACCAAGATAGAAAACACACTTCCAAAAAAAAATCTATATATACCTTCTGTTACTCTGCCCCCTCTCCAAAGGAGAAAATGAAGCACAGAAAGATTAGAAGACTATCCCAGGGCCACATAAAAAAAATAATAGTCAGTGGCTGCGTCAGGAATGAAAGCTAGGTCACTCAACACCAAAGCCTATGCTAGGTCTTCAAAATATCTCTTCTGCCAGTTTATGTGCTCATAAAGGGAATGCACTAAAATAAAATTAGTGTAGCTTAAGCTCTTTAATACAACTATAAAGTACACTTAGAGATCTAGTCCTGTTTATAGGCACTCTGCCCAATTATTTCTTTGCTCATAATCATAGAATTTCTCAAAAGGTTACAGTACAACTGAGCTTGTATGCAAGATGAAGGAAAAATGCAAATGGCAACATCACTGTACACACTGCCCCATCCCACTATGAAGTGGCTCAGCAACAAATGCTTCCTTCTGCCCACGAAGGCAACAATGAGAGAGGGCACATCAGCCCATCCATGTACTCTTCGCAGATGTTCCTCCAGACAAGTCATTTGCTCTTCAAAAAACAAATGTGCAAAAAATTTCCTTCCCTTCAAGTATCAGACATCTGCCTTGTCTTAGTTCCTAACCTTCGTCTACTAACCAATCAGAACCAAAACATTTCATTAACTCATATTGGGTGAGAGCTTCTCTAAGGGAAAAAAAGACCTTCATTTTCCATTCATCCCAGTGTGCCTAAGACTCATATTTTGGGCCTGAATGAGCACACTTTCTTGATAATTTTGCCTTCATAATAAGAGAGATGCTTATTCCCTCATTTCCCCTCTCCCACAATATTTGGGAAAGCTGTTGCAATTACAGAGTCATGTACTCAAACCAGGGGATGGAAGCCATCTGATCACCTGGAGAAGACCCATCCATGCAGGCCTCTCACATGACCCATGTTTCATTCCGTAAGCAGAAGGAGTCAGGGCTACACAACAAATAACTTGTCTGCAAATCCTCAATGAGTTGCAGATCTTGGAATGTACATTGCAAAAGAGAAAAGAGATTACCAGGCGAGAGGGCAGTTTTATGGTCAAGGTGAATGAATGCTGTCTCTGCTTGGCAACAAAATTATTCCAAAAACTCAAAAATTTACTCATCATAACCCTTGCTGTTGGCTAAATGGAACAAAGGTGGATACTGGCTGAAACTTCACCTGAACACCCAAAACATTGCAGCAATGCCCAACACTGCCACATATGCCTTTTTTTAATAGGTGGCAAGTATCCTGAAAATCAGATGTGGAAAATAATTAGGCACCTGACCACCTCTATAGAATGAGAATAATATCATGTAGTTGTTTGGTACTGTTACGGAACTGAAGGCATTCATGGTGATGCTCCACTCAAGTGCTGTGGTACAGCTCTATGGAAACACTCAAAGAAATTAATAATTCTGCTTTTAATTGAGTGCTTGAATGCCCATTCATTAAAAACCAAAAAAACCCTATAGCCTTTCAGCAAACACGGGGAATAAAATGAAACACTGAATAGCTATCTGGTCATGGAGGCTGCAGCTTGATAAATGCTTTGTTCCATGGTGGTGCCACCCTGCCCCATGTCTGTTCGCATCCCTACAGCCTCTGTTGGGGCGGTACAGCTGTGGCCACATGGTGAGCCAGGCCAGGGAACCAACCCAGGTTAACAAAACATAGCCTAGTGGGGAAAAAAAGGTCACACGGGTTTCCAGTCCAATTCTCCCCACAGTCTTATAAAGAGCTGTACCAGCACAAGAAGGCAAGAAGGGAATGGAAGGAGAGTAGAGAGATGGGGCTGCTGAAGCAGGTGCTACAGCTCAGATGTTCACCAGCCAAACCAAGAAGGAGGCAGCCATGGTGGGAAAGGGGGTATAAATGTGTGATGATACGAAACAAGACTGAAAGTTAATATAAGTATCCTGAGTGGGGTACAGAGTACAACCTACACTGGCACAGGTAAATGCCAGAATTAAAGTTAGGAACTTTTTGAGTGTTTGATTCCGCTGCCTAGTGTCCTTTTATTGCAGCAAGTCCTGTGCTGCCACATCTATTATTATTATTAAATATTTATTATAAAATAATATTTGCACACTGAAATGCCAGATAACATTCAGGTTCTGAAACCATGCAGAAGTGGCAGCCTGTAGAACCATACTCTCACCTGCATCAATCACCTCTGGATTATCCATGCTACAGAGATGCTCCTACTCATGCTAACAGACTAAATAGAGGTAGTAGGTTATTACTTTATGTTGAATAAAACTAGGAAGATAAAAAACCAACAGATTTTACAGCAACCAAATATGCAGGATTGATGAGTCAAGAATAGTTGGGAGCCTTATTTCTATTTGTCACCATGAAGGTCTTTCAAACCTAAAACAAATCAGAACTCAATTCCACACCTAGCTGTGGTCCATAGTAAAACTCAGTCATGCAGAAAGAATTCTCTTAACTAATGCCTCTGAAGTACACACAATTCTAAGGTAACAGCCCTTAATAGCTTTTCACTTAAGTAAAAGAGAAACCAAGTTAAATCTCCATTTCTAGCAGTAATAATAACTGTAGAAATAATGACAACTGGAAATATAATTTAAATAACATAGGGAGCAGCCAAGAGGGAATAGGACTTCCTCTACATCTATTAGCGAGGAATGTGACTAATATTTTTGCTTTTTGTTGGATACACAGCATTCTCTTGACCATGTCCTTAGCAAACCTGCTGTGTTACTTTCAATAGCTTCCTAACACATTAAAATAACTTACTATAGCAGTAGTTTCACTTTACTACTAATATTAGCCCAAGAGAGACTCTTTGCTCAGGAAAAAAACCCTCCCCTTCAGCTCAACGAAAGTTGTGCCTGATAACGACTTCAAGGAATAGCCCATTGCACAGAATTTCAGGCTGACAGAGACCTACTGACTACAAATAACGAGATGGTTAATTTACACACGCCGTTGCTTGTGACAGTTCATGCACGCACTCATGCTCCCATCAGCTCTAACCGTTTCCCACTGCCTTATGCAAGTGGCCACACTCTCATTCCTCCGCATCCCGAGAGCCAGTCCGCAGCTGCAGGCAGTCAACGGAGAGCAGCAAGGGAAATGATATATTGCAGATATTTTATTTTTGGAAACGGCACTGTAAATAAAGCCATTTCCAGAGATATTCCATGGACACGGAGCGCTTGGTCGCGGAGCCAGCGCCTTATGTAACAGGAGGAGCATTGTTTAGGGTTGCCTGCTTTAAAAAGCCACTCCTGGTAACACAGTTTACAAAGCTATAAAAAGCTTCCAGCGTTAACTATTGAGAACAAGCAGGCAAGTGGCTCGCTACGAAAAAGGCTGGTGCTAACTGGAAGAAAAAAAAAGAAAAGTTGTGTTAAATCGCTTAACTTCCCGTCCCTCGGAGGGACATCACCTCGGCTGACACTTACTGTGTGGGGAAAGGTGGGGGGTCCTAGGCAGCCCCGCGCAGCCCCATGGCCAGATGCTGAAGACAGGTCTGCCGCCTCCCCGCAGCCGCCGTCACTCAGCTTCCATTTAATTCCGCTTTATTCCCCCTTCTCCCCGGGTGGTTATCGACACGTGGCAAGAGACAAGGGATCCCGCGGGCTCGGCCTCCCGCTCTTCTTCTGCCGGGCGACTGTCAGCCTCTGGGAAAGCGTGAGCAGAAAGGATCGCTGGAACACGCACAGGCGCTCGCAAGCAGCTGTAAATTTCCACTCCCAGCCCTTGCTCCGGAGCTCCTCGCCGTTCCTGCTCCCACCAGCTCCGTGGCTGGGTGTGCAGTTTTTTCCTCACTGCCCTCCCCGCTTCCCACTCCCTCGCTCGTCGTCTGGCTGGCAGGCTCACACCCACCCCACACACACACACACACCCCCTTCAAACTCCACGTCAGAGGAACGCCTGGAAAAGCAAAGGAAGAAGCGATCGCTCCGCTGAGAGGTTCCTCCGGGGTTAAGGGAGGAGATGCGACGATTTCGCATCACTTCTGTAAGTTTCCATTCCCCTCTGAAGTCTGTTGGTGTAAGGGAGGCATCGCGGGTCCTCGCACCATCACGTGGCAGAGGCTGCTGGAATTAAATTATTCACCTTGCCCTCCTGCTGGGAATGCAAATAAGGCAGCCCAACTGCCGGCTGCTGTTACCAGATAATAATAAAATCAACATGCTCCCGCACATCTTTCAGCAGAGTCCTGCCCAGAGAAGCCAAAGTTTAAGCTCCTTCCTGCCTGACTGTAAATTATAACATAAAGATAATACTTTTTCACAATAATACTTGGGGGGGTGGGGGGGTGAGAACTGCAGTATAGTCTAAGCAAAATTTAAATCCCAATGAAGAAATGCATTAGCCTAAAGTATTTTTTCAAAGGCTAATGTGCAGGGAAAAAAAAATATCATACAATTAAAATATTCTGAAACCAGTGCCACCAGCTATTATCAAGCACAGAAATACAGCAAAATGCAATTAAAGGAATTTTTTAATGCTTCACTTTTCTCTCTTGGCAGTTATTGCTCAGCAAGCACCACGTATTCCCAAAGGGAACTGTGAGTGCCTTCGCCCCCCCTCCCTGGCTGTCTAACAGGCATTGAGAGTAGGGAAAGGAGGATGCTCAAACAGCCATCGCGGGATGGGATTTAAATCCCATCCTCACCCGGATCTCAGCCGAGACCCAGCAGGGATGAGAGCCCAACATGTATTTATGCTGAGCTCACCAGCTCAGCGTGAGATTTCACCTCCTGTTCCCTCTTTCTTAGGGCAAAGCCCCACCAAAGTCCCACATTATTAAAAATAATGCTGTATACTGCATTTGCTTGGGGAACTAATTTCAGCCCTCGCTGCATAGCAGCACTAGAGTCACATCAGATCTGAATTTAGGGCTCACCTGCAGTAGCTGTACACAGCCCTACATTAGAGGGAACCAAAAAAGCATGAGAAACCTCCTTTCTGAGGAATACAGATGAAACAGCCACCTTTTAAAGGGCTAACGTCCTTTGCTAGCAATCCCAGCTACTAACCGAGGCGAAGAGGAGTATCCCAAATCCTTACTTTGAAGAGCCAAGGATCAGCCCGGCTTCAGCCACTCCCTATCCCTCCGGGGCTCAGGGAGGCAGCAGCAGTCCCTGCTCCCATAACCTCCCTGCCTTTGCTCCTGCCTTCGCACGGGAGGTACTGAGCTGACCTCAGATCAGCAGATTTGTGCTCTCAACTTATCTGCAAAGCATGCCACCGTTTGTGCTTATGCTTTACCTAGCGGACCACCAAAATACCTCAGCTCCATATTTTTGGGCTGCCCCGAATGGTGCCGGGAACAGGCACTGGCGCTGCTCCCACTGCACCCAAAAGCACTGCAAAAAGTGACAAGAAGTGGCAATTTCTGCTCCAGAGCTGTAGTGAGATATTCCTCCAGCACAGAATTAAAGGCGTCACGTTAGACATCTGGGCTAGGTTTCATCTCCAGGCCACCAGAGAGCTCAGCAAGGGATGCTGTGGACACCAAGCTCAGAGCAGGACAAGCCACCCTTCAAAGTGGCATCTTTCTCCACAAAACTTAGCGGTCATGGGGACAACCAGCACAGGCCAACATTTCATGACACAAAGGACTTGGGGGATGAAAAACCAGCACCAGGTACTGATTCATGGGTGCCTTGATCTGCCCCAGTTGGGTGGGCACAGGGAAGGGGCAATGCGCTCTATGGCACCTTACACCCACTCTGGGGTTGGCCCTTTCTTTTTTATCGGATACCGCGGCCGCTGGGTAAAAGCCATAGTGAAAGTCAAACGATAAAAACTCTGCCCTTGGGCTGCTACAGAAGGTACTGGCTTTTCCTAAGGCAACACAAAAATCTAGGCATGTTATGTCATTAATTTCCACTGTGTGTTTTTAAGGCACTGATTCCTTTTTTTTTCTCTCCTGAGGGAAATTACATCCTTTCCATAGTGCATCCACCACTACTTCAACACGTAAAAAGACACCCCTCTTAACCCCATGGAGTTAAACATTGGCAGGTCCTACTCTGCTGTTGAACAATCACAAAAATGATTGAATAATCAGCAAAAAAAAAAAAGCTGGTTTAGTTGCATAATAAGAAGCCCCCACTGCATAATCTGTGTATCATCGAGCTCCCTGAAGTATTCGCGGCACATTCTGCGTAAACAGCCCTTTGGAAGCATAAGAACTTTTATCTAGAAAATGACTACCCTCTGTTTCAAACTAAATATGCCTGCTTTCCTGCTTCTGAGGAGTAAATGTAATATGCACTCCCTTTGTAGCTCAATTCTGCGGTCTTCTACCTGAGGTAATACTTTTGGACTTTAATAGGAGGCCTCTACCCATCGAGCGAGCAAGAAACGTGCCTGCCCCCATCCCTGCATTGCAGCAGGAGAAACGGTGCAAAGCAAAGCAGCTAAAGGGGCAAGGGAAAAAAAATTCTGCTTTTCCAATACTCTGTTTCATCTTCAGTGCAGTTAATTCTCAGATGACAGGAAAAAGGCTTTGAACCATCCAACAGGAATTAAGCCGTAATTACTCAGTGCACTTACCTGTTATTTTTTTTTTTTGTTGCCAAGAGGTTATTAAATATTTCAAAATAAATGTTTGCTTCAATTCATAATTTGTCACCATCTCAAACATGGAATGACGTAATTATGAACAGCCAACAATTCTTTATAGTCTCAAAGTACACTGAAAACAAATCTCTGTGCCCTGCTAAAGGACGCCAGCCTCCGCATATTTAAATTCCATTATATTTGTTTCCTTTAAAGTGAGCACAGTCCTCAGGCTAAAGCACGGTTAGAGTACTTTTGAGAAATGTTTGTCCTTGTTTTCATAACTTAAAATCATGCCGTCTAATAAAGACCAGAGGAAGAAAACCCCAGTCCGTTATTCCTGCCCTTTCCATTTATTTTCTAAAGTGGAAAAGAGAAATTAGGGAGCTTGAACAATGAGTGTAGTAGCAATAAATTACAGAGGCGGATGATAAACACACAGTACATATATATTAATTCTGCTCATTTAATCACCCACTTCCAGTCTGTCTACCTCCTCTGAGATGATTTCCAGCATTCCAAAGCCCTAAGCAGTCTCAGATAGTAACAACAAAAAATTTCATTCTTTTCCCCCAAAACTGCTCAATTCCAAGGCCCCAGGCCATCAAAATTCAATTCTCCACAGTGACAGGTTTAGTTGTGTAATACTGGATTATCAAGAAGAGAAACTTTAGGATTCTGAAAAGATTTCCCCACCCTCTAAAGCCTGCAAACTAAAGAACAGCCACCCCCTCCCCCCCCTCGCCCAGGATTTTGTTCTACTCTTACAGATCCCAAGATATCAACATTATGGCAATTTATCAAGGTGGAGGGAACTGAAAACAAATTACTTATATTATCTACATCATAAAGTTGTTACACTTTAACTCAAGGCATTTCATTTTACGACAAAGCAATATAAAAAGTGTGCCCAACAACACTTCTAAAACATCATAAAATAAGAGGAGAGACTTTACAGTAACTTTGTTCTTGTAGGTTATTCTACCAGCTTGCAGATACTCATTTTCCTCAGATCTCCTACAGGAACAGCGTGGCCACTCCAAATTAATGCCATTGAAACTCTTCTTCAGCTAATTGATCCCCAATACAGACATACACCAACACCCCCACTTTCTCTCTTTTTTTCTCCCTTTTCTCTCATACAATCTCAATTGCAGACAAGCTCAGAACTGAGCCCATAAACCAATCCCCCTCCAAACCAGCCACCAGCACTGAAAGGCAACTTAACATTTGGCTGCTTATCCAAATACAAAACAAGGCCAAAAAAAGGGGTACAGTCTACAGAGGGGCAGGTCATTTGGTGGTTTTCCCCTGGGCCATTTAAAAAGCAGAAAGGTTCTGGCCTCTCCCAGGACTGGAAACCTGAAATTTCTTTAGTGAAGCGTGGGGGAACAGAGAGCAGCCAGAGGCAGCCGCAAACCTGTAGCTGCATTTTAGCTGAAGTAAGCAGGAGGATTTAAATGAATACTTTGTATAAGCTATGCCTAAAAATGCAAACACGTCTTCAATGGTTTTCCCCTCTTCTTCCTCCTGGCTCCCTCTAGTGCTTTTAAGCACATACTGCCCTTCCCTTCCTGTTTTATTTAATACAGATCTGAACAGTTGCTAAAATTTATTTATTTTTTTTTATAAAGAGCTGCATCAACTCTTATAAACTGCTCAGCAGTTTCTTCTGAACATATTATTCACACATACATCACTCCAGCAATCACACACCGACACTGGCCTTTCTACCAGAAACCTTTATGCATTAAACACTTCACGTAGGGCCCAATATATTTAAAATTTTCTTTATTTTTAAGGCATCCATCAGCTCAGAGAAATTCAGCTAAAACGAATCCCTTGCCCTGCATGTTCCCACCCCAAACAGGAATGACATCTAAACAGGAGGTTACTAAAGCCCAACAGCTGAAAAACAAAACAGATTAAAATTTTATGCGTGTTTCAAAGGGTCACTTATAAAATGTTAATTGCATCCCTTATCTACTGTGTCCCAAAATAAAACACAATTAAGAAACACACCTGTACTCCCACTTTTATGAGTGGAGGAACAGTGAACTCATGAAAACATCGCACTTTTTACCTGTGGACGTATGCAAACAGAAAGTAGTCCTCCAATAGCAGTAGCTCCTTGAAGAGCTGAGCAGGTATTTTTAATATAATTAAAGTCTTCACCTCTCCAAACTCTACAGTTTGTACAGACTGTACAACTCCAAAACGTTCAAACAATATTAATACTGTTTAGTCTTCTTGCAAATACTGAAATTTAGTTGCTGGTTTCCACATCACTTCAGCAAGCAATTTTCTTAATTTTAGGCACGAGTCACTAAGACAGCATGGGATACTGCTGTCTTAGTGCTGTCTTACTGCTGCCTTCCAACAGGCTCATGTATGCAAAAAAAGCTATCTATGTTCCCTACAACTTCCCTGGTGGTGAAAGACACTGGAGCATCTCTAACCACTAATAGTGCTTGAAGCTGAAAGCTGTATTACTGCATATTCATCTCACTAATGGTGACGTGCAATGAAAATACTGGGCAGATCAACTGGCTTTTGCCAACAGTAATTTCTTTATACATAACTTGTGGCTCTGTTTCTGACAAGGTGGAAGGCAGTATGGGATTAAGACTTTTCCTCTATTGACCACTCCTATAGAAGTGTGAGGCATTTTTCACCAGATGGCCTCAAAATGACTTGCAAACAAAAAAAAATAAGCTTCATTTGAAACACAAGTTAAACACTCCTGTGAGGCACTGAGGTGTGAGGGACTCACACCTACTTTAGCATGAGGAAACTGAGCTGGCACCTAGAAAATACTCAAAGACGTGCACTCTAAAATGCATTGTTAATGTCAGTGGATAGGAATCATCATTCTGGATGAGACAAAGCTCCATCAAATCCCATCTCCAAGACCAGCTGATACCAAGTGCAAAGTAGAAAAAGAAATATATACCAGAATAATGATGATTTTACTCTTCTGCTTCCGGCAATTAGCACCTTAGAAGTTTGCTGAAGTGTCACCTAAAATCACCATGCTAAATCGCTACAAATGTCTCCACACCCATTTGCTTTAAAGATTCTAAAAGAGTAACTATTCCTCTCCCAGGTGGATTTTGAAATCATATCTGCAATACTTAGACACAACAGATTGCTCCAGACTGCTTCTGACTCTCGAGACCAAGCAGCCAAGAGAGCTCAGAGACTGCTATTTTCTCTAGATGAGGGATTGAACAAGAAATCAGCACTATCAACGATTCCAGTTAGTTACATTTCCAGGGCAGCAAAGGCCAGAAGTTGCCCATAGAACTAGTGTGTTTTTCAAGTGATTGCCCCAGACAAGAGAACAACTACTACCAGAAAGTCCCACAGAGGCAGGACGTTGTACCAATGACAAGATGAGTTCAGACCGAAAAAAAAAAAAAAAAAAAAAGAGTCAGTTCCTATTAGTGTCACACAGCCACTTAGCCTCCCCATGGGAAAACAAATGCATTCAAGAACATAAGGTGCTTTGACATTATAGTGATGGAACCCAAACAAACATGCTAGGCAGTTCCCAGCTTGCTGGGTCCTTTTCCTGCAGACTGGGATAACAATCTTGCAGTTTGTGTGATGTACGTCTCCAGAAACCATACCCACAGACAGAACAAACTTCTGAGTCTCCTCTCATGCAAGGGAAGAGTCCTACTAAAGCAGAATGGTTGAACCAAACCCAGAATAATATTAGGCTAAATAATAATAGTATTAGGTCTCAGCTGATACTTTCAGAGGAAGAATTACATTTTTTTCCAGCATCACATAATGAAACCTAAGCATTATTATAATTAATGAAAAACGACTGTTATTTTTAAGCAAGTGTTGCTCTAAACTGACTTCCCTGAAGTCACACAAGAAAATCTCCAACAGCCAATACTGTTGCCCTGATGCAGAAAGAGAACCCAGGTCTTCTCCTGTTTTATTCTTTACCAGTTTTTGTCCTGCAACAACGTTAGTTTAAAATATTGGATCAGGATAGGGAGCCTTGAGAATTCATCAAGCTCAAGTTGCACATGGAGACATTGGCTTCACAAGTACTCCAAAGTCATTCCTCCCAACAAACAATTAAGTATATTCGTGACTTGTCAGATTGCCTTCAAGTCACAGATACACAGTCATTCATGCAACACTGGATGCTTGCACTTTCTGTCCCACAATAAGGA
The DNA here is from genome assembly GCA_033628505.1 of Tringa tobata. Classification (NCBI taxonomy): domain Eukaryota; kingdom Metazoa; phylum Chordata; class Aves; order Charadriiformes; family Scolopacidae; genus Tringa; species Tringa tobata. The sequence continues at coordinate 37,813 of JAHREE010000248.1, read as the reverse complement.
TTGTAACATGACTATAATGGAGACCACTCATCACCTGACAGGTAGGATGATCCATTTTCACAAATCCCCTGACACAGATTTTAGTCACATATTCTTTCGGATCCAGGATGGACCCTCCAGTGCCTCCCTAAAGAGCTATGTAGTCCATCCTCACTGAAAGTTGACTATATTGAGCCAATTAACCTATGATGCAGTATTCAATGAAATTCAGTAATCCCCACTGGGGGAAAAATAAGCATGCACGTTCCCACCTTACTAACTAGCCATCCAGTGTTCTCCCCATCTGTGTCCCCCTGCAACTGCCATTACAAATTAATTATTACATCAGACACACACAACCACAAAGTGGCTGGGTTCTTTTAGTTTTAATTAATAAACCAGGGCCATTCCTTGAATTTCTTAAATGGCAGCAGGCACACTGCAGGCTGGCATTTTTTAGCGTGGGAAGCCTGTCCTGAACAAGGACCAACATGCAGCAGTGTGCTTGTCTTCAGTCCCACCTCCATCTTGGAGGGAGCGCAGCCGAGGCACCTGAATGTGCTTTGATTCAACTCTCTTCCTGGAGAGCCTCAACAGTGAGGATTCCTGACAGGCTGTGGGTACCTGGAAGAAAATAACTTGCCACGTGACATAAATGGCAAGCTCTAGATATAAAGGTTGTTATCAGGTCAAATATACCGATGGAAATGTTCTTGGCAAACATCACTCCTCTCCACATCTCTCAATAAAATCTGGCAACTACTTTATTACACAGCATACAGATCTATACTTACAAACATTGTCACGCCCTCTGGAAATAGTTCAAGAAATTACAGTCTTCTCATGCTAATGGTAGTTTACATATCTGCTCTCTTCCTACGGAAGCAACCAATAATTTTTCTCCTCTCTGTGTGTTTTTACAGTGTACATTCATAAAACAACTTCATCTGCCATCAAAATCTACACTTCTGAAGGATAAAAGACTGCTACTGTCTCAAATACACACCAAAAAAAAAAAAAAAGAAAGAAAAAGGTCATGATTACCACTGAAAGCGAGTAAGGTGTATCCCCTCACAAATGAAAAAGGAATCTCAAGCCGTGTCAGCCCAGACATGAGAAGTTATCCAGTATCTTTGCAAAAAAATAATGCTTGTATCATAGTCAGAAGCAATCTGAGTATGAAGACTGGCAGAACACATTTTCTAATATCAAATATGCATTCAAGACCTCAATTCTCTCTCGTGTGACATTCCTCAATGTCATGTCACAGCCTAACATCACAAGGAGACAAAATTTCATATCTGCTAAACTGAGCAGAGATTCCCAAACCGAAGGAGTCAGAGCTGTAGGCCTGATAGTGGAACTGAGAGAAAAAAAAAGTCCTGAAAAGGTTTCTTTCAAAACAGTAGTGCTTGTAAGGGCACAAAATTATGTCTGGCATTATTGATGATTTTGGAGTTTCCACCCAAGTACCAGGGAAAAGAAATGGCTTGTTTTCTGAGAGCAGACAGAACCCTGTGAGAAGGTCACCTGGTGAGAATCATACAGTTTAACTTTCCATGACCACAGCAAGACAGTCTCTACTAGCTGTCATCACGGGATGAAATTACTTTCACAAGCATAAGAACTTCCATCGAAAGATTTCAGCACACAAAGACCTATATCCAAACAGAAAGACCTGTATCCAAACAGCTGCATATTAGCCAAGTAACTAAAGACATAAATCTAAGCTATTTAACACCTTGTCATTTAACTCAACAACACACTACCTATTTTTACATTTTTCTATTTAAAAAGAATATAGATGACATGATGAGGAAGTTAAAAAGTAACACATAATGAGGACCTGTGACAAGGTACACAGAACTGAAATTGCAGAGAGGTCCACGGCTTCCTATAGACTTACAAAATAAGACATTTTTTTGAAAAAAAAAAAACAGTTTGAAATAGATTTTTTTCTTCCTCTCAAAACAAAAAATGAATGTTGGTACTACCAAAGGAATTTTAAAATTGCAAGGATCTACTGTGGTTCTCACAAAGCATAGATTATTTTCTGACAGAGCTCAACAGCTTCTTGAACAAGAGCAGTTTTTTAAAAGATTTTTGGATCTTGACATTAATTTCAAGTGCTGGAGAATCTATGAAGTCCATCAATAAGCTAGTGCAATAGTTAACTAGTTATCACTTAAAATATTTTTTTCATTTTACATAAGTTCATATTCTTTTTTACTTTCTGCTTCTTGCTGCTGTGACTCCTGTATTTGCAAATGTATGCTCTTTGAAGGCTCTACATTTTGCTCATGGATAGGTACATGATCAAATCACTTCAACAAACTCAGAATTTACTTCTTTATTGCTATCTACATGAAGTGTATAGATACGTTTTTCCAACACCTACAACCAGTACTGGCTTCGATTTAAAAACATGCATTGAAGAGAATCCATCAAACCTGATTATATTCCAGAAGTGAAGTCACAAAGGAAATTTCCCATTCTGCATTCAGTGTATTCAGCTACTATCAGCTCTTGGCTGCCGCTTACCTACAGGGAGCATCTTATCCACTGACTGTTGCCCATGAGCCTCGATATCTTGCAGTGCTGTTTTTTAGGACAGTGTTCCTCATTCTTAAAGTGCATCCAGCCTGTTTACATGGTGATTAATTTCCCAAAGGTTTGAGTCCATCTTTCAAAAGACTTGGCAAATGGGCTCTTTAATTCAATAAATTCATGAGGCATGCCACCGTTTGTCATTTTTCTCCTCTACATGGCCTAGATAAATCTGTCAGGAAGGATTCTGCATTTTCTTCCAACTGTGTGTTTATTTCAGGGTGGTTTATTTTGCAAACAAACATCCAACGACTGAAGATCAGAAAACTTTATTTTATTCATTGACTATAACATTTCAGGAGTCAGTTTCTTTCACAGACGAGCCCAAACCCTTAGTGAAACTGATATACTAGACACCTTATAATACATGTTTTCTATTACTCATATTGAATAGCACTTGCTACATGTCAATCATTAAGATTTTGGACAGTTTTACATTAGCCATTTGAAAAAAAAGCATCCTCAGTTTCCATAAATTTGTAACACAAATTTTCAAAAGTGTTCTTTCAGTCTTTATTTATTGATCTAATATGATGGATTTGTTCACCATTATATGATTATTTATAATAGTCAGCTTCATTCTCACTACAGATGTACATAACAGTTCTATTTTTTCAGCATCTTTTCAGCATTGTTGTTGACAACTTTAGAGCAGCCAAGAGACCTATGTCACTGTTCTTTTCGTTCCCGGTATTTTTAGAACTTCTCCCACTAGATCCTAAAGAAAATCTGAAGGGTTTTATTTAATCATCTTTATAAAAAATTACTTATACTTATTCCTATATATTGGCCCTTAAACCACTTCTAAATCAAGATGGGACTCTTCCTTTGCTTAAATTATCTCTTAGTACTTGGCTCTACACATTCTAGATAGCCAGATGTTCTCACACTTTCTCTCCCTCAACTTTGAGAGACTCGTGTAAACGACGTTAGAAATATAACAACATGTCACATCACACAGCACTGAAGACTTGCTTAGTCCCCCATGTTTTCCATCCTCAAAGACAGGAACACCACGTACTTTTGCAGCCATCTTCTCCCATGACCTTATGAACTGCAATGAGATGATACTCAGATTACAGGGTAGAGAGAGTTCAGTGTGAGAGAGGAAAAACAATGGGCAACATCTCTCTGCATGCTTTCTAAGCATTTAACTGCTACTCAAGAAACTAGAATAGCATGAGGATATCTTGGGAAACCCTCTGGCAAAATCCTCATTTCCCTGACAAAAGAGGGTGGAACATAGATGAATTGTAGGGGCATGCATCTCCTTTCATTAATGTTGGTTTTTTTGAAGGGAAAAACCTTTTCCAAACAGCACATATCCTAAAGACTACCAAACCAATCTGCCCTCAGAGTTCATTCAAACCTCCCTTCACTCAAACTGCCTTTGACCAAAAGCACTTTGTCTTTTACTGCTGTATTTTGCCCGAGGCTGTGTGCAATGCTTGCGATAGAGGAGTATAGATGTCACAAGGCAGTTACAAACCTAAACACGCATTGTAATGTAAAAACAAGACCTATTAATGGCCTGCAGATGAGGAGGAGCAGGACCAAAGGTCAACACAAGTTCTGTGTAATAAGCTTGCGTTTAGAAGGTTCAGCCTCACTTATCTCATTTACTTAAACCAATTTTTCAAAACAAAAACCAAACAAAAATTATCAAAAAAAAGAAAGCAAAACCACAGACATTTCCCAGGGATTACATTATATACACAATATTTGCCTTAACAGAGGACGACAACCACCCTACAATCCTGCCCTCACCTATAAAGTTCCATTTGGTGCCTTAGTTCTAACAACAAATAAATTGTATATTGCAGACAGCTTCTCCTGTATTCAAAAGCAACAGGTAGTCAATGACCACCATGAATTGATAAGTCTTTTGCTTATTTGCAGAAGTGAAAGACAGCTGCCTGTCTGCCAATGAACTACATAAAGTAAGAGTATAAAATTAAAAGGTACACTTGAGGAGGGCAAGTTGATACAGCCGTGCCTCCTTGCTGACATATGAAAAAAGGCGTAACAAAATGCTGAACATTACCTGTTCCTCAGAACACTAGAGCTGCTGGAAGTGAACTCTCTTTCCATGTAATTTTAATCTCTCCCTATTCAGTAGTCCCTTAAAAAGCCTCACACAACTTCCTTCCCACACTTATGAGCAAGTGAACTGTTTTCTTTGCTGCGATAAATTTGTATGTATACGTTTGTACAAGTGCCTTTGTGCTAGATTGACACGGGGTCTTTTAACAAAGAGCACCCAATCCAATACCTGTCACTCAACTGTCCTCACATTTCAAAATCCAGTTACACAGCAGTACTTTCTTCCATCCTAATTATGATCTCTTGCAACAGAAAACACAAGGCTCAAACATGACTGAGATATCAGAAGTTTTTTTAAACCCGTGCTGTAAAATAAAGATGTTGTTTCACAATTGACTAAATTGCACTAAGATTACAATCCTGCCAAAAAGGGAAGCCATGCCATCACCTCCCTTGCCCTAGGAAGGACAGGACTGCAAAGGAAGACAGATTAGCCTGCTGGGCACCCTGAAAATTTAACAGCTAGAAAGAACCCAACCCTTTTTACTTCCCTTAAAAATGCAGCTTTTGGAGAAGTGAGAGGAACCGGGGGGGAATGGGTGGGACGGGGACACACACTTACTAAATGTAACTTTGATCACAGAATCACAGAATGATATGGGGTTGGAAGGGACCTCTGGAGATCATCTAGTCCAACCCCCCTGCCAAAGCAGGTCCACCTAGAGCAGGTTGCACAGGAACATGTCCAGGCGGGTTTTGAATGTTTCCAGAGATGGAGACTCCACCACCTCGCTGGGCAGCCTGTTCCAGTGCTCTGCCACCCTCAAAGTAAAGAAGTTCTTCCTCATGTTTAGATGGAACTTTGTGTGTTCAAGTCTGTGCCTGTTTCCTCTTGTCCTGTCACTGGGCACCACTGAAAAAAGACTGGCCCCATCCTCTTGACACCCACCTTTTAAGTATTTATAGGCATCGATCAGATCCCCCCTCAGTCTTCTCTTCTCCAGACTAAAAAGACCCAAGTCCCTCAGCTTTTCCTCGTAAGAGAGATGCTCCAGGCCCCTAATCATCTTTGTAGCCCTATAAAATGTGGAAAAGAATATGGTTTAAAAGTTATAGAAGTGCTTTGTATAAAATTCTAAGAGAACTTTGATTAAGCTTTAGCTGAACTCCTTGGAACTAAAACTTTAACTGGGCATTTTGCACCTGCACTAAATGTAGAAATAGTTAACCAAAACTTAGATCAAAGAAATCAAATTGTTGAAGGCTTACTACATCAAGAGCTTACTGAAGGTGAACAAGACCCACGGAGAGAGTATGCTCCTGGTCTCTGACCTAAGCGTAGGATGACAAGACTTTGGAATAGAGTTGAGGTAAGAGTGTGTTTGAGAGGAGCCTTAGGAGATTATAATACTAAAACATACACCCTCTTGTAAAGAATTAGCATGCTAATTAAGGAGATCTCCCAAAATCTTTCAAACATTAACTTGATGAGGGATAGTAAAGGAACTGTACTGACTCACCAGTCAGTTGTATCTTATCCCTATAAATACTGGACTGTCAGATATGTGTGGTGATGTTAAATGCCCAGCACCCGATTCTGCAAAAACTGAAATAAAAACAATATCTTGACTCAGTGTGTTGACTGGCTCTCGCACACCAGGTGAAGAATCCTCATTTAGGGACAACAACTTGTGTGAAATTTTTGGAACTACCTTTATCAGTCATTTCTAAAATGGATGATTCTGGCTACAATACTAAAAGAACAAAACTAAAGAAAAAAATCCATCTAACCATGGACACTTTTTTGGAGGAGGGGGCATGCAATTTTAAAATATTTCTACAATGTGTGGTGGCAAAAACAGGTTTTAAAAAAAAATAAAAAAAAAAGAACAACAACAAAACCCCAAACATCCTGTCCCTTCTTCCTCATTCCTATACCTAGGCTGCAACCACACATCTTGATCTGTTGATGCAAGGGCTGTAGCACCTTGCTATGAATTCATTAACAAAATCAATTAATCTTATAAATAATCCTTCATTTAAAACTTATGCTACCCATCACTTACCTGGTTCATCACAAACTTGACCAAAATCATATCTGCACACTAAACTACGCTAACCAGCGGTATTTGGTGGACTTTTTTTTTTCATTTGGCAGATAGATACACGTGAAACCTATTTGTCTAGCAGCAGTCAATCTTACTGAAGCTTTTTTCTTTTTTTTCTTTTTTAATATCAGTCTGCAGGCAATCTAAATTGGTTTTTGTATTACTTTGCAACAAATATCATATGCATCCACTTCTGTGAAAGAAGTGCCAAACTTATACATTAGAGTCACTTAAGTAACACTTCTTAAGAAAAGGGCTGCAAAAGTTTGGGCACATAGTTCATTTTGCTTCTTCAGTGCTGCTGAAAGGACATCTCACACATTTTCAACATACCTTTTTTGGTTCCAGTCATTCAAGAATTTTACAGAAAAATAATAATAACAAAGTTAAATTCAGTCTCTCCCAAAAGAAGCCCATTCATTTCCACTGTCTGAAAAAGCAGGAGGGTTTTTTGTTCTGGCACAACTGAGAATGCAGAGAAGTCCAGGCTTAGGACAGCTCTGCTCCGCGATGAAGACCATTCACAGTAACTCAGATACAGTAAGTATTCTACCCATACCAGCACTTTGGTTGTACCAAAGTAGCAGTTGCACAAACACTTTAAACTGGGACAAATGACACCAACAATAAAATTAGAAAGCAATCCATGTATCTCCAGGTGTTCATTTTGTCCTTAGGCCACCCCCAGTTCCCTGAGAGAAGCAGAAACACCAAGTGGCAGCACAGCAAACTAGATGGGGATAGTTATTCAGATAAAATTAGCTGAGCCAAATAAGTAACTGTTTGGGTTTCTTTTAAACCTCAACCAGTTCCCTAAGCAATGGCAAATAAACAGGGGTGGGCTGAGACACACAGGTAGAACAGAATTGTTCCTGTCTTTGCCAGTGCCAACTTAAAATGTTCATGGGACTGTGGCTTCCCTGACCCTTCATAATGCTCATTAACAAAACCAAACACAATAAATATTAAGAGGACAATATTGCTTCCCAACTTTCCTCCTCCTATTCTCCACACCTTACTGCTAGTTTTCACACCTCTACAAAGTTAAGCCAAACCAGCTGCTGATGCAGCACAGTCAACTGGGTCAAGAAAAATGATCAACTCAAAAAAGAGGGTTTTCTTCAGCTAAATTAGTTTTCCCCACAGGAGGCTGTGACTAAGGACTACTTAGTCCAGAATGTTCTTTTTAAAAGCCCCATTCTTGAGCCTCTACACTGTGACATACATTTACCCTGTTTTCTGTGGTTTCAGTCAAATTCCTTTTAGTATATTTGAAACCTTATAGGTTTCAATTTTATTTGAAAGCGGTTATTCCATCTACACACAATAATGACTTCAGGTTTTTGCCACATGCCTCCTTTTGATGGCTTTTATTAGGTTAGCTCCAGTTCTATGCCAGTCACTCACTTCCTTGCCTTTGTGTATCAGCCTTACATCAGCCAGCATCACAAGGCCAGCTTCCTCTATGTTTCCATTTAAAAAATAAAAGGCAAATCAAAAAGAAGTGGTGAAACGCTCCACAGAATATCTCTTCAGGATAGGAACACTGCAAATTCACTAAATCTTGAAAATTGCTTAGAAATTGTCTGCCGCATCTTCATTTAATGAAAATACTCGGTGCACATGCTTGAATCTGCATGCAAACCCACAAACAAAGCCCATCAAAAGGGTCAGAATACTTTACAACCACTAGCTTTACTTCAGAAAATAATAGTGAAAATTTGTTTCAGATAAATATATAGTTATGTTCACATGGAGAAATGAAGATAAAAAGGATTTTAGGCATCCATTTATTTTGGGTTCCTTTCATCATATACATCTATTGCCTGCTTGCCAGAGATCTCAGGCCCTTTCAAGTGCAACTATAATCACAGGCTTTCAGATCATGTTAATTCATCCGAGTCACCCAAAATTAGAGGACACGGTTTGAGGCCTTCATCAGTGCATTGTGGGGGGGTGTGTGTGGCACAGCAGAGACAACACAATGCTGCTCGACCTAGCCCAGCATTATCTAACATTTAAATCAGTCCTTTCTTTCTGTGTTCATGCAATCGTCTGGAACCTCTGCTGGCAATAAACACTGAGACTATAAAACAGAAATATAGCTACACATGAAAATGTTTCTACTACATAAACAGTATATAAAGATGAAATGCATTACATTACCAGTCTCCAAATGCAGACCTTGAAGGATATGCCAGCTAGCGGATGGTTAAGAGTTTCAGCATATTGGGCCAGACTCCAAAACCCTCAAGCCAGTTGGTAATTAACAGACATCTAGGTCCTCCACATGAAAGAAGTCTATTGTTTAAACAGTGACACAAATTTTTCCTTTCCTTTTCATAGCCAGTCTCTGACTGTGTTTTAAGATTCCCTTAGGACCACAACAGTGTATGATTTTAGAAGCTCCACTTCTCAAACAGACAATTTGTTTGACTTTTAGTTGCCAGGAATGCAAACGTGCTTACATCATAGGTAGAACAAAATCATTTTACAAGCTGAGCAGCTTCTCAGAGATCCCAAATCTCCACTTTCTTTAATGGCTGGAAAAATCAGTATCCAAATAACCTAGTAATACCTAACCCTAACATATCTACAATAGCAACAGAATTACTATACACAACACTGAGGGCCTGTAAATAGTCTGTGACAAGTCCAATTAGTAAGCAGGGTACCTACAGGGAATACATACTAGTATGTATCTGCACAAATAACGATGGGTTATAGAAAAATTTCTATGATAAGACAAAGGATGCCCCACTGAACAAGTTTTGTAAAGAAGCAATGATCTGTTTAAAATTATGTGTTCTCTGATCTGTTATCTTAGTTAAGATAGATGAGATGAATGAAAAAGACAAGACTACTTATAAATTATACTTAAATGTAATAAAACATTATGTTAAACTTGCATTTTGAAATAATGAGGTGTGGGCACTTATCTGTAAGGGATCAAGGGTAATAGGGAGGATGTGACTAGGAAGGAGCAGGTAAAAGTACTCATACTTTAAGAAGTTAAAGATACTTTAAGAAGAGTCAATAAAACAAACAGCCAATCCAGGCAGAAAAGGACAAAAAGGTAAATGAGAATTATAAAACATTTTCCGAATGCCCACAGTTTTCTGAGGTCCATGGCTTTGACTGCTTTGCTATTTTCTGGAGTCTGACCTATGTCTCTGTATCTCACCCAAGCCTATCTGGCCATATGAGGATACACCCA
>JAHREE010000248.1:0-23708 GCA_033628505.1 Tringa tobata | reverse complement strand
CTCCAGCCCCGCCCCGTCGGCCCCCGCCGTGCCCAATAGCAACGAAGAAAGCCCCACCTCCTGCGTGCTGCCATTCGCTGGTGCCGCCCGGCCCCGCCTCGCGCATGCGCACTAGCGCGGAGACGCCGGCTCGGAGGCTTAAACCCGGAAGGGCCGGCGTCCAAACATCAGAGACTTGCGCCGCAGGGGAAAGGCTATTGGCTCTGCGCATGCGCCCCCTCTCCCCCTGCCCAGCCCGGCGGCGGAAGGGGCGGTGTGGGCCTTAGTGCGCAGGCGCACTGCGGGGGGAGGGAGGGAGGAGGATGGCCTCCCTGGCGGGGCGGCGCCCCCTGGCGGGCGGCGGCGCAGTGTGCACGAGTGCTGCAGAGGAGGGCGGTGCGGCCCGGCCCGGCCCGCAGGGACCGTTAAACCGGGGGGCGGGCTCAGGGGCGGTGGCGAGTGAGGAGGGAGGGCGACCGGCCGAAGCTCGGCCCTCAGTAAGGCCCTCCCGGGGAGGGGAGGCCGCACCTGGAGAGCGGCGCGGCGGCGGTGAGTAACGCCGGGTGCGGCAGGCGGGGCTGTGTGGGGGCTGTTACCCGGCGCGGGGGGGTCGGCCCGGCCTCCTCCTGGGTCCCCGCACCCCTGAAGGAACGGAGGGTGGGGGACACGCACACCGGGTGACCCCCGCGCCTCAGCGCGGCGGTTTGTCCTTGGTTCGGCGCCGCGCGTCTTTAATCCTTCTCTCTCCTTCATCCCCAGGTGAGCTGAGGGACCTGGGGCCCGAGGAAGGCTGAAGGTGCTGGGGCCAGGCCACGAGTGGCCCAGGACGGCCCCCAGGAGCGGTTCCCCTGCCACAGGTTGTCCCCTGCCACATGTCAGCCGTGGGCCGCCGGCCCGACAGGCAGCCCAGCTCCTGTCCCCAAGCCCCTCCGGGGACAGCAAAATCAACCTACCTGAGCTGGGCTTGATGCTGGTGGTACCCCAACGAGCCTAACAGCCCTCCGTGCGGCCGCCCCAGAAGATGGAAGGAAAGAAAAGTAAGCCTTAAATTAAATAAATAAATAAACAACCACGTGTTTTGAGCCGTCATTAGGCAGATCTTGTGAGAAGCTTTTCTAGAAATCAACAGTCTTCGCTCTAACCTGTTTTCCCAGCCAACTGAATGAAATTTCTGTGCCAGAATGAATGGAAATGTTTTTTCGGTTATAGCACAGAAAAGATTAACTGCCTAACTTATAAGTAAAGTATCTTATGTTTTCTGTGCCATTAGTGGTGGTAGAAATTTAGTATCTTCAATGCGGTCAAAGCATGCTGGCTTACTTCTTAGTGTTGTCACAGTGGAGATATCTTGCTTTACCTTGCATCTGTTGAGCAACATACTCACTAATTTTTTTACCTAAAAAAGCCTTCATTTTCTCCTAAATAAATTAGTTTAGTTGCAGGACTGCTGTACTGACAGCATTCATTTAAAAAAAAAAAAGAGAGAATTGGGAGCTAATAGGAAGTGGGGTTATGTAGGCTCAGCTAAATGTGCTGGAATGTATGGATCATCTCATGACAGCTTCATTCTTGAGAGATAATAATAGGCCACTCCTATGTAAAAAAAATTCTTCACACAGCTTGTTTCATTTGTGTGTTTTTCAGCTAGGTCTTGACAAGACATGGGGTAACTATTTGAAAGTGGGGTGACTATTTCACTGCAACGCTTTCTCACACAGTGTTCCTACTGATACCTGCTTTAATATTTACTTGTTTAAACTTTGAAAAAACTAAGTAGCTACAACCATTTTAATTTCTGACCTGATCTCTTTCTTACTTGTCCATTCTGCACATCTTGCGGTGCTGTGTGGCTGCTTTGAAGTGGAGAACCTTACCAGCTCCAGGGAGGAGAGGACTGAAGGTAGTGTAATGTGGATATATGGGGGGGGGCAGGTAGTATATGCTTGGTACCACTTCTGTTGGGAAAACGATAACCAGAAGACAATAGTTTTGCCTTTTATGGTGTATGTGTAAGATGTTAGTCAGCAGCTCTGCAGGCCCTTTGTAGGAAACATGCACCCAAGTGTTTTTTCTGGTAGCTGGCATAAGTAGCCCTGGCCTTGGCTGCTTGTTTCTTGCTCTACCTTCATTCCCCTGCAGCATGCTGAAAAGAGAGATATATGGCCACAAGGATCCTATAGAGGGAAAAGAAAATCCCTGCAGAGGTAATGGCCTCAGCCAGCTTTAAAACTATTGCCATTAGATGCCAGTCCACACCCTGAGTCATCAGCTGGTGAGATCATTTTGAATGGTGCCAAAGTAGATGCATCCCGTATCTTTTTCATTCCCTGTCTCCTCCTGGCTGGGCTTGACAGTAGCAGCATTAACAGCGGAGAAGAGATTAGTGATGTGGACATCTGTCTTTTTTGCAATTAAAATTATACTATGAACTTCATGCACAATCTTTTCTTCTCCATGTAAAACTAAGCTTTTGCTGCTAGGGTCTTGGGGGCCCTCCAGTGTGAGAGTTAGAGAAGCGTTTCCAAGATGAGTGAGTGGTTTGAGCATTACACATAGTAGTATATGGTTTATTTCCTTTTGGCCTACATAAGATTATAACTTATGATTATGACCCAGAAATGAAAAACTGTGTTCTGTCACCCATACTCTGAAGTAATATATCCACCAGTGCTATCAAGACTTAGTAAATGTATTGAAATATCAGAAAATAGATAAGAAATAAGGACAGCAGTTTTAATCTGCAGTGATGAAACTTCTTACTAGAATTTCTCAATCTGTATTTTTAAACATAGATATTAAATATACTTATTTCTCTTGGTATTTTCAATTTGTGAAACTGTTATGCACATCAAATGGATGGCACAGGGCAGATGTTGTCTCTTGGAGCAGTAGTGTAGGTTTCCAGAAAGTGTTGTGGGCATTTTTTAATGGGACTTTGACTTTTTCACGTTTATTTTTTTTATTTCTTTGAATATGTAAAGCTCATGAAATCTGGAACTAACTCTCAGCATCATCAGTTGTTTTACAGGATAAAGTACTTTTAACATTGCCTGTTGATATTAAATATTATGCCCTTAGCTGCTGGTGACATAACCAGCTGGGGTTGTCATGACAAAAGATTGTTACTTCTTCACTGCTGTCATGATGCTTTTGAGAGCAACCATAGACCCTGTACTGCCATAGCATGACTTAGCTTCTGGCGTCTTGGGGAACAGAAGTCATTCTCTGCTAATTCAAAAATTAAGGAGGTGCTTTTTACTAGACTTACAAGAACGCAGGATTTCACGACTGCTGGGGAGATGTCACCCTATGATATTTGCCAACTGAGATTTGCTGTCTGAAGGTGGAATATAAGCCTAGTATGGTGACACTGGACTCTGCCTCTAGAAATGGAGTAGGAAACCAGATTTACTTGTCCTTTTATTTTTAGTCATTGAAGAAGAGAAATGTTAACCGTGAGAGACAGCCTGTTCTCTTTTCTGGCATTGTTTGGTGACGCGCTGAATCATATTCCCTTTTCAGAGTCCTTGCCAAAGATGCACTGTTAATGTTTTAACAAGAGCTTTTAGGAACGGGCTTAGTACCTCAAAGATACATAGACTTGGAAGAGAGGGGGTTCTGAACTGCTAGCTTAAAAAACATTTTTTTAAACAAATTGTTCTTTATTAACTTTTTAGTGGAGAAAGGAGACATGATATATAAGGGGTGTATTAATTACTGCAACTGATATCACTTGGTGAACAAAATTTATCAAACTGAAAATATCTTGAACGTTTTTTGCCTAGAAAACTGCAAAAGTATTTATGGGACAAGATAGTCAGCTTGCATAACTAAGGGAGGTTACACCTGTAAAAAATTTCCAAATGCATTATGTTCAGCTCATGCAGTTGAAAATGTTCTCCTGTGTCACTTCTATGAGTTTCAGTTGTGATTAACTTATAGTGGGACTAATTTGCTGGTGTGTGGAGAGGCTTCCACAGCATTCTTTATAGATGTGCTTGAAAAGTTACTTGAAGGAACATCATGGAGCATCAGAAGTTAGTCCAATTGTCTCTTGACTTCTGTTTCACTTTCATTATTAGGGTTAGGAATAGACTTCTGAAGGCTTACGCCTACAAAGACAGCGGTCCTGGCTAGTTTTTCAGAAGCATCTCCCAATAAAATGAGCAGGAGCCTTTGAAAGTCCACTAGGAGCTACTTGTGGTTTTAGGTTTTTAGACTTCTTGGGAGCTGTACAGATTGTAAATGGAAATTTGCATTTCAGGTGACTTGAAGACGTTTTGGATGCAATTGGGAGGTAGAAGAGTGGACGTCATATTTGAGCAGGTGCAAAACGTGCTGCTGTTGCTAAAGCAAAAGATCAAGAATGGAACTGCCACAAACCAAGGTTTGAAATCCTTGTAACAGTTAAGCTGGACTGCAGGAGAGCTGTGGCCTGCTTTGTGTAGGGCTGTGAGATACATGCCACAATTCAGATATCTCTCAATTTAAATTACTTAATAGTTGGTGGCTTTAAGCACTTTAAAAAATATATATAACTTATTAAAAAAGACTAATAATTTCAGGTGCATTTTGCCATTTTCTCATTTTGCCTATATACTTTTTTAAACAATGTGTGGCTCTTAAGCACATGGAGCTGAAATGTTTATTCTTGAGAAGTAAGGAAATAGCTGCAGTGCCTTATGCTTTGTTTATTGTCAGAAGTTTTAGCCTCTCAAGCTGATCTCAGTGAACTGAATGGTTTTGGGGTGGGATTATAAGTATTATGTCAGAGACTCTGTTATTCTATTTCGTAGATGTATCAACTAAGGACTGTGGTGCAAAAGGTTTCAGTAATGCTCTAGATTAGCATAGTGAGGAAACAAGTGTCTCTGGAGGACTTACGCTCTGTTTTCCCTGTTATCATTATTAATTACACTTAGCATCTGTTTTGTTTTGTTTTTTCATAGAATGCTGGCAGGCTTGGACTCTGGTGAATGAAGCTAATTTAGGTGATCTCTTAACCTCAACAAATGGTATGTGCATCTCAATTGTATTTATTTGGTATGTGGATTTATTTTGTCTTGGTTTACTCACCAGGAGCTTATTTCCCTTTGTTGAAATCAGTAAAATAGATCTGAGAAGCCTGTTAGCATTACAAGGGAAAAACCGTAATTATTAGTTTCCTTGGTTACTGGACTGTGGACTCTCATCTGGGCTTGTACTTTTGTGGTTTGTGTGTATGTGGCTTGTACCACGTGAAGAGAGTTTGAACTAGTAAGCCCTGATGGACCTGAGCTTGATGCAAGCAGAGTCATCGTGTGTGTGGCTCCACTGCCTGTAATACCCTGGCATCCTTTTACCTCAAATAATGAAGAGAAATCTGTGTATGTGTTTCATATGTGTGTTGCCTCCATGGGCTTTGCAAGCTACATGGAAATTTTAATGCACAAATCACCTGTTGGTCTGTGAAAAAGGGTAAATCGTCATGTTGCGTTTCTGCCTCAACTTCATCAATGCACACCTAAGTTTTTCCCTTTGTGGGAAAGCGAAGGAGAGAGAGGGAAGGAAAAGAGAAGCAGGAGAGAACGTATGAGAGCATGTGTCAGCTAGTCGCTCACTTGCATACTTATATGCAAACACATTACTTTTGTATAAATAATAAAAAGCAGCTTCTTTTTTTTTTCAGTAGGGCACTTGCTAGCATGCTCTTTGGTAGCTGCAGTTCATAGCAATCCACTGTTTTTAATGTATTTTGGCAATTATCTCTTTAGTAGCTAAAATAAGTTTGATTATATAAATCGAAATGTGGATTGCTGAAGTTTTTCTTGCCTTCACATTTTTTCAGTAAGTGATGTGTTTGATGGAGATGGCAGACAGGAAACCAAACCCAAATTGCAGCGTCTTATAGATGACAACACTGCAGACTCTGTAGAAGGTTCTCACAGGTCAGTGTATTTAATAGTTTATTCCAGTTCCTTATTCGACATACTCTTTAGTGCATTTGAGAAATATTTTAATATCTCTCTTGTATTTCTAAATTCAACGTTTTAAATCCATTTTTGAATCCTGCTAATTTTCAAAGTGAAAATATTTTTAACTTGACTTAGACGGAAAACCTGAGGTTTTGAGTAGACTTATCTAATTTGCCATGTGAGAATGTTGCAGAATAAAACAGGGCATTAGGTTGAGAATAAAGATTCATGAGTAATACCAGGATTATTTGGGTTAGGATTTAACGATTTTTGTGTTTAGTTCTCAGGCTTTCACAAACTGTGCAGATTGTCAGACACATGATTTAGTCTCTCTGTATTTAGCCTCAGGTACTGATTTGGAAAATGGGGGTAATGGTATCATTCCCTTTTTTTTTTTTTTAATGTCCTTCATGTGTTCTGATAAGTTATTTCTGGGAAGAAGCTGTTGCCTTTGTTTTTTAATGCCTTCTGAAGATGTCTTCCTATGCTGTTAGGACAGTGACACAGTATGAGCAGTAATTCAGTGGAACCCTTGGCCTTCTAGCAATGGTCTTTTTCTTTGCTGTATTAATAATATTGAACCGCTAAATACATGAGCATTTTACTGGTTGTTTAAGATGCTGCTCTTTTTTCTTTTTTTCTTTTTTTTTTTTTAACCTTTTTTATTCCAAATAGCAAAAAGGAGGACATGGAAAAAACACGTTCAGAAGGTAAAGAAGCATCTGGTAAAATTGAAGATTTACCCTTAAACCTGCAGTATAAGAACCACAAGTGCTCTAGTGCGTGTCTTGCCAAGAGAGCAGCGGGCTCCTTCAAGGGTGAAAATCCTCTTAAGATACCAATCCTGTTTCACTTTCAAAGACGTCATGCAAAAGCAGACTGCCTTTCGAAATCACTGGATGTGAGTTACAAAGCTCCTTGCGGTCGAAGTCTGAGAAGCTTTCAAGATGTGCAAAATTATTTGTTTGAAACAGAGTGCAATTTCTTATTTGTTGATCACTTCTCCTTCAACACATACGTACTGTTGGGCAGGAACACTGTAAACCCCGAACCCCTCGTGTTTGATTTTGATATTAGCAATGGAGCCGAGTCTGTGCCTATTTCCTTCTGTAATGATCTTGACCGTGCAAGATTACCTTATTTCAAATATCGGAGGGCATCGTGGCCACGTGCATATTATCTCAACAATTTCTCCAGCATGTTTGTTGATTCATGTGACTGCACAGATGGCTGCACTGATAGGTAGGTAGAAAAATCTAATCCCAGACAAGTGATGTGTGATGCCTCGATAGTAGGGTGGTGGTGTAAGTGTGAAGGTGCCCAGTAACAAATAATGAAGGACCAACGCTGCTGGAATATCTGTGGTAGTTGTCTTGTGCCATGCTCTGCGTTGACTGACACTACTGTGTCTCTATCTTCTCCAGAACTTGGGTTCTCCTACTCATCCAGCCTCTGTTTTAGGGAAGGAAGCAATCAACAGGTGCATTAGTATGTTCTTTTCCCTTTCTTCCCAAATTGACAGTGCTTCTCCTCCAGGTGAAGCTGGCGAGCAGATCTCTCAGCCTTGGGAACAGAGTGGGGAAGGGAGTCTTGTGCCAACAGAGGAAGGCTCTTTTTCCTGGCAGGCAGGGAAGAATCCTGCATGACAGCTGTTGCTGCAGCTCCTGCTGTGGGATGGTGCCCTCAAGAGGGATCAGCCTGGAGAGATCAGATCATTTGGAACTTAGCAGGTTATTGAGGGCAGAGGAAGAAACATCCCTTTCACAACCTCTACATCCCATCTGTCTCAACAGAAACAATGAAACCCTGTGGTCCCAGAACACATTTATCCTCTGAGCAGTTCAAATGGTGTTGCTCACTACTGTCTTTAGGAAAAGCCCAGTAACTCTGGGCTACGTATTACTCTATGGGAACCCATCACAGTTAACATACGTGAGTTTACTGATAGTTTTGTCCAGTTTTTTGAAGGGTGTTTGTCTTTGACTTCATCTCTACCTGTAGGTGTTATTTGGTGGTGAATCCATTGGGTATTACTGATACCTAGGGCAGTTGCATGTGCCGATATGCAGTATAATTCCCCGTGACCCAACAGAAGTTTGAAATCACAGCCTAGTGTAATGAAGCTTCAGTAATTACTTAGTTTCAGCTGAATGGTGGGGAACAGGAAGAACATGTCATGCTATGTTTTTGCACTGAACTTCCTCCACAGTTGAGATGCTTTTGATGTGTGGATTTGGGGTTCAGGATTTGGTCTGTTGCTGTTTGCATAAACGCTGCGGGTCTTTGGAGATGTCATGACATGAGATGGTAAAGACCAGCATTATTGCTTGAGTTCTCCACTCCACAGTGTGAAATTCTTTACTTCCTGAGGGCTAGGGTGAGAGGAAGGTAATGAAGTAGTGGCTAACGGACTGGAATGCTGTGCCAGAACAGGTAATTTTAATTAATTCATTCAAGCCATTTGACAGTGTCCTGTTTATAAGAAATTTCTGTTGTACTTGAGCTGTTTGCATGTGTCTTTTCCAGAACTTGGTGGAAGAATGGGTTTGGGGTGGAGAGAACATGATTATTGTAAAGCACGCATTCCTATGCAAGAGACAAAGAGAAGGGTAGGGTGCCTGAAATGGCCTTGTGGAGTAAAAGTGATGGGGGGAAAAATAGATATATACAAAACCGTGTGTGCGTATAGTCAAGCACATTTTAAATTATCTGGACTTATGTTTGATTTACGCTGCCCCAAATACATTCTGAGATGTTCTACTGTTATCTTCTAGGTCAAAATGCGCATGCCTACAGCTAACTGCAAGAGGCTGTAGTAAAGTGTCTCTCTCTTCGCGTAGTAAAACATGTCATGGATACAATTACAAAAGACTGGAGGCACCTGTTCCTAGTGGGTAAGAAAGACAGAACTATTAACTGTTATTTTATTTTGCTCTTATTTTACTTCTGTAGTTCTAAGTCCTACAGGACTAAAATAACTGCAGTTTCTGGATTACTGAAACCTACCATTTTTGTCACCAGATCAGGGTGATAAAAAGTAAGTAATGTGACAAGTAATAGGAGCAGGAAAAACACTTTTGTACTGCAGATACTACAATTTTCACAGCTTAATTCAAGGTCCAAGAAGACTGTGAACAGTAACGTAGTATTGGATGGGCTGGGAGCTCAGGCTGGGCCGTGTGCTGGTTCATTCGGGCATGCCAAAGGGAGAAGGGAAAGAAACCTGCCACGAAGGAAGGAGATCTATCACAAGACCATCACAGCGCATATCAGCGAAAGAAGCGGGAGGCAGTAGCCACCCTTGGGTTTTGCACTGTATCTTGTTCACCCATTTGACCAGAGTCCTAAGGAAATATCAGCCAGTTGTTGTTGCTAGACTTGGTTACATCTAACTCTTCCGAGAGTCTCCAAAGCTCTCCCAGTGCTGCAAATGTTTGTCCTTTCTTGTATTTAACTCCTGTGGAGCTATGTGGCCTGGGGAAGGTGCCAGTAACCTCAGGTATTCAGGAGAGGAATTGTGCAGGGTAACTTTCTGCAGCAGCCAAGGGCTGAACCCACAGGCTTAGGGAGCCCCTTTCAGTCCTCTGTGTGATGTTAATTCATGGTTGGTGTGCAGAACTGAAGCTGCCAGCAAACCCAGAAACAAATGCAAAAAAAAGCACAATTGTGAATTCTTTTAGAAATATTTTGTTAAATCCTAAAACTCATGACAACTATGCTGAGGTCTGGGCAGATAGGTTGTCTTTGCTAAAATCTATTCCAGCATAGAATGAGATGCTTCATGGGGATTTCTTGGGGACTTCAGTAAAATAAAAGCCTAGCATTTATTTTTCTTGTCTACTTATACCAAAATCTGGCTGACAGACTCTTAAAACTGATGAGTCGGCAATCAAGAAAGTCTTTAGCGTTAAGCACTGCTGCACAATCAGTTTTAGCCAGAGTCTTAATCTTTTCAGTCAAGTGCCTTATTAATGCTCAGGAGGGAAATTAATAATAGCAACTTTGTTTTGGTAATGCAGTCTTTTATATTGTGTTTTGTTTTGCTTCCTCTTGACAGAATTTATGAGTGTAGTGTGTTGTGCAGGTGTGACAAGATGATGTGTCAGAACAGAGTTGTACAGCATGGCATTCAAGTCAGGTTGCAAGTGTTCAACACGGAGAAGAAAGGCTGGGCCGTACGCTGCCTGGATGATATCGACAAGGGGACATTTGTTTGTACTTACTCAGGTAACACAAGGTGACCTCTGGAAGATGCATAGCATAATTCTCCCTCTCCTGTGGACGGTACCGTGGAATTTTTTTGAGAGCCTACCAGGGAAATAGGGGTTTGGAAGAAAAGTGAGTCAATATAATCTTGACTTGCAAGATGATTGAACGGACAGAAGAACCATGAAGAACTCTGCAATACAGTGGTGCCAGACAAACAATCAAAGCATTCTGGAGCAAAACCTATCTCAGACTGTTTATTTTTCCCTCACAGGCCTGTTCATACTGTGGCAGAGCTAGTTTTCCTTTAACATCCAGGCATTCATATTTTGCTTTCCCAAATAATGTTCTTGTATTATTTTTTTTTAATGTAAGTTAATAGTGAGTGTGATCTATCTTGGCAAACAAACAAACAAAAAAAAGAAAACCCAAAACCAAACAACTTTTCTTTTTTTTTTTTTTTTTCCAGGCAGATTAATGAGCAGAGATGAAGTTCAAGTACTCGGGGATGCTGGTCAAGAGCTGAAAGGGAAGAGTGCTGTGAATGATAGAGCGAGTGGCTTTTTTTCCAAAAAAAGAAAACTTGACACTGATTGTTCCGACTCTGGGGCTGAACCACTGCAGACTGGCAAAAATTACATTCCTGAGAAACAGGAATCTTTGTCTCAGACTGTGGATAATGAGAATAAATCAACCCTGTAAGTTTACCAAAACAAATGTAAGCATAACAAAACTAAAACTGCTATTCTTCTAGTGGGACAGAACTCTTCCTCTATAATTTACTTCCTGTGTGTGTCACTTGGCATTTTCTAGAAATCTAGTTTATCTCCTGGATGTACTTGATCTTTTCAAGGCATTCACGATTATGCTAATTTGAAATACCTTTATCTCAAGTATCTTTTATTAATTATTTGATGACACTGAAGGTTTTGATAACAAGTTAGCTACTAACTGTCCTGTCCTTTGCTCTCAGTTTCTAAACCTATTGTTCTTTGTAACCTTTCCTGCTAGGAGTCTTAACCTTTCCTGTTGAGAGACTGACAACACATCGCTTTTGCAGTGAATTATGCAAAAATTCTGGTCTTGTTTTCATTTTACAGTCAGGATCTCATAGCCTATCAGGATTCCTAAAATGAAATTACTGCAAAATAACCATTTGGCTTTATCAACAGCATGCTGTAGTCTTTTCAGTAGGAAGTCAGGAGCTTTTTTTCCTAAACTTTATCCCTTTCTTTGCTGCACTGCTTTGTAAACACTTTCTACTGCTCATAAATGATTGCCAATTCTTGCTCATTGCAGAGTAGAAGATTATTGTGGATCTTTGAGAAGAACCATGAAATTGCAAATGGAAACTCTTTAAAATATCTGCCAATGTGTTCCCCCTTCATTTCATTATCTTGGAAACCTAATTAATTATTCATTTTCTAAATTACATAATTATTGGCAATCAACTGGATTTTACCTCTGCTAAGTGCTTTGACTAAAAATTGCAGGGAATCACAGACTGAAAGTTGCATTTACTGTACTTCTACCTTAAATCTCATGCATTTCCTTTCCTGAGAATAAAAATGTTTCACATAAGCTGTGTTAAAAAAAAAAAAAAAAGACAGGCAAAAAGACTTTGTTATTCTGCCTTTTAGGAAATGACAATTCAACTCATCTGAGAGGACATCAGTGTGCTAAATCTGACATGTCATTGACGCAAACAGATTGCCTTTATCAGGACAAACAATGAAATCATGTCATAATGTCATAAAGTTCTTGTGGCTACTGCACCGTCTGAATTTACAAAGGGGTTTAAATTGTAAGAAAGCCTTAAAGAGTAGTATTTGTTGCCATTATCAGTAATACTATGATGGATTTTTTGGCAAGAAAACACATAAAGGTTGTAACTTTTCTTGAGTAAGAGCTGTTACTTATTCCTAGACATTGCATAGATACTAAGATTAGTTTTGAAACTGGTGTTTTCTACTGCACAGTGAAGTTAATCCAAATGAATGCAGTTTTTGATGTTGTATATGCCGGATATTGCTTCTCATCCTTCCTCAATCTTCTGATGTGAAGGACTTCAGGTTCTTTTGTGGGAAAGTATTTTCTGTATCTGCTGTATGGTGACTGTCTCCCTCTCTGTCTCCCTCTCTATTCTTTGTCCCTGCAACGTCCTTTCCTGTTTGAAAGCTACACTGTCAAAAATGTTGAAAGTGGTAGCAGAAAAAAGGCAGCTCTGTAGGTGCTCTATTTTGAGATGATGTAATATAATAATTGTAAAACAAAAGAGAACTTGGTTCTCAGCAGGAGAACTGGGAAAGGATGTGAAAACAGATGCTGATCTCTCAAAAAATTATGAACAACTGTTGGGTTTTTTTTGAGAATCTAACCTAGGTCCTCAATTCCTAAAAGGCAAAATAGTTACAGAACCTGGGGTGAGGCCAGACTGGAGGCTCTGGTGTAGTCTGTTCTTTATGAGCTAGAGACTGTTAGAGACATGTGTGTTGTGAGAGTAATTTATGGGTCTTTTTGTGGTTTATAATTTCCTTTTGACCTTTTGGTACAGAGTTCATCCAAAGAATTTAAGTATTGCAACCACGAGAAGACCTGGAACTAGAATAGCTGTTTTTCATAATGACCAGCTAAAAATGGTAATAATAATAGATTAATTTTTTCACTGTGCTGAATATATATGTTAA
Organism: Tringa tobata; assembly: GCA_033628505.1. Classification (NCBI taxonomy): domain Eukaryota; kingdom Metazoa; phylum Chordata; class Aves; order Charadriiformes; family Scolopacidae; genus Tringa; species Tringa tobata. The sequence goes on along the minus strand of JAHREE010000248.1, from coordinate 10,882 downwards.
TTTTGACCTTTTCATCTTCTACTTTCAAGTCGTGTTAATGATCTTTCTTCATGATATTGTCACACTGTGAGCTAAGCTGGTGTGCTGGAAGCTATACCCCATCCCTTCTCCATTATCAGTCCATCAAGATGTTCCCTGAGCCAAGCACTACCTACTCTCACAGCCTTCCCTTCTCCACCCTTCACTTACACTCCAGCCTTGAGAGTCTTAAGAAATCATTCTCTCCTGTCGCTCCCAGTTGTAACTAACTGCAAGGTTAGGGGATCATTGTGATAATATTTTTGTGGTGTGTCCCCAAAGAATGACATAGCAGGGAGAGAAAAGAAGAAAATCTCAGGAGTTGGGTGCAGTTTTCTCATGCAGTGGCACAGTTGGGAGAATTTGATCTGATCTGGGTGTGTAGTGTTGCCTGCAAATGCATGCAAAGGAGGGAAACTAGGGTAAACTTACTCTGTAGGTTTCACTGCACTTAAGAAATGCACGTGGGATTTTCATGCCAACTTTTGACAGTGCTGTCCATTCTGGAGCTCCCATAACTAATTACCTTTTTGTTGTGGGAGAGGAGAAATCTTGCCATGTCTGCTCGTTTTCTTGAAACAATCTAAAAAGCACATTTGGGCTTTGGTTCAGCAACAACAAGAAGTGTGTTTAAATTCTGATTAAATTGTTGGGACTTAAGCACTTACTTGAAATTTTTGTTGAGTGGGAAGATTCTTCCAGGTTATTCTGAAGCATAATTGGAAATTAAGATAAATGTTGCATTGCAGTAAATGTATGAACTTTTGAAACTCAGCCATAGCTATGCATTACAGTAGGATCAGAACTTTACCCCTTGAGTCCTAAAAGCCACTTGCTGTCCTGTGTTGACCCAGAGTTGCATACAGCAACAATACATCACAGCCTTTTCATTATCTTTTATTCTGTTTAAAGGAAATTGATACACTGGTGCACAATGCCAGCTCAGATGAAGATAATAGTTCTCAGATTCATCAGTCAAGCAAAACAAAACTAACCAGTGGAACAAAGGAAGGAAAAGAAAGTAGGTTTGCAGAGCTATAACTACTGCACTCTTAGTACACTCTTAGTGCTCCATCAGGTGATAGATTTAAAATGTAGACAGTAATCTTTGCATGTGGGCAAGCCTGTTCTTGGAGTAGAATGGTGTTGCCTGCCTAAAGCTTAGGCTATCTCTAAGAGACAAGAATGATTACTGCCTTGCATAATACAGGGCATTAATTGGTACAGGGCAATCTTTTGCCTGCAAAGTTGATCTTGGGACATGTTGAACAGTCCTGTCAGCAGCCTCTCAAATATAGTGCAATTGTGGGAAGGTCAGGCTTGCAAATCTTACTGTGTCACACCCAATACGTGTTCCAGTCAACAAAACTGGAACAGGATGTAATGTAGGGGTGGGAGGACCTCAAGCTGGAGAGGCAGTGTGAAACTTGCTGCTATTTGCACGTGCATCTTGTTTCTGTCTTAATTATGGTTTGTGATTCTCTTGGGAATTAAGGTGGAGAATGATGAAAAAATGCTATATGGAAGAAATCAATTTGGAGTGGGATTTGAGAAGAAGGGAGAGACTGGGTCAGTCACAGGAGACTTGAACAAGTGCTTTAGGCATTTATGGGAGGATTGATGAAAGGCATGGAAAAGGACAGTTGTGTTACAGACTTGTAAATAACAAAGAAGCTGTGTACATTTTGGAGAACAAAGGGTGGGTGGATAAGAATTCAGGGCCAAACAAAGAAAAGGCTTTGACCTTAAACTGGTGTTGAAAAATAACTTACGTGTCCATTGACAGAACCCACTCAGCAGCAGAAGGAAGAACATCCGATGGAAATTGGACAGACTGAGTCTGCTGACATGGACAGTGCAGAATGCAAAAGAAAGAGTCTGTCTCTGCAGGGTGTTGATTGTGGCAAGTCAGGTGTGCTGCGTGACACGTGTGTTGTGAGGCCATCCAAAAACACAGCGCTAAAAGCCAGTTGCAAAGAGGAGAATCACAGGCAGTCAAAACAAGACGTGTTTTGTGAGGAGGCTGATGGTGACAGGACGCTTCTGAAGAATGCTAACAAAGAAAGTATTTATGTACTGGATGCCACAAAAGAAGGAAATGTGGGTCGTTTTCTGAACGTAAGTAAAAAGTTGCATGTGTTCTCTTAGTTGTTTTAGCTTAAATAAATAAACGATGTATTTGCGTAAACTAGAAAGCTTTTGCACATAAACCATGTAAACTATGCAGTAGGTGCATGACAGGCCGTGTGGTGCTCCCTGCACGCTGAAGTGACCCAACAGCAAGTTGGGTCACACCAGCTGTTAGTGCCTCCATAAGATGATGCATACTGCATACTAGCTGTAGTTTTTGGTACCACTAGGAGTGAAAAATTCCCCAGTAATGAGTGATGTCTTTCTAATGGCACATTTTGTTGAACCGCAAGCCTTCTCCCAGCCTCGTTTTTTGTTCCCCAACCACTGTAAATTCTATCATGTGCTGATTTAGGGTAACTGTTGTGATATTGTAGAAAATGGCTGTAGTGTAATGTGTCTGCTAAGTAAGTCTCTCAATTTTGACTTGCCAAGAAAAAGTGAATTACTGTGTACCTCCAACTAAGACGAATGTTTCATAGATGTGTCTGCATGTACTCTGCAAGTAATTTATTTCTCTTCATTGGCATGAATATGTGTCTTACAGCAAAATCCCTGGAGAAGGGAAGGAAGAAACTACCTTTACTAGTGACAGATATCTGGCACAAAATAGGCTCTGCAGCCAATGATGAGGTGTTGCACTGTTTCTAATTCAAGTATTTCTGTTTTACAGCACAGCTGCTGCCCAAATCTCTTTGCACAGAGCGTGTTTGTAGAGACTCACAACAGAAGTTTCCCGTGGGTGGCGTTCTTCACAAACAGGTGAATTTTTGCAAGTTTAATGCTGTTCGTTCAAGGTACTAAGGGAAAAAGCAGTGCTTAGTTATTAGGAAATAATTATGCTAAGGGAGGTCAGATGCTTCGATCATGAAACCATAAAACTACCTTCTTACTGTGCACTAAATACAGCTGTTGATTGTCACTCATGAGTTTTTTCTTCGGTTTTGCACTGAAATATGAAGTGGGGAAGTTTAATTTTGATGCATCCATTTCAGTGATAATCTTCAGTGTAAAAACAGGTTTAAGTCAGCGTGGCCATTTTGAAAGCCAATGTTGTGTCTCAAGAAATGACCGGCAGATCTGAGTCCCATAGGGCAGGGTGGAGTTTACAGGGTCTTAAGGCTGAGACGCTTTGTGGGCCAAACAGGCTGGCTCCAGGCCTTCTCACAGCTACCAAGAGAAGCAGGACTTCGTGCAGCCCTGCATGTCCTGACAAGTGGCACTAGGATACTCAGAGATAAGTGATCTTGCCTCTGTTAATTGGCACTGGTGAGACCTCACTTTGAGTACTGTTTTCAGTTCTGGGCCCCTCCTACGAGAAGGACATAGAAGTGCTGGAGCATGTTCACAAAAGAACCACCAAGCTGGTGAGGGGTCTAGAGAACAAGTCCTATGAAGAGAGGCTGAGAGAACTGGGCATGTTTAGGTTGGAGAAGAGGAGCCTGAGGGGAGACCTCATTGCCCTCTACAACTACCTGAAAGGAGGTTGGAGAGAGGTGGGGGTTGGCCCCTTCTCCCAAGAGAATAATGACAGGACCAGAGGAAATGGTCTGAAGTTGCGGCAGGGGAGGTTTAGATTAGATATTAGGAAGAATTACTTTCCTGAGAGAGAGGTCAGGCACTGGAACAGCCTGCCCAGGGAGGTGGTGGAGTCACCATCCCTGGAGGTATTTAAGAAGCATGTAGATGTGGCACTAAAGGGCATGCTCTAGTGGCCGAGATTGTGGGGGTCTTTTGTGTGTGTATGGTTGGACTTGGTGATCTCAGAGGTCCTTTCCAACCATGAAGATTCTGCGAAAACTTCTCTGAAAGCAGAAGATGTGGGTCTTCCCTTAGGGAATGACAGAAAATGAGCTACAGAGAGCTGGTGCCAGTGAGACATGAGAAGGCGGCAACTAAACCCAACAGGGGAAAGATTAATTGTATGAATTAAGCTAGGCTGATGCATGTGACAGCAGGGGTACTGGGTGAGAATTTACAACAGAGGAGAGGATTCATTCCAGACAAATTGTCCTCAGGGAACACTGATCCTCTGTGGAGCCTTGCAACCCTGGTTCATACTGATACAGGTGTGGTGGATTGGGCTGTGAGGAGGGCTTCCAGGAACTGTGAAGATAATGTTTTGAAATATGTCAGAAAAAAATATTTTGTTTTAGCTGGAGTCTTTCTTGCTTGGGTACTTGGTAAAGAAGTGTGTAGTGGGGACTGAGGCCAGTGAAGGAGGTCTGCAGAAGACACTTAGGGAAGAAGATTGTTGAAGGAATGTTCCCTTGGCTGGCCCTCTTGCTTTCCAGTAATGACCCTTTAACAACTTTTCTATATCAAGGACTTCTATATGAAAAATCTGGATCATCAAGCTTAATTGTGTAGCTTCCATGAACTTGCCCAGTCACCTTTTTATTTGTTTTATATATTTGGTCTCCAGAACATCCTGAGGTGGCAAGTCCCAGGTTGCAATTGTGTCCTCATTTAGTTTGTTCTCACCCTGCTGCTGATTAATTCAGTGGATGTCCGTTATATCATATCTGGTGAGAAATAACAAAGAATAACTCTCTTCTTTGTAATACTCACATGTTACTATATTTTCCCTCAGTTATCCCGCAGCATCTTAGTCTCAGGTATTTAATTTGGCATTCATTTTGGGCAATGAATTTCCTACCTTATAAATTTCTTTGATGTACTGTCAGAGCAGCTGGTTCATGAGGAGCATGTGTTTCATTCTTTGTGCACATGAATAGTGTAATTGCATTAAAATGTAGCTTTTCAGACCAAAGATGATAGTCTTCATCACCAATGTATCTAGAGATCTGTTCAAACCTCAGTGATGTATTGTACATAGTAAAAATAACAAAACTGTCTGTGTTCTCATTTAGATGTAATCACTTATGTGACTTTTTGTTTGTTTGATTTATCCTTTTTTTGTTTGTTTGATTTTTTGTTTGTTTAATTTTTTGTTTGTTTGATTTATCTTTTGTTTGTTTGTTTGATTTATTTTTTTTTTTGTTTGTTTGTTTGTTTGTTTGATTTATCCTTTTTTGTTTGTTTGATTTTTGTTTCTCAGAACTAGCTTCAAAGTTAGAGCAGGTTGTTTACACTCTGACCCTATCGCACTGCTTGATAAATTCTTTTCTCCTAGATGTGGGTATTTTCACTCTCCATAGCTCTGGTAGGCAAGCAACATGTATGTGCCAGAGACTTCTTATATCTCCTGGTTCTCTCCAGGAACCCCAAATATTTTGGGGGTTGCATGCAAGTCATTGGTGACAAATTGTAAGCACAATACTGTTTCATCTAGTTCAAAACAATTGACCGAGTGTTTTATTTCTTAGGCATGTGAAAGCTGGAACCGAACTCACATGGGATTATGGTTATGAAGCTGGGAGCATGCCAGAGACAGAGATTTCCTGTCAGTGTGGAGTTCAGAAGTGCAGGAAAAAAACCTTATAGGCAAAGCTTTCCTACTGTCAACACAGCATGTACCTGGAGAATTATATGCTGGAAGGGACTTCTGCGCAGTGAACAGCACACTTAAGTCAGTGGTGCTAATTCTATTCAACTAAAACGCCTTTCACCTGATTGTTTTTTAAATTTACATTTAAATGTCACTTTTTTAGTTTACAAAATTAGAACTGTTTGCCATAAGAACAGGCATCAAACTTCCTAAATATTTTCTGTGCTCCTAGTCTTCCCCCCTGCCCCCTTTTAATTCGCAAGCAAAGTTCAGTGCCGTGGAAGAACTCGTGCTTCTGTGCCATCCGCAGCAGAGATGTGACTGATGCAGAGCAGCGATTAGTTGATGTTTTCTGTGCCCTTCCACAATGCTGAGTCATCAAAACTTGGTTTTCTGAAACTTGTGATGAATGCAAGTCTGCCTGTTTGGGACTTAAGAATTATTAAAATATACCTAAGCCCGATGGATCCAGTGGGACAGATAATCTTGGGCAGAGATGAGATTAATCAGAACAGTTTTGCGGAGCTGTGCTTGTGCTACAGAATGGGCTGGGCAAGTCCTGCTGCTGCAGGAGAGAAATGACTGTTTTTTGTTGGGTTGCATCCCTCTTTGTGTTTGTGACACACAGAAAAATCCTTGAGAAATCCAGTGTGCCTGATTTCAGTGTCATATTGGGACAGGTGGGCCGCAGAAGTCCTTGCCATGTGGTTTGTTGGTAAGGGAGAAACGAGCTACATTAGGTGACACTGAGCGCAGATGCAGGAGGTGGCTCTGAAACAGAGCAAGGGATGGGTGTGCAGGTGAATGTGTTGGAGCCTTGTGCAAAGAAGGTGGTGTCACGGATGGGTGATTTGGACCACATGGAGAACCACCACCAAAGGTGTCAGCAAAAGTGGTTTTATTGAAGTGAGATGTTGTCAAAGTGAGACTTAAAGTTCAATGGCAAGGTTCACTCTATTACTTACTGCAGCGTATATAATAATGATTTAAACTTACCAATACAATATCAGACTTATCAATACAAAATCTTAGTGCACTATAATACAAGGCTCTGTGCGACATCAGTCACTTACCAAGGATCTGCAGTTGGTAAGGTGCCTCTCAGCCTTGAGGAGTAACTTTGAGAGGTGTCCCAACTCAAGGGGAGATCACTGCTGTGCAGCCACACTGCCTACCAGGAAGAGCTCAAAGGCAACTGACTCAGGCTGTCATATTTATGGAATTAAGTGGTTGGCACATCGCCAAATTACCTGTGCTGGAAAAGGTAAGCACGAGACTCCTTGTACCTTCAACTTCCTTTGTTCCTTGATAAGTGAGTCTTGGAAGAACTGCCTGCTATTCATGTGTTAATCTCATGGTTGGTGTTCCAGTTTGCAAGCCCATATGCATCAGTGCTCACCATGTCAGCCTGTTCCTGTAAGGGTTTTCAGGGACAGGTTGGAACCAGAGACGTTTTTGGCCCAGTTATAGCCCAGACCTTTGCTTCCTTTGGAGACTGAACCACACTACCACTAGTTTGGTCAAGGAGTTGAGTGCATCCATCACAGGTGGATTTAAAGCTGGTCCTGCAGCTCGCCTTACCTTCACTTTCTGAATTTGTGGGAGGTTGCGCGTGGCAGATCATGCAGAATTGTCTGTTGGTATTTGCTCAGCCATTAGCAGATTTGGTTATTGGATTTTCTGTTTTATAGAGCAGGGGGGGAAGTACTATTTGCAAGAGTTAGTGCAATTGTATTGCACTAGCATTTAGGCAATTGTATAAGGGAACGAAATATGCCTGTGAGAGGCTGCCGTGGCCGTGGAGAGAGACTTCAAGCCTGCAGCTGTACTGCAAAATTTTCAAAAGAGGAGCAGGAACCATCCCTGAGGCCAAGAGGCAACAGATGGCTTATGTCCATGTGGCTTAGCGTTAGCCCTCTTTTAACTGAGTTGCATGTCTGCTGTGAAGCTGTGACAAACACGGTACCTGTGGCCCTAAGCTGGTTGTTGAGTTTGTTTTGGATGCGTCCAGCTTAAAAAAAATGGGGTTGTGTCGCAACAGACGATGCTGTCACCCCTTCAAAGGGTCAGAGACACCCACTTTTGTCCTGATCTGCCCCCATTCACCTCTGCCACTGAGGAGCTCCACCTTGTTAGCAGCAGTCACTATTCAGCTTGGTTGCTTCTGGCTTCCTTGAAGATCTGCCTCCTCTCAGAGGGAATACGCCTTAGAATAACATTGCGCAGTGTAAAAACCTCCACAGACATGCCAAATGGTGTGGTAAGTGCACTGGTAACCCAGCGCTGGTGTGAGCCTTTTTTCCTGGTTTGAGATATATGAGAACCAATTTTTAGTAATTTTACATTTCATCTAACTCTCTGAAATTAACGGTGTGTTTTTCAGACATCTTATCTAGCAGATAAGGTCTGATGTTTCTAGTGAGTACCTAGGAATGAATTCCAGAGAGGCTCCTGCTTATACTTACTGCTTGAACAACCAAGGTCAGCTCACTTTATGTACAAAGTTGGAGGGTCTTAAGCAGAAGAGTGTAGAGGGGTCACACCTGTGGGAAGGAGTGGACAGGAGAGGTGACCCAAAACTGGGTATTCCATCCCATCTGTAGATTAGTATAAAAGCTGAGGGATCAAAGGGGTCAGGTTCTTTTTTCAGGGCCATCATCCAAGGAAGACTCTGTCTGCTCATCTGCCTTTGACCCTGATCCACGCATTCCGGAATCCAGTTCCCATCTGTCACTGAGTCCTGTCTGGGTCTTCCCCAGTGCCTGCTGGTGACATGATCAGCATCCCAGGAGCTCAATACTGGATTTGTATATATTGTATATATCTCATTATTTTCTTATTAATATTATTATCTTTTTATCATTAATATTACATCAAAGTAGTTTAGTTTCTTTTCAACCCATGCCTCTCTCTTACTACAGAGAGTATCTGTCCTTCGTTTAGTGGCCAGGCCAGCCCAAACCACGACAGGCTTTCCAGACAAGTGAGAACGTGAAAAAAACCTGCCCTTAATCTCAACTTGAATGTGAAAAGGCAGATGAGAATGTCATTAAAGCATCAAGGGCGGCGGGGGGGAAAGTACACTTTACTGCTGTTGATTGTATTTCCCAGACCAGTGGTAGGAATTATGGTACTGAGCTGGGGAGGAAAAGCTCTTCTTTCTTGCTGCAGAAAACAGACCTGATGCTTCAAAAGATAAAGCGTGCACTTGCTCTGGATGGTCTGCAACTATCTGAGAGGCTGCTGTCAGCTATTTTACAGTAGGTATGTGTATGAGATAGGGCTTTTTGGCCAGCTGTGTTGATCAGGTCTGTCTTCAGGCTGGTGCTTCTTCGTTCTCCATGTGAGGATACAGTAGATACAGCAATTACAACCCGGCTTCTGGTCCTCTTGCAGTCTGTTTTCACTGCTCATGAATCTGAGCATAGGTTTTACAACACTGACAGAGGACCAGTGGATTCGGGGGAATTCTGAAACCAATTTAGGCTTTTTCAGGGTGGTTCCTTGTTCCTGTGAAATGGTGTCATCCAGCCATGCAGTGTGGACATTGGTGATTCTCATGGTGAGCAGAACAGTGAGCAGTACTGCTCCCAACGTCTGCCCAGTGAGCAGGACATCCCCCCCAATGGAGGGACAGTAGGGATGTGAGGAAATATAAGGGCTCCATGACCTACAGGGAAATAAATATTAGTGCCCTAGATGAGCATACAAATGCAAAGACAGCTGAAGTTCACCTATAGCATAGGTCTGAAAGTGGACTGGAGCACACTGCAATGTGGGGGTTTTGGTGGTTTGGTTTTTTTTTGCCAAAAAATTACTGAGCACTAATTTCCAGCTCCACCTATTTGAGCAGAACTGTATGGCTCTGTAGAGCAGGGGTTTGGAAGAAGAGATCACAAGGGACTTGCAGTTAGTTTTCCTCCACAGGGAATTATTTTTTAATGTACTGAAGAACAGACTTGTTTTAGGAAAATTTTCCTAGTTTAAGACTCGCACATTTGTGCGGGTGCTTGAGTCCAGTTGACTCATTCAAGCACCATCTAGATAACAGATTCAGGAATTGGTGTTGCGTAGCAGCATCTGGCTAATAGATGCAATTTAATTGCAAGCCTGGACCCAGGGGCTGACCTTAGCTCTGAAAAGCTGCATCCGGGCAGGCACAAAGAGATTTGGGATTTGGAGTAATTCCAGCAGCGCTGTTCCAGCTACAGTGAAGGCAACTAATCTAAATGTACTCCGTGTTGTGGCATCCTGATGGGCCCAAACGTGCTTGTTATGTCGTGGCTGGTGAGCTGTATGGGAGTGGAAATCTCAGCTTTGCTCACTTCTCCCACGCAATGAAGAGGAACATCACCTCAGCCTTGGTCTCACTGGCATGATTTTGCTGTACACTTCTGATGTTCAAAGAGCTTGCAGAACCATTGTACCTGTGTGAAGCAGGAGGAGGAGGAAGTCTTTCCGTGGCGTGTGCTGTGTTGGACCTGCAGAGCAACGAGCTTCTCCCAGCGTTGTTTATGCTTTGCTGTTGGCTGGTGCGTGTTCCTCAGCTGTTTATAGGGGCAGCTGGAGGGGACCAGCCTAGGTATGAACCACCAGCCTTACAAGCAAGGAAGCACCAGCAAAGCCCCACAGAGAGGAGCTGGCACGGTAAGAAGTCTTACATCCCTGGTTGCCCACAGGCAAGCCTGTCTTTGATCTCTTGACCAAGGAAAACGCTGCCCGGTGGCACTGGGACCATCTGGTCCTTCATGTGCTGTGTGAGCACCATGATGGCTGGGTACAAAGCCAAGCTACTGCAGCCCCGGGTCCTTCCACAGTGGAGGGACCTGAAGGCTGCAGGAGGCACACCACTTTGTCCCAGCCTTTCCAGCCCAACTCTCACATCAGCTTCTTGGTCAGATGTCACCCTCCCAGCTCCACATTGGGCACCTATGGTAACCTTTCCATCATATCGGGCCCCTCACCCGCTGTCTCCCTACCCCGATTAAGGGACGTGCAAAATGACCAGAAGGCGATGGGAGGATGCAGGATGTCGCCTTCCCCGCGAAGAAATCCCTTGGGAAATGGCCGACCCGTGGCGGCCGCCAGACGCGGGTATCGAACCGGCGGACCCCTGTCCCGGCACGCCCCAAGGCGCCTCTACCCTCAACAGCCGGAGCGACAGCCAATCAGCGCTGGGAGGGGGTGCGGCACGCGGAGCCCTGCCTCGGCGGGCGCCCCTACTGAGCATGCTCGGTGCCGCCGCTGGGCACGCCCACTTCCGCGCGCGGGAGAGTTGGGGGG